>APFE030589155.1:127341-176492 GCA_000404065.3 Pinus taeda
CCAAGAAGAGATTAGACGGTTGGCCAAGGCGGGAAGTAGCAACAAAGGAGGTCGAATCAAGAAAGAGGAGGAGGAGGATACGGCTCTAGCATCTAAGGGACAACAGGGGAAGAGGAAGAAGAAGGACATCTTCAAGGTGAAGTGCTTCCATTGTGGGGAGTTGGGTCATTATGCATCCCAATGTCCCAGGAAGAAAAACAAGAGAGAGGATTCTGTCTCTAAGGCAGCTCCGGCTAAGGCGGAGAGAAGTTGAGACTAATGACGATTGTGCCATGAGTGCTCATGCACCTCTAGAGAAGAGGTGGGGTGACATCGAGCTGTAGTTAGGAGGACTACAGAAGATGAGGGGCAAGATCCTTGAGGTACCCAAACTCTTGAATCATATCCGGCTACGAGAGCCCCTAATGACAGTAGTAGGATGACAGATGTCAGTAGAAGCAAGATGCAGATGGAGGGACAAGGCAGTGCTAGAGTGCAGAGGTATGTGGTAACGCAGTGTGGTTTGTAGCAGTGCGAGAGGCACAAAGGTGGTTGCAACAATGCAGAGAGGCACAGAGGAGGCTGTAGCAATGCGAGAGACACAAAGGTGGTTGTAGCAACACAGAGGTGACAAAAGGAACTCAAGATAGCAGCATAGGTAGCCTTAGCATCATGAGGCTTCTGGACTGACAACGATGTCAGTATTTGGGTAGATCAGTTGATTACTTCTCAGTAATTGAGTTGCAATGTAGCCGTTAGCAATGGCAGTGCTATGAGCAGCGTGATGCAACATGTTGAGAAAGAGCTACAATGCAGATGCAGTGTTGGGAGGAAGGACTAGCAACAACACAAATGTAGAGGGAGTTGCAGTGCAGATGTAGTAGTGGTAGTGGTAGAGCCATGGGCAACAGTACAGGAGGTGGCAGTGCAGTGGATGTAGGGCAGCAGGCCCAGCATCAGCACAGGTACCGGTGCTGGAGGATCAGTGTGATGTTTAGTGGTGGAGCATTACTAGAGCACATTCCTCGCTAAGAGGGAGTGTTGATTTGTGGTAGCATCGGATGTGCCCTAGCAATGAAAATTGGTGGAGAGGCTGAAGCACATGAGATCATAAGACCCATAAATGGTTTGAGGAAATTCCACCCGGTTAGAGAGATATTAAAATAATTAATATTTTTAATAGAGTTTAAACTTAAGAATATTAAAATATTAATGGGTATTAATATAACTCTGGGTGAGAATGTTCTAAATGACATGGATCAAGCCAAATCTAATCTTAGCCGTTGATTAGGGACTTAATCTCAACCGTTGAGGACTCAATAGGAAAAGTATAAGAGGAGGCTTGAGGGTCAGTTGGAGATACACTAAGATTGATTAGTCAATTCGATTTTCTGGAGCGGGGTTTCCTGAGAAAATTCAAACAAGTGATCTGAGTTGCAGCGAGGGGCAATGAGTACATAGCAGAGAGGTAAAGATAGTGTTAGAGTGTTAGTGCAGTGACTGAGGAGGCTACGCAGAGGCTGAGAGGCCTGTGTGGGTGATGTAGAAGGCCATAGAGTTGACGCAGAGAGGCAGCGGGTTGACGTAGGGGGTTCGAGAGCTACACATAGGCTAGCAAGGCTGATACAGAGCCTTGGAGAAGCACCAGAAGGATTTTTGTGGGGCAGACTAGTGCTGAGAAGCTGAATATATGCTTCCGAGAAGAGGTATTACTGTCGTGTAGAAATCTTTGTTGGGTGCCAGTTTGGCACCTTAGTTGTACTCAAGAATGCTGCTTAATAATAAAACCCTGAGAATTGCTGCAACAGTTTTCCCAAGTTGGGCTTTTCTGGGGACGGTTGTCCAAAAATAACAGTGTCCCTTGTGTGTTTGTCTATTATTTCAGTTGATGATCTGTATATGAGTTGAGGCTACATTTGTGTTTATTTTCAGTATTAATATGGTTAGATAACTTGTTAATGAATAAACAAGTAGGTGAAATAAACCAGATAATGTAGCAGGAATTTCTGACGTGTCAAACTTGGAAATTTCAACACCAACTCCACCATTGGAATAACTTCAAAATTGGAGGAGAGCTTAAGGAAAGGCCAATGCAGAAGACCCTAAGAGATTAAACTTTTTGGAGCGCTAGCTTGTCGGGAAATTGAATCCCTAGGTACCCCAAATTGGCTAGACTTGGAAGGAGGTGAAAGAATATGATTTTTAGTGACCGCCCTTGATAGATCAGTGCCTTAATCTTTGGGAGAATGGAGTCTATGATGAATATGAGTAGGATTTCTTGGTTGCCAGTCAAGGAGGCCTCAAGATCACTTCGCTAGCCTTCTACGTCAAGAAGAAGCAATCTTGAAACTTTTATATTTTGATGTGCAAAGGAAATGGCTTATCAAGGTCAAATTATTTGATAGAATTACCTAGGAGATTTTGCTCATATGACGTGGCCCATACATTGAGAGATGCTATAATAGAGACAAATTCCACAATTTTAAGCAGTAAATGCATGCAGCAATTAGCCCTAGAACAACGAAAATCCTAGTCCAACGTATATGACAAAAGTAAGAAATAATAACATTAAAAAGCATGTGATTACATGTAACAGAGTATATCCGACCATTCACAATTGACAAGAGAGAAGCTCGAAGAGAAGATAGACCAATATCCACACATCAAAACTCATCCATAAAGCACCAATTCATCCTTTAGAAGAAGTGTGAAAATCTCAAGAGAGATAAGAGATCCAAATCAAAGTGATGATGAGCAAATGAGCTCATCTCACTTGTATTTATACACAACGTAGGAGTTCGAATTAGCCTCCTTGGTCTACATAATCCCCAAAAATAAAATAATGTTCTAATAATTCAACTTTTGGTGACAAACCCACCAACTAGTTCATAAATGAAAAGGTAAGCCTCTCAAGAGGTCAAATAATAATCTATGCATGTTGTAGGGCCCTCTAAGAGGCCTAGTGAGGTCCATGGGTGCCACAATGAAGAATAGTGTTGATTTGTGATAGCATCGGATGTGCTCTAGCCTTGAAAATTGGCGGAGAGGCTAAAGCACATAAGATCTCCAAGACCCAGAAATGGTTTGGGAAATTCCACCCAGTCAGAGAGATATTAAAATAATTAATATTTTTAATGGGGTTCTTAAGTCTAAACTTAGGAAAATAAAATATTAATGGGTATTAATATAAAATTGGGTGAGAATGTTCTAAATGTGACATGGATCAAGCCAAATCTAATCTTAGCCATTGATTAGAGACTTAATCTCGGCCGTGGAAGACTCAACAAGAAAAGTTTAAGAGGAGGCTTGAGGGTCAGTTGGAGATACAACAAGTTGATCAGTCAGTTCGATTTTCTTGAGCGGGGTTTGCTAAGAGAATCGAACCAGTGATCTGTTGCAGCAAGGGGCAGTTTGGCACGAGGCCGAGAATAAATAGCAGAGAGGCAGAGATAGTGCCTGAGAGACAACACAGAGCCTGGAGAGGCTGACGCAAAGGCAACTGGGAGCTACGTAGAGGCTGAAGAGGCCAGCGTGGGTGAACAGAGGGTCTGAGAGTTGACATGGAGGCTAGCAGAGCTGTCATAGGGCCAAGAGGCAGCACTAGAAAATTTTCATTGGGTAGACTAAGAGCTGGTGAGCCGGGAAGGGTGACGCAGTCCCTGTAGAGTGACATAGAGCAGCAGAGAAGCTTGGAGCAGCATTCGCTGTCCAGCTAAGCAGCTGCCGTTGTTGCTGTAGGATCATTCATCTGGTGATTGATCAGCTAGAATATCTGTCTCTGAGGAGAGGTACTACTTTCGAGGGCATTCTTTGTTGGGTGAGCCATTTCTGGCACCCTAGATGTATTCAAAAACTGCATAATAATAAAACTCTCATATCTGCTGCACCGGTTTTCCCACATCGGGTTTTTTTGGGGACGATCGTCCAAAAATAATAGTGTTCCTTGTGTGTTTGTTCAGTTATTTCAGTTGTTGATCTGTATATGAGTTAAGGTTGCATTTGTGTTTATTTTTGTATTTATATTTATAAATAACTTATTAATGGAATAAACAAGTAGGAGAAATTAAACTAGGTAATGTAGTAGGCATTTATGATGTATTAGATTCAGAATTTCAACATGGTATCAGAGCGTTGCAGATCACAGGAGGACTGAAGGCACCAAGATAATCATAAGTATTTGTAGCAGTAGCAGTTGTCCTGAGAGATAGAGTTGCTCCTAAGCAGAAAGCAGTAGAGGAGCACTTCGAGCCAGAGAGAGGGCCAATGCAGAGGCAGAGAGAGGCGGAAGAGGCTCACGAAGAGCCACATCTTCCTACTCAGTCAAGTAGGTTTGACACAGTTGGCTAGAGGAGTGATTCAGCCTTTACCGGGATTGTGCAGAGTTGGAAGGCTCAGTTTCTTCAGTTACTGGGGCATAGGGAGCTGTGGGCAGATTGTGGGTTAAGAAGTTGGTGGGGTGCTGTTGCTGTCGAAACAGACCAGTACCTAATGGGACAAAACCAAGGTAGAGGGAGTCACTGCCTTGACGAATTTCTAGCCAAGAGATCCAGATTCGAGTTGCAGTTGCAAAGAGGATTAGATCGACAGTTGGCGGGAAAATTTCCAACAGGGAAATCGAGACACTCAGAGGGAGTCTAGGAGAGAACTTCCAGGAGGGAAGTCGAGACTCAAAGGGAGTCCAGAAGAGTAGCGAAGATGGCAACGAACAAACCGAGGGATCAGGACAGGGTGGATGGGGCCCCCAACTTTGTCATCTGGAAGGCCAGGATTCCGTGTATTTTGGATAGACATCGCATCAAGGGCTTCGCCTTGAGAACCATGGCTATCCCAGTAGACCTAGCTGGTAATGAGAAGTATGAGGATGCAATGGTGAAGGCAAAGTGCATAATCCTTGATGGGGTAAAGGATCATGTCGTACCACATATCGCCGAAAAGAGCACGATAAAGGAGATGTGGGATACTTTGATGACATTGTATCAGGGCACTTCCGTGCAGCGGAAGATGCAATTAGAGAATCAGTTGCGGTCATATCAGATGCAGAAGGGGGAGAAGATAGATCTATACCTCCTCAGATTGCAGGAGATTCAAGACCAACTTACTTCCATAGGGGTCACGTCGGATCAGGAGTTCATGTTGAGGATCGCTCTGAATGCAGTCTCCGAGGATTGGGAGACATTTGTCTAAAGCATTTTGGGTAGAGCTAATTTTCCAGGATGGGAAGAGATGTGGGCAACTCTTCACCAAGAAGAGATCAAATAGTTGACCAAGGTGGGAAGTAGCAACAAAGGGGGTCGAATCAAGAAAGAGGAGGAAGAGGATGTGGCTTTGGCATCTGCGGGACAATAGGGGAAGAGGAAGAAGAAGGATATCTCCAAGGTGAAGTGCTTCCATTATGGGAAGCTGGGTCATTATGCAACCTAGTGTCCCAGGAAGAAGGACAAGGGAGAGGATTTTGACTCCAAGGCAGCTCCGGCTAAGCGAGAGAAAGAAGTCGAGATTGATGACCACTGTGCCATGGGTGCACATGCACCTCTAGAGAAGAGGTGGGGTGACATCGAGCTATAGTCAGGAGGACTACAGAAGATGAGTGGCAGGATCCTTGAGGTACCCAAACTCTTGGATCATATCTGACTACGGGAGCCTCGAATGAAAGTAGCAGGCTGCAGGATGACAAATGTCGGTAGAAGCAAGATGTGACGAGGAGACAAGGCAGTGTTGGAGTGTAGAGGTCTGTAGCAGCGTAGTTGTGGTTGCAGCGGTGCGAGAGGCACAAAGGTAGTTACAACAGTGCAAGAGGCACAGTGGAAGTTGTAGTAGTGTGAGAGGCACAGAGCTGGTTGCAACAATGCAAAGGTTACAGAGGGAGCATAGGATAGCAGCAGAGGTAGCTTCAACATCAGGAGGCTTCCAGACTGACAAGGATGTCAGGATTTGGGTAGATCAGTTACTTACTTTTCGGTAACTGAGTTGCACTACAATAGTTAGCAGTGGTAGTCCTACAAGAAGCATGGTGCAACATGTTGAGAGGGAGTTGTAGTACAAATGTAGCAGTGGTAGTGGCAGAGCCATGGGCAACAGGTTAGGAAGCAGCAGTGCAGTGGATGTAAGGCAGTAGGCCCAGAATCAACACAGGTACCAGTGTTGGAGGATCAATGTGATGTTCAATGGTGGAGCATTACTAGAGCACATTCCTCGCTAACAGGGAGTTTTGATTTGTGGTAGCATTGGATGTGCTCTAGCCATGAAAATTGGTGGAGAGGCTAAAGCAGATGAGATCTCTAAGACCCATAAATGGTTTGGGGAAATTCCACCTGGTTAGAGAGATATAAAAATAATTAATATTTTTAATGGGGTTCCTAAGTCTAAACTTAGGAAAATTAAAATATTAATGGGTATTAATATAAAACTGGGTGAGAATGTTTTAAATGACATGGATCAAGCCAAATCTAATCTTAGCTGTTGATTAGAGACTTAATATCAACCGTTGAAGACTCAACAGGGAAAGTATAAGAGGAGGCTTGAGGGTCAGTTGGAGATACACCAAGTTGATCCAGTCAGTTTGATTTTCTAGAGTGGGGTTTGCTAAGAGAATCGAACCAATGATCTGTTGCAACGAGGGGCAGTGTGGCACGAGGTCGAGAATACATAACAGAGAGGTAGAGATAGTGCCAGAGAGACAACGTAGAGCCTGGAGAGGTTGTCACAGAGGTTGCTGGGAGCTATGCAGAGGTTGAAGAGGCCAACGTGGGTGACGCAAAGGGTCTGAGAGCTGATGCAGAGGCTTCAGTAGCTGTGCAGAGGCTAGAAGAGCTGATGTAGGGCCAAGAGGAAGCGCCGAAAGAATTTTCATACGGCAGGCTAAGTGCTAGTGAGTCGGGAAGGGTGATGGATTCCTTGTAGTGTGACACAGAGCAGCAAAGAAGCTTGGAGCAGCATTCGCTGTTCAGCTAGGCAACTGCCATTGTTGCTATGGGATCATTCATCCGGTGATTGATCAATCAGAATATCTGTCTCCGAGGAGAGGTACTACTGTCGAGGGCATTCTTTGTTGGGTGAGCCATTTCTGGCACCCGAGATGTATTCAAAAACTGCGTAATAATAAAACCCTCATATTTGTTGCATTGTTTTTCTCGCATTGGGTTTTTCCGAGGACGATTGTCCAAAAATAACGGTGTCCCTTGTGTGTTTGTCTCAGTTATTTCAGTTGCTGATTTGTATATGAGTTAAGGTTGCATTTGTGTTTATTTCAATATTTATATTTATAAATAAATTGTTAATGGAATAAACATAGGAGAAATTAAACCAGATAATGCAGTAGGGATTTCTGATGTGTTAGATTTAGAAATTTCAACAAATAGGACCTTCAAAAGCAATGGTCAAGGGGTTGACCCCTTGTAATAACATGTGGTGCTCCAAATGATGTGGGGACACACAAGTGTCCTCATGGGTCTCCAAACAATTCGAAGATGCCTGTAAATCGCCTGCAAGGGCTAGGATGATGGTGTAGGTGAGGTCACATCATCGTGCAAGTCCTGGATCATCTGGCAAGTGTATAGTGTAGATTTGGGGCTAGCTAGGCATGATGGATCAGGTGCATCCCCCTTGTCCAATAAGTGAACCACGAGCAATCTCTGAATGGCTATGGGGATCCATGGAGTGCAATCTCAATGCTCACCCTACATGTGCCAATGCAGCCCTCTGGAGGATTAGGACCCCATATAGGGAGACAAACCCAAGATGGAAACCATCTGCAATCCTGCATAAGATCCAATGCATCCCCTAGTTTTCCAGTACAACAAGTCATTAGAGAAATCGAGTAAACGAGCTTACCAAATCATGGACCACAGGTGGAGATTTCATAATGTTCTGCCCTTCCATAATGGGCTTTGGGATGTGCCAATGTCTCCTAAACTCCAAATGGGGTTAACCAAGTACCCTATTAGGTGGTTTATACTTCTAAAGGGGATAATATGTTTAGGGTACATCCTTCAAAAGGTGGTGGCATGCGACAGATAGGTAAATGAAGTAAGGGATGAGAAGGGGAACCCTGGGTCACATGTTGGGGTACAAGGGTATCTAATAAGAGGGAAGCCCACGGTTGGGTTTATAATGGATAGGAGGGAGCAATCACAGTACATGAGTTGTCACGACCTTGATTTTTCCACGCTTCTTTATATGCCTATTGCATTTTTATGATTTTCTTTGATTCACTGCTCGGGGCTCAAGGGGTTAGAGCATGATGTGTAAGATATAGTAGTGAATTCCCCTTTTTAAGGTGGGGTGGGTCATCGCCCACCAAGGGTTGAGACAATCATGGGTTCCTATATGATGAAGAAGGCTCATAGAATCTGTAGGAACCGTGGTGATGGCTATGATGATGGGGTAGAGCTCATGCATTGGCTTTTTCCCACGTGCTAAATGTATTTGTCCCAACCATCTTTTGCATTTTGTTGTACTTTTTCTTATTGAATGTGGCCATATATGATTTTATCTTTCTTTTCAACTGCATCAATCTCCAGACTTCATTCCAGGCCATGAATTAAAGTATGGGCAAGGGGAAGAGGCAAGCTAACCTTATGTGAACCTAATGTTGGAATGTGGACCCAGGCGGGAGAAATGATGAATGGGGTAATAGTGAATGGAAAGGGGGTAATATAAGCAGATAAGGGAGCGGGACCACACAACCAAAATTAGGGTTTTCCATGAAATACCATCCCTGGAACCAAATGGTCAATAAAAGAGATCCCACGAGACTAGAATCCAAGGTTAATTCCTAAAACGGGTCTTGGGACAGAAACACAGACCTAGCCCATTCTTTCCGCCAACCCCCCCCCATTAATCCATGCCCAGAAGTGTCCATGATAAACAAACTACAATACTCAATTTCCAAATGACAAGGCATACCTTTAGATCTTGGGAGGCCCACTTTCAAATATACGATCATGGCAGATGTGTGAGTGACCATATAGCTGGCTTAGTTGGCGGGGAAATTGCATAATGAGCTAGTTGGTGGTTGAGGACCATCTTGGAGAAAAAAAATTCGTAGGGAAATTACCCACAAAATGGTGGGTAACGTTTATCGTCAATTGGGACGTGATCTCTCAAAGAAGTGGGAGAACCTACTATAACGAGAGGTCACGAGAACTCCAACAATCTCTTGGTTACCATAGCCTTGTCACCTGCACATATAATAGATGGAAAAACATGGTGCAACATGATTTCACGACGTCTCATGATCACACATGCTAATATGTTAGGCCATAAAATCAACAGAAAATAAAATATGCAAATATGCATCTATATACCATGAGAGAAATCTTATGATGTTATTTCTAATGCAGAAATCAGCATGCAATGCATCCTATTCTACCATGCATATGATACAATGTCAAGTCTCAAGGAAGGAGGTGATATGACTTAAGTTGACCGACTCAAGCCAAAGTTCGTCATTAAGTTTAGCAATGTAGTATTAGTCATCCCCATCCCTTCCATGAATCCTGATAGTTATGGGATCCTTATCTACGAAGACTAAATCCCCAACCTTATATTCTTTCTCAGGCTTCCACTTTTTGCTTGTTTGAGAGATTGGTCGCTTGAGGATTCAAATTTCCTGGGTAGGGAGGATATGGGAAGGTTTCTCCACCTCGGATGTCTCATAGTATGGTCCAGGATTTGATCACATGCGATAAATAAGCAGGCTCCCTATAAAGGATATAAGGGGTGCCATCAGATTCCGAGATGGTTGCGTATGATAGGTTCATTTGAACATGGCCCCCAAACGGTATCTCCCCATTTCCGGGATAACAACATCCCCCACATATCAGGAATATCAATAACAATAACATCCATGAGGAGGGATATGTCGAGATTCCTAGCTAAAGAAGCCTTAAGGTCCTTGATGATACCTTCCACTTCCATAGGTTTGGAATTAAAAGCACACACCTCTTTATATGGCCAAGTGATGCTCAGACCCAATTGCTTCATAATAGTCAAAGGTATGATATTAGTGGAAGCACCTGAGTCTAACATACAATTGTGTAAGAAGAGGTCATTGATAGTCAAAGTAAGCAAGAAATGTTTGTGCCCATAGTTTGGGTCAAGAATATGAATGTTTTCCAATTCTTCATCTTGAATCCCCAGGAACTTCTTAAGGTGTTGTTGATGCTTGGGAAGCTTAGCAATCTTCTTTAGGGGAACACGTATAGTCATCTTTCCTATGGTAGCCCCTATGTCGATGTCAAGTTTAATTTCCTTCCCCTTTTCCTTCTTCCTGTGTTCTTTTCTAGGAGGATCCTTTTTCATATTAGCTTTCGTTGGGGGATCCTTCTTAGGAGGAATCTTGGGGATAGATTCTTTAGAAGGGGCTTGCTTAGGTGATTGATCTTCCTTAGGCGATTCCTTAGGAGGCGAGGGGTCTTTGTCCTTTTCCTTTCGGGAATATTGGACCCCCTTAAATCTTCCTTGGCTTATTAGAGTTAAGAATGGATTCTTCCTTCTCCTCCTTATGGGTGACCTGACCAATGGGAGGATGTGTGTATGACCCTCCTAGCAAAATGTTGAAGACGTTGGATTTCACAACATTGGCTTGCTCATCAATTTTTTCATCTTCACTTTCATCCCCTTCACCTTCCTCATCCTCAAATGAAGAGTCTGGCTCAACGACATTAGTTAGAGCCAATGTGTTTGGGATTTGAGAGGAGCTCGACCTCTCTTCCTCATTTTGATTTTTGAGAAGAGGCTTTCCTTTTGGGATATAACTTGATTTTTGGGCCCTTTCTAAGGTGGTGATTTTGTTCATGATAACATTGTCACGTGCATTTTGTTCTTCAGTGAACCTTTCCATCCTTCTGAGAATGGCAAGGAGAGTTTCCTCATGTTGATATTTGGACTTCTCTTTCTTGGTCTCAACTTTGGCCCTAGGGTAATCATTGATATCAACCTTTGAGATTCGTATGTTTTCTTCTTCGTAAGCCATTTCTTTAGCCTCGGCCAAAGTGGATGGTTTCTTATCCCTCAACACATAGGTGAGGTGACCACCCATTGCCTTTATGAATTTGTCAAAGATGTTGGCTTGAGATGGCTTCAAATGATTAGGTATATCTTTGACTACCCTATCAAACTTTTGAATGAACTCTTGCACATCTTCCCTTCCCTTGGTTATTTGGTAGAATTTTTCAATGTTTAAGGTTCCTTGGGCATTACATGACCACCCTTTCATGAATAGGTCTTCAAATTCATCGAAGTCCTTTATGCATCCCGAGGGAAGGCTAAGGTACCAATTTCTTGCTTGTCCTTCAAGTGATAAGGCAAAAAGCATCATGATCCTATCTTTCATCAAATATCATTCTAGGGGACATATGCCAGTAGAATTCTTTAATAAAATCATGGGCAGTCCAAGTAGCATCCCCTTTGAATTTGGGCAACCATCGATTATATTTTTCAGGTAATAGCTTGGGATCGTTACTCAACTTCAAAGGGGCAAAGACACTAACCAAGTGTCTTTCACTCTTGGTGATCTTGGGTTGATCCTTTTCAGAGTCAGTGCTTGAACTAGATGGCATCTTTGGAGATGTATCATTGACGTTTTCAAATTCAGGAAAAAGGGCGGTTCCAACAGGTGATGGAGTTTGCTCTCCCCTTTTTGTAACAACCCTAGTTAAAGGAGGAATGTTATTGTCTTCATGTAAACTAGGGGATTGGACAATGAGTGGAGTCGCTAGAGGAATATTTTATAAATGTCGTTAATGAATCAATTCCTCAATGATTCAGTAGGGAAGTAGGTCTGCTTCCTCCCCGGCAACAACGTCAAAATGTTACCACTCAAACTAGCAGGGAACCTAAGGAAGAACCCTAAAGGGCAAATGCTAGGCGAAGGGCAACAAATGGAAACTTAGCTCACTGTCACCTCAGCTAAGGCTCCCTTCTATTTATAGACTTTCACTGATGGGAAGAGACCTAGCATGTATGGAGTCACCAATGAAGGATAAGTCAAAGAGTGGATATGAGTGACCCAAATAAACCTTTTCCTAGAAGAGTTTGAAGGATGGAGGTTTGCCTGCTTTCTAAGCAAGGTACTATGTATTCCAGGGAAAGGAAGAGAGGATTTGAGGGTTAGGTTTATGAGATAAGACTTGTGAAGGAGTTTCCTGTAGGATGGGGGAAGTGCAGGAGGCACAAGGATCTTCAGACCTGGTCAGGGGAATCTCAGCATAGCAATCTTTCTCTCTCCTCTCTCCTCCCTTTGGCCTTCCCATAGAAGCCTTTTTATACTTCTCCCAAAATAGTTTTTTAGTTGGGAATTCGTTGGGCCACGGGCACTAACAGGTGATCAACAAGTAAAACCCGTGATCTCCGCCCGAAATTAAGGAGATTTTTATTTTTTAAGTGTTTTTATACATATACGCGGGTTGGGTATACACAGACCTGCGTATACACGCGTTTAGCTCAGGGCAATGTCGCGTATAGGGAAAAAACACTGCTTTTTTAGATTTGGGACCAAATCTGGCAGGAGGGGTTGCCCTAGGCCATGAGTGCAACTTTACAAACCTCAAGAGTGAGATCTGGAGCTATAACATATAGTTAACAACTATATAATTATATTGTATAGTTATATAAATATAATAAATATATATATATATATATATATATAATATATATATATATATATATATATATATATATCTAGTTAGAAAAAAAAGAAAAAATTAGGGTCAAGTTGAGAAAAAAGGTTAAGCTGGGTAAATGTACGCCACCACATACCCGATCAATGTCTTCGTCAATGTCGATGGATGATTTTAATCAAAAATTGATAGATATTGAGACTAAGGTGACTAGACACGCTGAAAAAATCAAGGAGCTCCAAAATACAATGAAGAGAATAGAAAACCAACTCGAGCAGAATCATAATGAATTTAAAAAAGGATCAAGCTATCTTTTCAAATAAGGTGGATCGAAATCATAATCAAGCAATGGCGATGTTGCACTATATTTGTGAAAAGTTGAAAATTACTCTTGATCCAATACCCCAGAATAACGAAGCCACTCAACATCTAGATTCTTTAGATACATCAAACTCATCAGATTCACCTCTAAACCCAAAGTCTCCAAAGGCATCTTCCATGCCCAATCAACAAAAGAATAACATGATTTTTCAAAATATGCAGCTATGATACCACTTGGAGCATAAAAACTCAGAAATAGTAGAAAACATAAATAATTTATTGATTACTTGAATGATGATTGTTTACAGTGAGGGTCTCTGGCTTATATACTGCCATGGACACCCTTTTGGGAAAGGGCATGATCTTATGGTTGTGCCCTTTCGTCTAAATAACCTAAAATTAAATAATTTTTACATAAACATGTACCATGTAAGTAAAAGATGTCCTCCCTAGCGAAACCCCACATGATAACAACAAAATAAAAGCTCCACCTAGGCTTGAACCTAGGGTGCACCACCATCAATGGACTAATATAGCGTATACATTGCCCAACCTTAGGAAAATGCTAGATCGTCAAGGAAACATTTAGTACCTTTCGCTCCACCCTCCCTCCCTGCTACTACCATGCCCCCCTCACTCAAACTTAGGAAAATGTACATCGACAAGGATACTAATCATAATCAAACACATTCCTCCTAGGTGATGTCTGTATCTTGATGTTGTATTACCTAAGAGAATCCCACCAAGGCAACATGCATCACCCCACTGCATCAATACCATACGAGGAGGAGACATAAGAAAGTCACAACTCCTTCCAATCATCAAGTATGCCCCCATCACACATCCAAAACATGAGGACCATGTAGACCATCGCCTCCTCCTAGTGACGAGCCAACATTATCATACGAAGTCACTAAGATGCTCCAGGAAGAAAATAATACATGAAATAGAAAGCATCCATATGTTAAGAGAGTGATCCAATAGCATGAAAGTAGCATCCACAACCATGAGAAGACCTTCAACCATGTCCATCCACCGAAGAAGAGTGATTCCTTTCCCAAGATATGCCCATCAAATTATCAAATGCCAAGAAGAAAAGAGGCTCCATGAAGGTGTATCTCTCCAAGTCCATCAAAAACTTCAAGGATCTGGCAGCAAACTTCATCGATGTGATGAAAATCACAGTAGGGAACCTCGTACAATCTGAGGTTTAATGGACCCAATTGCACATATTTTACATTCTTAATTTTTGCATACATAACTATCCTAGCTCTGACCCTACTAATATTTTACATCAATACCTATCCTAACTCTAACCCTACTGCATACATCTCACATTATTCTAAGTATTTCCTGTAAATGTCTCCAATCTAGTTCATTAAAAACTGCCTTCTATAGGTAATACTGATTGATAACATTTCTTTATCTATTATAGCCTATAGGTTCGTAGACTTCTTTTCACTGTTCATGTTCCTTGTATTAGATGAAAACAAGTCAAAGTTGTCACTGGCTCTTTTTAATCATGCCACTTTATGACAGAAATGGTTTACTTAATTTGAGATTTTATTTTGTATATTCAAATACTGGCCTGAAACTGCTCTTAAACTTGGAATTCTCCTTACTTCTTTTGGGCATTATTGAGGTTATGACTGTATTTCCAATTTTATGTTGTTACATTCGTGTCATCCATAAATGTAATGTTACTTCGATATTTTGCAGGCTTTGAAGAAATCAAAGTTTTTACAGTCTCTTGATTCAGTGAGACGCTTCATTGCAATATCAGAAAAAGAGCTTGAAATATATTATAGACACATTGCCTTATATGGAAAATCATCTAAAGAACAAGGAGACGAGACATTATCCAATGATCAGCAGGTTGTCACTTCTTGTCATCTACTAGAGAATGAGAATTCCACAGAACAGTCTAGTTGTTCAGCAATTCCACTGTCAGACTCATCAGAAGAAACTCACGATTTTGTACAGGGTTCTGACAGATGCTCATAATGATAGAATAATCTGTCACAATGCTGGGAATTAAAGTGGCATGTTCAGACAGATTTATTTCTTGTGTTCCACATCCAGTCCATTTGAAATAGAAGAAGTTGATCTCAAAATTGCTAGAGGCAGCATTCATGTAGACTTGTGTGAATTTTGTTCAATTTTGAGATGTAAAAGTCGTGACAGATTATGAATGATCACTACTGTCATAGTGGTGGTTTGTGGCTGCACAATATGAAGATTTTCATTCATCGAGATATTTCCTAGAGAGTTTAAGGATGGTGATTCACATCCAACATGTCCAACGAGGACAATGATCATCAACTGTTGTAGCAGTGGTCCTGCAGTTTGGAATCTGGATAGGGATTGCGTTTGCTAAATTCTGAAATGGCTAATCTTGTGATGTTAAAATGTCATGTTCCTTGCATATTTTCACAATGACAAAATCACGGAAACCTTTTAGAGACTAGGGTGTAATTGGTAGGTTTGATCCAATCGTTAGATGCTTGAATTTGTAATATTTAGTACCATCTGTGAACTGATGAACTGATGCACTTATATGTCATTGTTTAAGTAGACTCCATTTTCCTTTCATTTGAGTTCTCCTGCGAGTGCCATAGCTCTAGGATTGAATATGACGTGGAGATATATTTGTAATTTATAACTAGTGACTTCTAGGATTTATGGAGGTCATATGATTTTCAGAATTGTTGTATGACTGATGAATAAAAGTCTGCATTTTTCAATTTTTCCTTGCATCAAGGACTTCTATTGAACTTTTTCTTTTCATTGTCCAGTGGCATAAAAAGGAATGCATGCAAAGTTACTTTGAGCATGGATGGGACACTGAGCTTGGAAGGATATTCTACTGAAAATTGATGATACGAATATATATAATGCCATTAACATCCAATATCAAGAAATAACAAGCTGTTACACTACCAAGGAATAACCACTAATAACATAAAGGAAGAAGATATCATATGACTGGCCACTTCAAGGGGGGCAATTTCCAATACTTTTTGAGTTCACATATATCATATGATTTTTTTATTATTTAAAAAGTAAAGTAAAGAAAGAAAAAGAACTGAGCAGATGTGGGCCAATTAGTGTCGCTCATATTATGGTAAAAGAGAGTAATAGTGCAGGTATGTAGTAACATGTTTCCCTGGGAAAAAGCTTTGACCTGAAAGTTTTGGTAATCTTGGATATTGCTAATTGAAATTGCGTGATTTCCGTGATTCCCACGTGACATCATCAGAAACTTAGTGACGGTCTTGTGACATAGATGTTGGCTCGGGTGTCAATAATTGATTCTACATCCAAAATGTGTTTTCTTCGTCCATCTAACTCTGAGAATGTTGTTTGAATTGGAAGGTGCTGCCCAATAAGCTTTTGTGCGCAAGAGACATGGAGATTTTGTGAATGCGTGAAGCTATAGATAACTCTATGGCATATGCGGTCTCCCCAATTTTGTAGGGTCCGTAGAACTTTGTGAGAACTTTTGGCCATGTGTTTTCTTCATGGACAATTGTTTGTAAGGCTAAATGTGAAGGTAAACCAAGTGACCAATTGTAAATTGTCATTTTGAATGATTCTTATAAGCTTACTACACCATTTGGTTTTGTGTAGGGTGACATGTTGAGAAATCTAGGGCATTCACAGTTGACAATTTCTCTGCTTGATAATTGTTTGTGATCCACTTTTACTTCTTAATCTTATAGTTTTTTTTTTGTTAGCTTATTAATGTGTTCTTTCATCAAGACAATTACCAATATATATAAACGACAAGTGACACAGTGTGTAGGCTTCTCCAGCGAGGGTCAAAACCTCTCACCTCTTGAGAGGAAAAGCCGATCAAATTTTTTCTTCTAAATCTTCAATTGATAAGTACCAAGACCATGACATAGACCCTTGACTCTAGTGTCCTCCCAAGAACCTTGTCACTAACCTTGATGCTCTTGCCTCTTATTTTCCTCGCCTTTCTTCTTGACCTTGAACTGCTTCACCCCTACTAGAGAAACTCGGTCTCTATCTTTTCTACTGCACCTTCACAACTTCTCTAGAGAATCTTGGTCTCTAGGTCTTCTATAGATGAACTCAGTGTCTACTTCAATCACCCAAAAGATACATTCCTTCACTATCCTAGAAGAACCTCCACTTTCGTAGGTCCCAGAAGAATCCTTATTCGTATGCCCAGAAGGATCCTATCTATTGTCTCTTTCGCTGATCCAGAAGATCCTTCTTCGCTGCCCCAGAAGAGTGGCTTTCGTAACCCTAGAGGAAACCCTTTTACTGCGTTTACTTCGCACTTTCTTCTGTGCCCTTCTTCACACTTCTCTTAGACCAAAATTAGATCGAATTGCTTACCTTGAATGGAGGTCGAGTTTTCCTATATATGCACCTCCTCTCTAGGTCTTTAGGCTGACTTGACAGCTAGAGTTTAGGCCGACTTGTCCTAGTAGTTTCTCCATCATTTGTAGGGCGACTTGAAGAGGTTAGGTGACAAGTTATTGGAGGACACTTCACATAGATAATATTGATCTTTTACAAAGTGTAACATGACTTCATTTACATGACAATGACTTTTACATTTTATGACTAGATGATAAATAAATCCTAAAGATTCTCAATGGGAGTCTTGACTCAAAAACAAATTCCCTTGCTTATGAAACCCATGAAGCAAGTCAATATAATAATTTTATTTTCTTAGTTACATCTCATTACATAATTACATGTCGTTATGGAGACTGAACCTAGTTACACTTTTTAACACGGCAAACATCTTGATTTTATTGCCAAAAATCGCGATTTTTTGGCCTAGCTGATGTTTGCCAATTTTCACTGATATTTTGGTAGTATCTTAATTTTGCCAACGTTTACTGATTTTTACTGATATTTTCTCAATTTTTACTATTTGTTGGTTTTCTTAACCCTTGCCAATTTTATCCCAATGCTAGTGTTTGCAACATTGGTTTTGTGCAAGCAAAATATCGCCATGGAGAAGTTGCAGGGTATCCTAATCGTTCTGGCTAAGAGTTGCAGTTACTTGAACCTTAGAGCTAAAAGGAACATAAGTGTCAAGGCTCAGTGGAGAATAGCCATAAAGTGCTTCAAATAGGCTCTTCTTGGAGGATGTATGGTATGAAGTTTTATACCACTGTTTAGCCAAGGGTAGCCGTTTAATGCATTGGGATTAGTTATCCTTAGTGAAGAAACAAAAGTAGCTTTCAAGGCACTTGTTCACAACCTCTGTTTGACCATTTATTTATTGATGATAGCCTGAGCTTATAGCTAGTTTGGTGCTTTGGAGTTAAAAAAATTCTTTCTAAAAGTTACTATCAAATTAAAGATCCTTGTCCAGCATAATCACCTTTGGGTAGCCATCAGGTTTGTGAATGTCTTCGAGGAAAACATTTGTAATTTTTTTTGGATAACTCCAGCAGTTCACTGAACATCTCAAAAATGGGCATATTTGGTAAGCCAGTCAACAAAGATGACATCTTTCCCTTCTGATTTAGAAAGCCTTATAATGAAATTTATCGAAATTTCCTTTCAATTCTGATTTGGAAAAGATAAGAGAAAGTACACTAGGATGTTTTAATAGTTCCTCTTTATTGCATTGGTAGGTTCCAAAGTCAGGCTAAATTACAAACATCACCCGTAAGAGCCTTTCAAAAGGAGCATTTGACTCTGATGTGTTTTCGAAAAGCCAATCTGGCCTGGTGTGAGGCACGCAGCTCAAATAAAATTTGCTGTGGAAACTAAATCTGGGGACCAAAAGATAAGTAATTTTTACCTTAAAATGTCATTTCCTCAAATGTAATATTTAGGAGGGTGGGAACGATACTAAAGTTGTTGTATCAGCCGCTGCGTGGATGGGCTAGCATACCACTTCTTCCTCGCATCTTCTATACATGTTGGCAAGAGTGCAAAGATAGCATATACAAGGAGTGCATCTGTTGTTCAGAGAGTGCATTGGCCACAATGTTATCCTTTTCCTTTTTGTCAATGTTGCATGGGTATAGTTCCCGAGAGTTGGGGAGCCCATACCTGGCATTTCCTTGCTTTGAGGGGCTCTCCCTTTTGTCAGAGTTACATGGGTATTGTTCCGGAGAGTTGGGAACCAATACCAGCATTTCCTTGCTATTGGGAGCTTTGAAGTGGTTACAAAGTCTTAAATCGATTGGCACGATATTGGGTAGTTGGGAGCATTTAGGAAAATTTTCACCAAAGTTTTGAATTGTTTTCCATCGAGGTTTTGCGAACTGGAACAGGAATTAGCAGCGTCGTCTCTGTAATTATTTTTGAAATTCCTAATTTCCCATGAAATGTCCCGTTGCAATCCTGAGGTGTCGTGGTTCAAAGCTAACTACATATACCAAAAGTCAGTGAAATCGTTGGTTTGTAGAGGTTGAAATAGTTGCCGAAATTGTTGTTGGAATGCGACTATGCATTGGTCGTGGAGATAATCACTTTCCTGAGCGCACAATTCTCTCACACGAATGTTCACAATGCGCATGCGAATGCTTCAATGGTAATACGAGCCGAGTACATGAACGAAAGAAAGAAATTTTAAAGTCTGATTAGCTTATAGTTTATGTTACTATTTCTATGTGTTTGTTTGTTTTTGTTTTTGTTTTTGTTTTGTTTTTTTTTTTTAATTCAATTATTTTATTATTCAAATTAATGATGAGCTGACCTAATTTTTAACAATTTTTTTTACTGAAAACACAATGCTAAGGAACCAGTGTTAACATACTGCTGTGATTGTCTTTGATGTATCTGAAAGCATCACATTCCAAAATGAAATATTTTTCCAAATATTATGCCAAAAGTGCAAAAAATATTTAAACAAAAATTTCCATATATACTAAGAGGTTCTATCATTCCATCATTTATGCTGGGAAGTTCTATCATTGTTTTGAAATCTGTGCTCCATATAGGCTGAAATGATTGCAATAATTGTTGTTAAAATGCATTGGTTTTGTGAAGGAAATGTTCATACTGTAGTTCAACAATGTTCAATATAATATATATATATATATATAATATATATATATATATATATATATATGCGCTCTCTTCAGCGTACGATTTCATGGATTAAATGTATTAAGAAATCTATTTTATTAACCTGTATGCCAATATATCATTTTTGTTGAAGATAATGGAAAATATCCTAGAATAGGTAGAGTTAAGAAATCTATTTTATTAATTTGTATGCCAATATATCATTTTTGTTGAAGATAATGGAAAATATCTTAGAATAGGTAGAGTTGGTTCACGTAACCTCAAGATAGGAATTAGTTTCTATTTCTTAGGATGTTGTTCTAACTTCCCTAAAACCGTGATTTTTATTTAACGTGTAATGTGCATGAACAATGTAGAGTGTTTTGCAGAGCCAGATTCTCCTGGTTCAGATTCTCTTTCGTAGAGCTGACCAGTGGGTTTTATTTCTTTAATACAAACATTTCCATTTTTATCATGGTATCAGAGCATCAGGGCTGAGGAACCTGTACGCTGTCTGGTGGGTGTGACTAAACCAAAATCGTCGCAGGTTTTGAATGGATAAGCGCCACGATAGCACTACTACACTTCTCGTGAATTTTATTTTTCGGTCGTCACGTTTTCAGTGTACATCCGTGACAGTCTCATATATTAGGTGTATATCTGTGATAGTCTCGGATATTAGGCGTACATCTGCGATGACATCTCGGATATTAGGTGTACATCTGCGACAGGACTTAGAAAATTGATGTACATTTGCAACGATCGTGTAAACAACAAAAAGGCTTTGAGAGAAGGCTGTATCTTGAAGAAGGTTGCAGAGGTTGACAACAGAAAGTTGTCTGGACGCTGTGAAGGAAGCCACGGTGATCAGCGGGTGTGCTGTGAGATCAAACAACATTGAAGATCAGTGATATGTCTCTGTCACAGATCTGGGGTAAAATCTAACATCTTCTTTTACCTGTCGAAAGTTTTTGTCTAAATCACCAAGATGAATAACAATATGTTTGAAGCATGCTTGAATGAGCATAACAAGCTCGATGGTTCCAATTATGCAAATTGGAAATTCAAGATGCAGACTCTGCTAGACGTGCAGAGTGCTTGGACGATTGCGAATGGGGATGAGCCTAAGCCCGCGGCTGGATCAACATCGATCCCAGTTTGGGAAAAACAAGAAGGTAAAGCAAGGATGCTGTTGAAGATGTCAGAGAAAGACTGCGTCATACCACACATTAGAGATTGTAAGACAGTTAACGAGATCTGGGGAATTCTGAAGGATTTGTATGAGATTAGGAATTCAAATCGTCTTCTGTTCCTCAAGAGTAAGATCCTATCCTTGAAGATGGAGAAGAATGAAACAATTGCTTCATTCATAGCTCGGATCAAGGATATGAAGAACAAATTGGCAGAGATTAGTCATACAATTGACGATACAAATCTTGTAACTATTACAATGAATGGTGTCACTGATGATTACCAAATGTTTATCACTAGGATAAATGCCAGAGAGAAGATCCCGAAATTTGAAGAGCTGACAGGAACACTGATGCAGGAAGAAGAAAGAAGATCGACTCTGAAGCCCTAGAGTGCCGATCTTGCATTAATGGCAAAGAAAAACTTCTTCAAAGGGAAACGAAGTCCACAACAACAAAACAGAGCAAACTCACACAAAAGACCGAATCAGACCTAAGGTATGCATCTGAATAAAAACTACTCTGAAACTAAATGTTTTTATTGCGGAAAACTGGGTCATATTGCCAGGGAGTGCAAGAAGAAGAGATACCATGAAGAACAACAAAAGCAGAAAAGACATGCAGGTCATCTCGCGAATGACAATCATGTGCAGAATTTCAGATTGTTCATGGCAAATCGTGATGAGGATGTTGATGCAGACATCTGTTATGTAGATTCAGGAGCGTCAACGCACATGATAGGGAACAAGCATTGGTTCGAAGATTTTAAAGAAATCAACGAAGGAGCATAGATTTACCTAGGTGATGATAAAATTCATCAAATCAAAGGGTGTGGGAAAATTTATGTTATTCTACCTAATGGTAATGTAAAACAAATTCATAATGTCATGTATGTGCCTGGTGTAACAAAGAACTTGATTTCTGTATCCATGATTACAAATCAAGATATGAAAGTTGAATTCTTTAAATCTTACTGTTATATTAAAGATCTGTTAGATGGCATGAAGACAATTGCTACAGGAATCCAAACAGGAGGACTGTACAAGTTGGATGTAAGACCTGCACCAGTTCGAGCATTGACAACAGCGAGCCTAACTACAGAAGAGCCATGGCATCAGAGATTTGGCCACATCAACTACAATGATTCACTGTTACTACAAAAGAAGGAAATGGTAAGAGATCTTCCTATGCTGAAGTAAGTGCATAATGATTGTGATGCCTGTACATTAGGAAAAATGCATAAAGAATAATTCACTGTTCAAGTAGAAAAGAAACAAAGGGATATACTTGAATTAGTGCACACAGGCCTTTGTGGACCCATGTAGACAAAATCATTAGGAGGTACACTGTATTTTCTACTGTTTATTGATGATTGTACGAAGTTTTCTTGGGTGTATTTCTTAAGTAAGAAGAGCCATACATTTGAATACTTTAAGCAGTTTAAAAATATGATTGAAAGACAAACAAGGAAATAGATAAAAATTCTCCGTTCTGATCAAGGGGGAGAATACATGAAGGATGAGCTTATCAGGTATTGTAAAGATCATGGAATTTTGCAATAGCTCACAATACCCCATACTCCACAACAAAATGGAATAACAAAAAGAAAGAATAGAGCACTGGTGGAATGTGCTAGAAGTTCGCTGAAAGGTAAGAATCTTTTGAATGGTTTTTGGGCTGAAGTAGTGAATATTGCAGTTTATTTGAAAAATAGGAGTCCTACAAAGAGTCTTGAGTCTAAAACTCCTTATGAAGCATTATATGGATTTAAGTATGTAGTGAAACACTTAAGAATATTTGGATCTAAAGCATTTTCCCATGTTTCAAAGGAAGATAGAAGAAAATTATATTCAAAAGCCATTAGATGTACATTTATAGGGTATTGTTCACAGTATAAAGCTTACAGATTATTTAATCCCTCTACTCATGAGATTTTTGTTAGTAGAGATGTCAGATTCCATGAGCAGGATCATAAGGACTCTGATGAGCACAATGAGGAATGGGACACATGGTGAAAGAAGAAGCAGAGAACAATCAGGGTCAGCAACAGACAAAGGCATAGGATGAACATCAACTACAATAGCAACAACAACAACAACAACAATAGCAGCAACAACAGTAGGAAGAAAAAGATGATCAAATAAGGTTTGAAGCCACCCCACCACTAAGGAGATCAGGTAGGAAAGCTCAAATGCCTGCAAGATATAGGGAAAATGCTTTTATAACTAGTATGATGAATGTGGTTGAACCGTCTAGTTATAAAGAAGCAAATGAGTGTAGTGAATGGAAAACAACCATGGAACATGAATATGATTCAATAATCAGAAATAACACTTGGGAATTGGTTGAACTTCCTAGAGGAAACCAAACCATAGGTTGTAAATGGTTAAATAAACCGAAGATTAATGCAGATGGAACCATAGAAAAACTAAAAGCTAGGTTGGTAGCAAAGGGGTACTCACAAAAAGAAGGGATAGACTATGAAGAAACCTTCGCCCCTGTAGCTAAATTGAACACTATTAGAATGTTAATCGCTTTAGCTACTAAGAAACATTGGATGATGCACCAACTAGATGTAAAGTCTGCATTTTTTAATGGAGAACTAAACGAAGAGGTTTATCTAGAACAATCAGAAGGGTTCGTTCAGAAAAGAAAATAAGATTTAGTCTGTAGATTGAAGAAAGCACTTTATGGACTAAAACAAGCTCCCAAGTCTTGGTATGAAAAGATTGATTCATTTTTTTTGCAAGCTGGCTATAATAGAAGTAAAAATGACCCTAATATTTACACCATGAAAGATGAACAAGAGTGCGTAGTGTTGATTTCATTGTATGTAGATGATTTGATCATTATAGGTGATGCTACATATCTAATCAATGAAATCAAGCAACATATGTCACAGGTGTTTGAAATGAAACATCTCGGCGAACTCAGATACTATTTAGGTCTTGAGATCTGGAGAGATTCAGGTCAAACATTTTTGTCCCAAGCAAAGTATGTCAAAGGCCTGTTAGAAAAGTTTAGGAAGGATTAGTGTAAGCGTGAACGATACCATTGCAGTAGAACATCAAATTGCAGTGTGAGGATGGCTCAAAAGTGGCGGATGCAACACTTTACAGACAACTGGTTGGGAGTCTAATCTACCTAACCACCACCAGACCTGATTTGGCCTATGCAGTCAGTGTGCTAAGTCAATTTATGTCTAAGCCACTTCAAGGCCATCGGAATGCAGCGAAAAGTGTTTTGAGGTATCTACAAGGTACTGTAGATTACAGTATTATTTACAATGACTCCTTTGATGTTAGATTGGCAAGATTTGCAGATTCAGATTGGGCTGGAAATGTAGATGATCGCAGATCTATAACAGGTTATGCATTCAACATTGGATCTGGGGTGATCACACGGAGTAACAAGAAGCAGAACACAGTCTCCTTGCCCTCAGCGGAAGCAGAGTATCAAGCCATGTGTGCAGCAATGTGTGAGGCAGTTTGGTTGCGGAAACTTCTCCAGGATGTTGGGGAAGAACAGATAGACACAATAACAATCAGATGTGACAATCAGAGTTCAATCAAACTTGCCAATTATCTGGTGTTTCACAAAAACACTAAACATATTGATACACAATTCCACTTTGTCAAGGACAAAGTGCAATCCAAAGAAATCCATTTGGAATATTGTAATACATGTGATAATGTTGTAGACATTTTCACTAAGCCTCTTGGAAAAGTTAAGTTTCAAATGTTTAGGGAGATGTTAGGCATATTTGTGAACCCATTCTCCATTAAGGGGGAGTGTTGAAGATAATGAAGAATATCCTAGAATAGGTAGAGTTGGTTTACGTAACCTCAGGATAGGAATTAGTTTCTATTTCTTAGGATGTTGTTCTAACTTCCCTAAAACAATGATTTCTATTTAATGCGTAATGTGCATGAACAATGTAGAGCGTTCTGCAAAGCTAGACTTTCCTGGTTCAGAGTCTCTTTCGTAGAGCTAACTAATAGGTTTTATTTATTTAATACAAACATTGCCATTTTTATCGATTTTTAATTTTTGAACTTATATAATTTGGTAAATATAATATATAATAATAATTATTTTCATTTTTTAGAAGATAATATATTAATATTGTAATATTATGCGTTAAAAATTAAATATTTAAACTTTAAAGTTTAGTTGAGAAATACAATTCATTTTACTTTTGTTTATTACGAAGAATTTTATTTGATATTGCTTTTTCATATAAATAATAAAAAAAGTACTCTATTATAATATATATATATACACACACACACACTTTTTTTTTTTTGAATTTGAGCATATTATAAAGAAATACTTGTATGCATGTTATCAATGTTAGTGTTTTTGTGGATGACTTCAATATCCTAACTTGGCATTTTAGCTGCTCTTTTTTTAAAAAAAAAATGTTGAGCTTAGAATGATTAACCTTTGAAATGCTTGTCCAATAAATATTTATTTAATGTATGCAAAATGACAAGTAATTCTGGCTCATATTTGAATTTTTGGAAGATCTCTTTCTATGAAATGTTTATTTGAATTTTTGGAGGATCTCTTTCTATGAAATGTTTATTTTCAAAAGAAATGAGTGTAACCTTTTGTAATAAGACCACAAGAATTCCTATTCATGAAGCATCACATTCAATGATGAATACTTTAGTAAAATATGGAGTGGCAAAAATGGAGGTAAATGTCATAGCTTCCTTTTGACTAACAAAAGTATTAGTGGCCTTAATTAGGCCACTAAAATGAATTCTTTTTGAGAAAGGCATAAAAGGGATTGCAATTTTGCCAAAGTTGTAGACAAAGCATGAGTTGCATTAATTAGGCCACCTAAATGAACTCTTTTTGAGAAAGTCATAAAGGGGATTGCAATTTTGTTAAAGTTGTGGATAAACTTTTTGTAATATTTAGTGAGGCCTAAGAATCCTCTTAATCTCGCAATGTTTTGATTGGTGGGCCATGATATAATGGCTTCAATCTTTTGTGGATTAGTTTGAAATGAACAATAATTCAGTTATTGTGGAATATACAAAATAAAAAGGACAATAGCTTAAAATCTACATATGACAAATATCTAATAATTGAATAAATATGAATAAATCATAGAATGATACTATGTCATGTGACTTTGTACTTGTGATGTAAGAGCATCTGGATTTAGCCAGCAATGTGAAACTCTGTTCACATGTTGTGGCTAAACAAGTTGAATTTCATTGACCTGAGTGGTCAAAACTCAGTGTTTATCGAGAGAGATGGATCTCTCAAGAAATGATCCACATTTCATTATTGTAATAGTTAGAAATTGTCTTATTTTAGATTCAAAGATAAGTTGTTAGCATAGGTGTGTGATAGAGCTTGAAAATAAAGATTGATTGTTAGAATGTTTAAAAATAGAATTGAGTTGTTAGGCAAGATGGGATTGATAAAAAGAAGAAAAATGTAATGTAGAAGGATTGGCAAGGATGAGAGAGGATTGAGTGAAGCAAGAGTCACGTAATAAAGCGAGGATTTCATATTGAAACAGGGGTATTTTAAAGAAATGTAATTGAGCCAAAGGGCTGAGACTCTGTAACCATTATTGTAATGATTAATTGATGGTGTGTGTGATTATATATCAAATCTGTGGAAACTCTTGTTTTGCCTTTGTTTTTTTGTATTTAGGACAGAGTCGAATATTTCTCTATTTTTATGATTTATGATATAAAACTCAGAGTTCAATGGAATCACATCCTTTACTATTATTAATCCTGTTGAATCTAGCTTAAAATCTCCGTCGTTGATCCAAGTTCGAACCAACGGTGTGAAACCTCGCCAACCGTTGGATCACCCATATCGCATCGCAGAGATTTGTTACAAGGGGCAGACCTCAGGCCTTGAAGAATAGCGATGTGTGATATCACATCACAAATAAACATTGGTACGTGGTCGAATCGTAGGCCTTAAGAAATTGCGAAGTGTGATCGTGAAATATCGCATACCAAGAAATCCTGTATATGTTACTGGACCCTGGCCGCGGAACAACGCGATATGCGATAGAAGTGGGACCGTTAACTATATCGCATTGCAACACTCTGTATGTAAGGGCCGAGACCTGAATGCTTACGCATAACAATTTGAGATTGTGATATAATCTGGACCGTTGGATCTAATGTGTTATGATCTACGAAGAATCGCGAGCAGTTCTATTTAAAAGGGTGGAAATCAGAGAGTCACAATAAAGGGGGACTGTAAAAGAGATAGAAAACGTGGGGGTCAATTGTTGAGATTCCTTGAAACAATTGATTCCTACGTCATTTGTGGTATCATAGTAGAGATTAAGGTTGATTACAGTAAACATGCCGCAAAGGAGAGGAGCTGGCATTGGTCGTGGAAGACCAAAAGAAAATGCAGTTCTGCTAGAGGAGATCCGAAGTCTGCGTGCGAGGATGGAAACAATTGAAACTGCTTACAGAAGAACACCTGATGAAGGGGATGATAGTGCTAAAGAAGAATCTTCTGAGGAAGAAGAAGAGGAGGAAAATGAAAATACTAGAGTTATTAAGATGTTGGCGAAAGTAGGAGGAAAACCAAAAGTGGAAATTCCTACGTATGAAGAGAGTCTCAATGCAGAAGAGCTAATGGATTGGATCAGGTCATTAGACAAATATTTTGACTATGAAGAGGAAGCTGACGACAAGAAGAAGGTGAAATTTGCAGTTACCAGATTGAAGGGTGATGCAACTATTTGGTGGGATGAGCTACAGACATCCAGAACAAGGAAAGGAAAGTCCAAGATCAATCAATGGGACAAAATGGTGAGTAAGATGAAGCCAAATTTATGCCTAAAGATTATCAGTTAAATCTTTTTAAACAATTGTAGAATTTAAGGCAAAAAGGAATGTCTGTTAAAGTATACACAAAAGAGTTTTATAGATTGAGTATTAGAGCAGGAAATGCAAAAGATGACATGGAGAAGGTAGCCAGATATATCAATGGCTTACGATATGACATACAAGACGAGATCAACTTGTTAAGTCTGAAGACTATTGAGGATGCCTATCAAGCGAGTTTGAAGGCAGAGGAGAAGATGTTGAGAAAACATAATCATAGGAATAGAGGAAGAAGCTCAGTAAGAGGTAGAGGAACTACCAAACCAAGGGAAAACAACATTAGCGTGAAGCAGGTAGTTCAAGTAGCATAACACCACAGAGAGGGGATTTTAATAGAGGAAGATTTGTGCCCAGAGGAAGGGGCCGAGGAAGAGATATTCAGTGCTACACATGTGGAGAATGGGGACATGTATCGTGGGACTGTCCTCATAATAAACATTCAAGTCAGAGGAATGCGAATGTGGCAGTGGCAAAGCTAGAAACACCTCGACTTATGGAAAAGGAAGAACCCCCTGAAGTAGGAGAATCCCTGTTGTTGAGAAGGACATTGCTTAAGACAAAGAAAGAGATTAAAGAACCAGCGCAGAGGAAGAATTTATTCAGAACTAGCTGTAAATCAAAAGGTAAGTGTTGTAAAGTAATAATTGATAGTGGAAGCACTGATAACCTTGTTTCTACAAAGATGGTGGACAAGCTCAGATTAGCAAAGACAATGCACCCTACTCCTTACAAAGTATCGTGGTTGTAGAAAGGACATTAGATTATTGTGACAGAACAATGCAAGGTTGAATTATAGATTAGTACGTATAAGGATGTAATATTATGTGATGTAATTCCAATGGATGTATTCCATGTATTGCTGGGGAGACCATGGCAGTTTGATCAGAAATTCATGATGGGAGATAAAACACTTATACGCTGGAGAAGGATGGAAATAAACATACATTGCTACCATTGAAGGATGACACTGACAAAGGAGCACCTGGAAATAGTGTTATGCTGATGAGTGGAAAGGAGCTGTTGCAAGAGATTGGAAAAGGTGAAGAAATGCATTTTGCTTTCATAGGGAGACCGAAGGTAATTTTAACTTCCAAAAACTTAGATGATGTACCTGAAGAAATCAAAACTCTATTAAATGATTTCACTGATATTATTGTGGATGAGTTTCCAAATGCATTGCCACCATTCAAGAGTATTAGTCATCATATTGATCTAATAGCAGGAGCGAGTTTGCAAAATAAAGCAGCGTACAGATTAACTTCTCAAGAGAATGTAGAAGTTGGAAGACAAGTGCAAGAACTGATGGATAAGGGACTAATTAGAGAGAGTCTTAGTCCATGTGATGTACCAACAGTACTCAGTCCAAAGAAAGGAGGTGAATGGCGTATGTGTACAGATTCCAGAGCCATAAACAAGATCACAATCAGGTATAGACTTCCTTTGCCACACATGGATGATTTGATGGATTGTCTGAGTGGATCGAAATATTTTACTAAAATAGATTTGAAGAGTGGATATCATCAAATAAGACTTCGAGAAGGAGATGAATGGAAGACTGCATTTAAAAAAAACAGTGGGTTATATGAGTGGTTAGTGATGCCTTTTGGACTCACTAATGCACCTAGCACGTTCATGAGATTGATGAACGAAGTCTTGAAGGAATATGCAGGCAAGTTTGTTATTGTTTATCTTGATGATATTCTAGTTTTCAATAAAAGTAAGGAAGAACATCTAGAGCATCTTAAATTGGTTTTAAGAACTTTGCAGAAAGAGAAACTACTGATAAATATGAAGAAATGTAGTTTCATGAAAGAAGAATTAATTTACTTGGGATTTGTAGTTTCTAAAGAAGGATTGAAAATGGATCCAGATAAAGTCCAAGCAATTTGGAACTGGCCTATTCCGAAAAATATATTTGAGGTAGGAAGCTTCCATGGTCTTGAAAGTTTTTACAGAAATTTTATTGGAGGTTTTGGTAAGATTTGTGCACCAATTCTTCAAACAATTAAGGAGACTAATCAACCGTTCAAGTGGATAGAAGCAGCAGACAGGAATTTTAAATTTCCGAAGAGGAAAATCATAGAGGAACTCATTTTACCTTTGCCTGATTTTGAAAAAGTATTTCAAGGTGAAACTGATGCTAGCGAAGTTGCAGTTGGCGCAGTTCTGAGTCAGGAACAAAGACCTATAATGTACTTCAATGAGAAATTAAATGAAGCAAAGAAGAAGTATTCTTCTTATGATAAAGAGTTTTATGCTATTGTACAAGCCTTGAAAAAATGGAGACATTATTTGCTACTAAAGGAATTCATATTGTATTCAGACAATCATGCATTATAGTTCATAAATAACTAGTCGAAATTGAACCAGAAGCATGCCAAGTGGGTAGAATTTTTGCAGATCTTTACTTTTGTGATAAAGCACACAAGTGGTAAGCTAAATAAAGTCACCGATGTGTTGAGAAGGGTAAGTTTTATTGTGCAAGAATTCAAAGTTGGTGTTGTAGGATTTGAAGAAATGATTGAAATGTACAAAGATGATGCAGATTTCAAAGATATCTATACAACAGTTCAAAATCGAATAGTTCATAACAGAAGTCAATGGTTAGATTATCTCATCCAAGGAGGCTTATTGTTTAAAGGCAACAAATTGTGTATTTCCAAATGTTCTATGAGGGAAAACATAATAAAGGAGAAACATAGTGGAGGATTATCTGGTCACTTTGGACAAGATAAAACCTTTGCTCAGGTGAGCGCTTTTTATTATTGGCCAAAAATGCAAATTGATGTTAAGATATTTTTTGAGAAGTGCAGGATATGTCAGCATGCTAAGGGGAGAAGTCAGAACACAGGATTGTATCAGCCATTAGCAATACTAGACCGACCGTGGGATGCAGTTAGCATGGATTTTGTTTTGGGATTACCAAAAAACCAAAGAGGGAATGATTCCATTTATGTTGTGGTAGATAGGTTTTCCAAGATGGCACATTTTATTGCTTGTAAGAAGACTAGTGATGCAACACATATAGTTAATCTATTTTTTTTTTAGAAATTGTAAGATTACATGGATTGCCTATAAGTATTGTGTCTGATAGAGATACAAAGTTTGTAGGACATTTCTAGAGAACTCTTTGGAAGAAACTAGGAGCTAACCTCAGTTTCAGTTCAACATACCACCCTCAAATAGATAGACAGACCGAAGTAGTAAATAGGAGCTTGGGAAACATATTGAGAAGTTTGGTGTATCAAAATCCTAAGCAGTGGGATTTAACACTAGCTCAGGTTGAATTTGCTTATAAAGAAACTCCAAACCGAAGTACTGGAATGATCCATTTTAGATTATTTTTGGAATGAATCCAAGAGGTGTGTATGAGCTCCAAAATTTGGGTAAATAGGAGACAAGAAGTGCAAAAGCGAAAGAGTTTGCGGAATAGATGCAAAGACTACGAGAAGATGTCAAAGGTAGATTGTAGGAAAGCAGTGGCCAATACAAACAGAGAGTAGATATGAAATGAAGAGAGAAGGAATTCCAAGTGGGAGATTTAGTGATGATATATTTGAGAAAGAAAGATTTCCTGCTAAGACTTACAGTAAACTAAATATGAAAAAGATAGGACCATGTAGAATTGTAAGAAAGTTTTTAGCCAATTCATATGAAATTGAGTTGCCAGAAGGGATTGGAATATCACCTATCTTCAATATTGCAGATTTGTATCCATACAAAGGGATAGATACATAGCTATAGGAGGAAACTACAGAAGATGAAGTTCAAACTTTGAACTGGGAAGAACAAATGCCAAAGACAGTTAAGAAAGAAGAGGAAGCTGTTTTAGAGAAAAGAGTAACCAAAAAAACGAGAGGACAATTTTATTTTCAATATCTAGTCAAATGGAAAGGATAGACAGTCGAGGATGCTAGCTGGTTGACTACAACAGAGTTGCAGAAGTATGGAGTAAGCCCTGAAAGTTTGAAGGATGATTCTTTTCATCCCCAGGAGTCTGATGCAGGAGCATTTGGACTATGCTAGCAATGTGAAAGTCTGTTCACATGTTGTGGCTAAACAAGTTGAATTTAACTGACCTGAGTGGTCAAAAGTCAGTTTTTACTGAGAGAGTTGGATCTTTCAAGAAATGATCCACATTTCAATATTTTAATAGTTAGAAATTGTCTTAGTTTAGATTCAAAGATAAGTTGTTAGCATAGGTGTGTGATATAGCTCGAAAATAGAGATTTTCCTGTTAGAATGTTTAAAAATAGAGATTGAGTTGTTAGGCAGGATGGGATTGATAAAAAGAAGAAAAATATAATGTAGAAGGATTGGTAGGGATGAGAGAGGATTGAGTGAAGCAAGAGTCATGTAATAGAGCGAGGATTTCATATTGAAACAGGGGCCTTTTAAAGAAATTTAATTGGCCAAAGGGTCGAGACTCTGTAACTGCTATTGTAATGATTAATTGGTGCCGCGTGTGATTAAATATCAAATCTGTGGAAACTCTCGTTTTGCCTTTGTTTCTTTGTATTCGAGATAGAGTTAAATATTTCTCTCTTTTTATGATTTATGATATAAAACTCAAAGTTCAATGGAATCATAGCCTTTAGTATTATTAATCATGTTGAAGCTAGCTTAAAATCTCTGCTGGTGATCCAAGTTCGAACCAACGGTGTGAAACCCTGCCAACCGTTGGATCACCTATATCACATCGCAAATATTTGTTACAAGGGGTGGACCTCAGGCCTTGAAGAATAGCAATGTACAATATCGCATCGCAAATAAACATTGGTACGTGGTCGGACCGCAAGCCTTAAGAAATTGCGAAGTGCGATCACGAAATATCGCATACCAAGAAATCCTGTATATGTTACTGGACCCTGGACATGGAATAGCACAATATGTGATGGAAGTGGGACCATTAACTATATCACATCACAACACTCTGTATGTAAGGGCCAAGACTTGAATGCTTACCCATAGCGATTTGAGATTGCGATATAATCTAGACTGTTTGATCTAATGTGTTACGATCTATGGAGAATTGCGAGCAGTTCTATTTAAAAGGGTGGAAATCAGAGAGTCACGGTAAAGGGGGACTGTAAAGGAGATAACAAACGCGGGGGCCGATTGTTGATATTCCTTGAAACAATTGATTCCTGTGTCAACTTGTACGCATTTACTAGTCACAAGGGTTGATAGGGGTTCCTTTGTTAGGTCATGTCATTTAGTTAGGATGTGCCATTTCATTTATTCTTATTCTTATTCTTTTAAATAAAACTTATGTCTTTTCCCTACCTTGCAATGCCTTCTCATGACTCTATTCTTGAAGCTATGATTTTCGACAATATGAGTTACAAAATCTCAAGTAGAACTGCCTTATTGTGAATTGATCCATATTCAATTTTTAACCAAACTTCTCCTCTTCGATATATAAGCATCTTCATGCAACTTCTCATTTTTATTTCATTTAAATTATTTGGTTCTTTGAATAATATGATGAATTTTATAACGCAGATGATGAGAATGCATCCTTCTTTCTTGTTTATTGTTTTTGAGTCTCCTTTTTGATACCATTGATGATATATTAGTTGATAAGATTTTGTTTGGATTTGTATTGGTCCCTTTCACCATGGTCTAGGTTTTTGTATTTGATGGCCTTTGTATTTCAATGAGATTAGTCATTGTTCCTTTATCGATCAATGATTCCTTGCTGGTAAGTTGCTTCAACATTTATTGTTGTGACAATTTTTCACTTTTTCACTTCTTAATATATGTGATCAAACTTTGACTATGACCCTTATGACGAGAAATTTCTTTGTTTTTATTGGCAACAATATTTTCATCTTTTTGTGCATCCTTTTTATTGACTTGTTATCGTCTTGAAAGATCACTTTCAAGCATCTTTTAGGTCTTCTATTAAAGGAGATTTTGAGCATCACTTCATCATAACATGTTGCAATGTTATATTCTTCATCTTATAGGATAATGTCAAAAACCTTTTCTCCATGTTTATGATGAAAATACCAAATGTTTCCAGGTAGGTTGAACTTATCATTATGTCAATGTCTTGTACAAATTAGATGTAATATTGAATTGAAATACAAAAATATATTTGTGAATTTTTATTGATAGATTATTTATTTTTGGATATGCAAAGAAATTTTTAATTATACTATACTAAAAAATTAGTAGTTTATATGGTAATTGATATTAAGTTATTTTTTCTTTTCAACTAAAAAAAATAGTGATATTAATATCCCTTTCTTGAATATAACCCTTAAGTTTTAATAAAGCCATAACATATTTTGTATAAATAAGAAAACCTTTTTTAGCACAACATTTATATTATCTTATTTGTGTTCTTGCTTATATTTTTTCATAATAAACAAGGTAAGCTGCATGGCAGCTAGTCCCTGCCTAGCTGTTGGATGGGAGGTCATCTTAACGAGTGTTTCCCTGAGTAACAACAAGAAACGGTATCAATGGTCTCATAGGCTCACGGGCTCAATGGTCTCAGAGCTTCAGCGACTTCAGAGCATCTTCGGTAGTAGCAACAGCAATGTTATCAATAGTCTCATCGGCTCAAATGCTTTGTCAACATGAAAATAAAAGTTTGTTGTTGATCTTTACATGTTTACGTAGAATGTCAACCATTGAGCCAACCCAAGCCAAGTTGAAGTGCTTGTAGATGAAGATCTTAAAGAGGGTGAACCCAAAACATAAATCGAATTGCAGCATTGCACAATTTTTCCTTATATTTTCAAGAGATGAAGCCTTCAAGGATAGTTGCCTACACACAAATTCTGGGATATCGTTTCGACTCTTCGTTCAGTGAATGAGATGGCAGCGCTCCAGCTCACTAAATAATGGGACGACAGTGGTCCGCTAGCAAGCTCGCTCTGATGCTACCTAGAGGCAGTCCATTGGAATCTTGATGCACCACTGCGAACGCTACCGCGGCTACGTCCGCCTGTGGTAAGGCACCACCCTGTTTTGCCAGCAGCCAAACCCATCATGTCAGCTCAATTATCCTCATCAAGCTACTTACTGTCTGTCTAGCTAGCTCCCGCCTTCTTGGTTTGATTAGGATTGACCAATACCACAAGCATGCACGCTAAACTATGGGGATGGACCAAAATGGTACAAGTGAAGTAGAAATGGGGCAGGGTCAAACAACAGAGGTGAGTGAGGCCGATAGCGAGTAATCTGTGACTGAACCCAAGCCATAAGTGTAGTTCTCATCCCAGAAGTAATAACTATGCGTGGCATAAGCACCTAACTATGTCTCGCTATAGCAGCTACTTCTTATTCTAGCTGGAATACTCTTTAGATTCACTCACGTAGGAACGCAACGTAACTTCTTGAGACAATCCAAGAATGCCTATCTCGTTTTTGGCTTCCGCCCTCAAATGAGAGCATAATATAGCTGGGATGCATATTCCTTCCGTGGTGATTCCATGGCCCATAGGTCCATTTTCACAAGGTTCCCCAGCGGTCATGAAATAGCTGGGATAGTAGACATGAAAAGAGAAAAGAGTTGGCTTGGAATAAAAAAGTATTGGCCATACATTCTAATGATAACAGTATGAAACCTAAAATCTTTGCATTTGGAGCGATTTCTATTATTCAATTGCATGTGAGATAATTGTTATGTTTTGTAGTTGTTAGAAAAGTAGAAATTGGTGATGGAATGTCTCGAGAAGTTGATGAAGGACATTTTGAGGACCCCTGATTTGAAATGACAGAACATTGAACATATAAGTTTCAGAGTACATTTCTTTACTGTTGTCTGCACACAATTATGTGGAAGTTGGAACTTACCAACTGCTTGTAGAATTCAGTAATTATCTGTTGGACATTTAAGTTAACAGCATTCAGAATTATGTTATCATCTTCAGGCTTCAAGAGTTTTTCCTCAGAAACAAGATTGTTGGATGATACCATTCCCAAACTAGATATCTGATCTTGCACATACAACAGGACTATCTACAAGCAATGCCTTCATTGCTTCTGTAGGTCAAGGATGAGGAGCTTCAAAGTCTTTACTCTGAAAAGATTTATAACATGCTTTCACTTGTGACCTCTGCGACTTTCCCGATATGGGCACCTTCTAGAATTGTGGTAGCATTTGTCCTTATTTTTGGATATAAAGTCTGGATTGGGATATTTATTGGAAATGTGGCAATCAATATCTGGTATTTTGCTAAAAGACAGCTTCATTCGTACATACTGTTGGCGGTGGCTTGTGGTGTTTCTGCATGCTTTGAGACAATTAGCTGCAGATGGTTAATGAATCATCCCCTTCAGTTAACAGGCGGTCGTATGCGCATTGCTGTTCAGGTAAGAATTTCGTATTTATACTCTTGCTTTCAATACTGTTAAGCTAGGATATTCTGAATGTAAGTTTTCTGTAAAAATAATATGTAGGTTATATCTTCCACCGTTGCACCTACTATGAAATCTCAGAATTCAAATGTTTACAGTCTATTTTTTTTTCCCTCTGTATGCATACCTATTGTGGAAGTTAGTTGAGTATAGTCGGATAGAGACCTTAGTCATGAAAGGCCCACATTAAATTTGGTTTTTCAATTGTGAGTTTCGATTTTGAAATTAAACCATAAAAAGCGGTGATATTTTCTAAAAGTTTACGTTTTATTGTTTTAATATTTACGCATCTCTTCGAACTAAAATATAAAATAATTATTTTAAATTAAAAATAACTTTTTATAACATTAACCTCATAATTAAAAGATTAACTTAAAACTATGCTCTGACTTATAAGCTTATACTCTTCCACCCAAATATCGAATGAAATATTAAATTAAAATATAAAAATTAATATCCATATTTTCATTATAAATCAATTATAAATCGCGATCTTACTTATATGCGGTGTCTGCATGAATCGCAAGTGTCAAGCAGGTGGGGCTATGTTTCTCAGTCGTTGTCATGCTCATCATTCATGGCTATGCATGTGAACGGAGGGTTACTAGTCAAAGCCAGGGCACCACCATTACCAGTTAGCTCCGGAAATGGAAAGAACCAGAGGCAGGACTGAAGATTTCAGGGAAGCTGTTCGCATCATTGCATCAAAGCAGGGATTCGATAAGGTTATTGATCCCTCCTTTATAATAGTACCTTGCATTTGCACTATTTTCTTAATTTATATCTTATGAATATTGGATTCCACGAGGTACCAAAGCACTGATATTTTTGGATTCTGCTCATTCTAGTTCTGCTCAACAGTGACCCCTTGCATTTATCCTCGTATGTTTATTTTCAAAAGAAAACATGAAACAAGTCCATTGACAATATTGTATCCAAGATTAAGAAATAGTACCAACCCCAGCCAGAATGCTATTAGTTTTTGATGGATTTTGAAAATCAGAGTAGTTGCTTAATCAGCCACATTTTGCTTTATAGTTCCATTTTCAAATACCTTGCCAACCACTAATGGAGTTGTATGTTGGAGTTCAAAAAGACAAATTAACACATGAAGCTCTGCTTTGAGTTTATTTCCTACTGTTCCAGGGCTCAGGTTGAGAAATTGAAAATGCATATCAAATCTTAAAAGAGGATATCCTATATATGTTCGTGTTGCTCAATTATAGCTATGCTAAATGATGTGAAGAAATATTAATATTGTTAAATGGCGAGAAGACAACAGGATGTGCCTGCAGCTCCAGGTATATCTATAGCTCTACACACTACACTTTGAATTTATGTTTCCCGTCACTGAACACATTGCAATACTGTAATTTCTTGATTTAATGGTCACAGGTCAGTCATCGGCAGGCATCGCTCCGATTTTGCAGTCGAAAGAAGCTGCTTACGATCTGCAGAAATCAGATGATTACATGACTCATCAAGTCCAAGATATTGGTACTACTGGTACAACGACACCAGATTTAAATCTTCAAACTGAATTTGATGCACTTCCTAATTACAGTGGGTGAAAAGAAGCGCAAGAAAATGTATTGGATGAGCAGGATGAAACGGAGAGAATTGAGGACATCTTTACCTTTGCTAAATCTCCTCCACTTCCTGCCGGAGTGATGAAGCCAACTATAATTGAAGCCAATTATAATTGAAGAACCCGCTATGGAGAAACTGATTCAACGAGCTGGTGAAGTTTGCGGGTTCGACTCCAACAAAGCGGATATGGCCGCTGACATCGAATACCGGGATTCCACTGTAAAGGATCATAGTCCGAGTGCCACCCATGGAGATACGGAGGAATCTGGCTCGAATGAGTTCAAATATGCAGAGAATAAGCTTGAGGGCATAGACCTTAATAGACATTCCAATGTTTCAGATGAACCACAGGATTTCAGAGCCGGAGATGCCCGCAGCGAAAATTTTAATGAAAATATTGTTCGATCTACAGCCTTGGAGGCTGCCACTTCTGTAGTTGGAACGACCATAGGAGTTGGCACCTGTTACATGCCCACAAAACGCATAGATGTGGTGGCAAGCGTACATGTAACGGTGGTACATGCGGTGGCAGGAGTACATACAGTAGCAGGAGTACACCGCAGGAGTACATGCGGTAGCAGGAGTATTGTAACAATGGTACATATGCCTTAACATAAAATGTTTAAGACTTAATGCTAACATTAATTCATAGCGTTTGAAATGGTGGTTTAATACCTATTTTACCCTAAGCTCTGGCCTCATATGCCTCGGTATGAGGCCAAATAAGACGACGGAAATTGACACTGAAATTTCATTGGCCCGTAAAAACTTGACTCAAGAAAACATTAAGCTATAAGTCATATAACTCATACAAAATCAGACAAACTAATGCTAAATCGAAACATTTCGATTACTATAGTCCCTGGCCATTGCCAGATGGCAGGGACTAATAAACACAAAAAGAGGAAAGAATACTACTTATATACATTTTAAAGATTTGGTTAAGACATTTCTTTCACTGCACATAAGAGTAAGAATTGAGTAAACTTTGAATAAACCCCTTTATGGCTTCTTGATTTCGAACTAAGGATTATTTTTATAACATTCTTTTAACCTAATTTAATTTGGGAACTTCTTTACTATCTTCTTCATTTTCTTGTTCCACTAATTAATAATAGGGTTTGGATATCACTTTTCGATACGAAAGAGAGTAATTTGTTGACTTTTTATTAAAAACCTCAATGTGGTAAGCGATTCCTTGCATAAGTGTATCAACAAATTAAAAACAAGTTTTGAATTCCCCCCTTAAACCTTTAATTTTAGTGTTATGAGATATCCAATCCTCACACTTTTTATGTTTATGTAATGAGAACACTTCTAAATATATCAATGTCAAGTTTATTAATGGTCGATTAATTTTTTATAGGCATGATTTAAGAGTCGTTTCCAGCTTAATATTTTAATTTCTTTCTTCGAAACCTCAATATTTAATGCGTATTCATCATAAGTGATGCATAATCGTGCTAATTGGATGTGGCCTCTAATTTAATTTTTCTTAGGTTAATGTTGGCAAACTTTTAGATTTAATTTTTTGGGTTAATATCTTCAAACCCTCTAGCTTGGTCGGAAAACTTTATGGATATGCTCTCAATAACAACAAATGGATACCTCTATTTCGAACTAATGTTCTTTTTCCTAGGGAAAAATTGTAACTTTATTTCAAAAGGAAACAAAATTATATTTTTCATATGTTTATAAGCATTTAGAAAGGGTGGCTTTTACGGCTTTGAAGTGAAACAAAAACAAAAAAGAAAATAAAAATACAATGGTGAAGATCAAGTAATGTAGAAATCACTTATCTTACTTTTCTTTCCTTTCTTTTTTGAAGACTTGTTGCTATTCCCCAGATTTGAGTCCAACTGGTACAAAAGCCATTTCACTCATCAATGTCTTTGGAGGTTGTTCTTTATCCGAATATAAGCTTTTTGAGACATGGAATCACTTTGTGCCCACCATTCCATCCTCCTTGTGTGCCACTTTTGTCTAATGTTCTAATTTTGGGATTGCTAGTGAATCTGCCTGTTTTGTTTGTGGGTAGCCTTGTCATTCTTTTCCTGAATTCCCCCTTCTTCTTTGGCTGGAGGATTATCTGTGATTTCCCCTTATTCTTCCTCCATTTGAGAGGGATTAGGAGGTTGCCACCCTTTTCTTTTGTGTGTCGACCCTTTTTTCAGTTTTGGGTGTTTTTTTTCCTAAGGGCATGTATCATGCAAATGTCCAATATGATAGTAAAGTCAACATTTGAATGTCGTATTTTCATAGTCTAGTGGTTGGATCCACTCGAAGATTTGGAGTGTCATATTAATGCAATTAGGTAGCCCTTTACTAAGATCTATTTCCACACAGATTCTGGCAAATGCAAAAATCCCTTTCTCTGTTCTCTTAGTGTCCATCTTTTTGAAAGATCATAGAGTGTTTTTTATTTCCTTGAGGACCTAATGTGCCAGAATGGCAGTGGAAGGTTTGGAAGCCTCATCTCTACTGGTTTGGAGACCACCATTGTTGTGGAATCAAAGTCTATAAACCATGGAGTAATGAAGAGCCCTTCATTTTTCCAAAACCAGGGCCCTTCTTTCAATACTCTCTCATGTTCCCCCTGAGTATCAAACTATCAAACTGGACAATGAAGAAGCCTTTGGAACAGAGGTAAATTTTGCAATTGTTGGTTGAAGTTGTAAACACCCACTATTGCAGAGCATCTTATTAGGGCCAAAAACCGTTAAATCAACATATTACTAACTTAGATTGAAGAACAAAAAAGAGTTGATTTACCTCTTTTAGGTTTACCTCCATGACAAGTTCTTGTTTTTGTTTAGAAATATAAGGCCCAAGGTTGAATGTGGAATTTTTGGTGGGATATGGCCTTTACCTCATGTTGCATCACTGTATGAGGTTGATCCTCCCAGGTTCCTAGGTCCCAAGGCACCCCCATGTAGCCGCAACAACAAGATGATAGTGGAGTTGCAAGAAATACCGTAATCCTTAGTTGAGAATAATCCTATAGTTGTCTCCCTTCACAGATAAGGAATTGAATGACTACAGTAACCCCTGATCAATTTGCAATAAGCTACTTTAGATAAGCCCCCAGACCAATCTGAAGACCCAGATTTGGACTATCTCCTTTAAGGGTATTTATAAAAACATGGAAATCTATCTTCTTTAAAGGTTATTCAAAACCCCCTCAGATCCAAGCACAGATGGATCAAGTGGCTCAAATCCAATTTGGATGGATTGAGGTAGTAAAGGAAGTCTACATTCTTCGACAGACCCATGCATATTCACCCTACTAGAGTTCAACCAAACACTTGCAACACCACATTCCACTGATACCTCCTCAATACAAACTATGGATTCCTTTTTTAAACTTTGTTCCTTTGCATTGATCATGGGAAGCCCATTTGCATGGATATTCCACTAGACATTTTGTCACAACAGATTTGATAACAATATTTAAACATTTTGAATTTTTTACACTATTACAATTTTATTAAGCTTCTAGATCTGTAAATTTCACTGTAATTAGTGCGTGCATGTGAATGGAACATTATACATAAAAGTAGAGAACGAAAAAATAAGCTCACACACACACATAAGACACAAGATATGCTCTGGGAAATCCTTTTGGGAGAAAACCCAGCTGGAAGGTGAGGTTGCTTTGCTCTCCTTCTCTATATGGAAATATGACTACAAGTACAAATAAGTAATGTTTGTGGCCTGTGGGCTACTATAGTGCAAAAATCATCTATGTGTGCTCTACCTCCTATCTCCCCTTACTATCTTTGCTCAACTATGGAACCAAATGCTCTCAAAAGAATGGAATGCCTCTTCCTCCTAGTGTCTCAGGTATAACGCAACCCGATAGCCTACTAGTGGTTAAGTTTGACTACATCAACTCTTAACTAGAGTTACAATATAGAATCTTAAATAGAGTTGCAATATAGAGTTAAAACACATGGCTAGCCCCTTTTCCATGAATAATGGGGGCTGATGTAACATCCTTCCGAACTATAGGTGTAAAAACAAGAAGGTCAACTTCTAAGTGGCATAGCTTTTACATACAGACTCAGATTGATGCACTTTTTGCGCTGTTTGAAAAATATTTGTGTGTATAATGACAAGAAAATGTGTTATGACAAAGAGAAAAAGTCGTACTCCCAAAAAAACATCATTTGATGCCTCAAAACGCTCCCGGAAGTTTTTTGACCCCGTTTCACCAAACTGGGTCCCGCCGGTAAAAACTGTCCCATGAACTGATTCCTCCACTTTTACCACTCTGAATGCATCAAGATGGATGAAAAAAATATAACGATCCAATCTGGATCACAACTCCCCATTTTGGGAGGCTTTTGGTCCCCAAAAGCTTTTACTGAATGAGGTGAGGAAAATTTTCCTCCACCTTCTCTCTGGTTTACCATTTAGCTTTGCCTCGAAGTTGTCCCTTCAACCCAATCTGCCAAAGGTCATGCTTCCCCTGTCTTGTATTTCTGGACCTCTTTTGCAAAAATATCTTATGTCAACTCTTCCTGGGCATTTGGTGCCAAATCCTCCACAAAAGGTAGGACATGTTCCTCTTCCTGATTTAGCATGGAAGGCTAATAGAGTTTCAAATTCTCTACGTTCACAATTGAGTAAATGTGCATGTATGGTGGTAAATTGAGTTGACTTGCATTATCACCCACCTTTTCTAGTATCTCAAAGGGACCATACTTAAGATCCTTGATTTTCTTATCAAGCTGCTACAACCTCTCCTTGTTCAACTATAGCCATACTATGTCTCCCACCTTGAATGATTTCTATGTTTTGTGTTGATCATGTCTGGCCTTACACTTCTCTTGCAACTTTTGTAGTTTTTCTTATACTTGTAGATGGATCTTCCTGATCTTCTATATAAATTTTCCAACCCTGAAAGCATCTCTTGTAAGATCTTCCCTTAGTCCTCCTTGTTGCCTATATGTAATGTCCAAAGGTGAAGGTTGCAAATAACCAAAACAAGTCTCAAATGGGGACTTTCTTGTAAAAGTGTGGATTTCTATGTTGTATATATACTATATTTTCATCCTAGGTCTTCCGATGTTTCTGGTTGTATGCCCTCAAAAGATACACCAAAGTCCTGTTGACTACTTCTATCTTCCCATCTGTCTGTGGATGGAATTTTGTAGATCTCTTAAAATTTGTGTCCATTTTCTCCCAAAATGTAGTCCAGAATGCACTGAGAAACCTTGTATCCCTGTCTGAAATGATGATCTCAAAGTGCACCCCGACCTTCCCACAGAACAATTTTGTTTCTTCTTGTCCATTAATGATCTTTTTACAGGGCATCAGAACACACATCTTGCTGAACCTGTCAACTACCACGAACATGTAGTTAAGTCCCTTCCTAGTTGTCTATAAAACACCCACAAAGTCCATGGGAATGCTTTCCCAAGGATGAGTAGGTACATGTAAGGGATGATATAGTCCATGTTTCCTGTTGCTAGACTTGTTGGTACAACAAAGCATGCATCCTATTATGAACCTAACTACCTTCTCTTGCATCTTGGGCCAATACACATACCTCTACAAGTTAGCCACGATCTTCCCTACACTAAAGTTCCCTGCAAACTTAGAGGTGTGGGCTTCTCTAATCAGCTGCAATCGCTCACCTTAAGGAACACATAGCTTATCCAACCTATAGAGTAACCCATCTTGGAGATGGTAGTCAATGATGCTATCACCATCTTGCACGTGACTCTGAATCTGCAACTACTAATACACCTCCTTGAAGTCCTCATCCTTTGAATATGCCTCTCTTTATGTATCATGGGTGAATGGCTCCATGTGCATATGAGTATCCAAAGTTGTGATCTTTGATGTGGGTGGCCTTGACACCATGTCAGTCAACTTGCTTGTTCTGCCCTTCTTATACTTGATCACCAAATGAAACTACTGTAAAAACCCCATCTGCTTGTAATGCCTGTTCTGTTCTAGCTTACTATGGGCTTGCAAGTATTGTAATCGTTGATTATCTATGTGGATTAATTTCTCGTTTCTCATCAAATAATGCTTCCAATTCTTCACAACTTGCACCATGGAATAGAGCTCCTTACCATAGGTAGCGTAGTTAAGGATTGCCCCATGAAATACTTTAGAATGGTAGCATATAGGACTTCCCCACTGCATCAAGACAACTCCCATAGCATACCCACTTGCATCTATCTCCACTTCAAAGGGTCGCTGCAAGTTTGGTAATGCCAAAACTTGTGCTTGACTAATCTTCTTCTTTAGCTCCTCGAATGCCTTCTGCTGGCCTTTTCCCCATTCGAAACTCTTGTAAGTTGCTGTTATGGCATGGAGCGGGCTTGCTACCACTGAAAATGAGGCTATAAATTTTCTTAGGTACTGTGTTTCCCAAATGAAACTCCTGACCTCAAAAAATTTAATAGGCACCAACCATTTCATGATGGCCTCCATCTTGGAAGGATCTATCTTCAACGCTCTTCCACAATCACATACCCCAAATACCCCAAGTACTACTGCAAAAACTTGCACTTCTTGATATTTGCTAGCAACTGATGCTTCTTCAATGTTTCTAACACCTGCATCAAATGTGAAATATGGTCATCACAGGTAGAACTATATACCAGTATATCATCCAAATAGAAAATAACAAATGAATCTATAAAAGGGCGTAGTACATCATTCATTAATCTCATAAATGTAGTCGGTGCATTACATAGGCCAAATGGCATAACTAAACACTCACACAAACCTTGCCTAGTTTTGAAGGTAGTCTTCCATGTATCTTCTTCTCTGACTCGAACCTGGTGATATCTAGACTTCAAGTCCAACTTTGTGAAGTACTTCGCTTGCTGCAATTGATCTAGAAGATCATCTATCCTAGGAAGTGGGTATTTGTTCTTGAGCATGATTTTATTCAACACCCTGTAATCTATACACATTTGCCAAGTCCATCCTTCTTTGACACAATGATGATGGGTGACCGACATGGTGATGTACTCGGTCAAATGACACCCTGTTCCAGCAGATGCTGCAATTGTATCTTCACCTCACTTGCTTATATAATAGACTTCATGTACAACCCAATATTCGACAATGGGGAGTCTGGAAATAGTTGGATCTCATGTTCCACTTCCTCTCTTCGGTGGTAACCCTTTGGCCTCTTAGAACACATTCTTGTATGCATATAATAACTCCTCCAATTGTTGTTTCTATTTCTTAGTACACCCCTCTAGGTATGCCTTACCTCTTAGTGACTCCTCTTCAGACTTAATTTCTCTTAAAAATAATAAAACACACTTCTTGCTGGAACTGATCAATTTCTTAGCTTGGTTTGCACTTACCAATGAAATTTTTTACTTGCATTTGTCTGTGCTGATGATGAACGATTTTCCATCCTTGAAGAATCGATACTAATTGGCTCTCCTCATGAATATTTCATATCACATGTACATGTATGGACTCCCAAACACGAATCCAGATACATTAAGGGGAACCACAACTAGATTTACTTCATCAATAAAATCAACACTGGTAGCAAATCTAATTTTACAATATTGCGTTAACTTTAGCTCTGCATCCTTATTTACCCATCCCAGTGGGTATGGGTTTGGATGATCATGAACTTCCAACCTTGTCTTCTTGACCAACTCTGCTGCAATGAGATTCGCCTGTGATCTTGTGTCAAACAAAGCATCAATCTTTGTCTTCTTGAACCTGTATCTTTATATGGAAGAGTTTGGTCATTTCTTTCTCTTACTGTTGCTGAAGGCTACTTAGATTCACCTCCTTCTGCATTATTGTACAAATGATCTTCTCATCCACGTCTGAGTTGCTTTCAGCTTGGTTGCTCGAATTTTTGGCCATGCAATTATTCTTCTTGTTACCTTTCTTCTTGTTCTCTGGGTTTAGCTTTGGACGCAACTTCTAGAAATTCTCCTCTGTATGGCCATCACTGTTGCAATGGTTATAGTCGTTGCTAATATCTTTACATTGGTCTGTTGTGGTTGTTGTCTTCATATCATTCCCCACTTTTTTTTCTTCTTCCCCTCATTAGAAGCTTATTGTTGCTCCTTCTGCTTTGACCCACTTGATTGTGCTCTTTTCAGGCCCATGTCTCCAGGTACTGTTCCTGTACACAAGACTCATCCACCGATTTGGGATTGAACAAATCACTTGCTCATGCAGAGCCCCCAAATACTTGAGGAGTACATCTAGGTTCTTTGGAGATATACCCAACATTATATCCATATTCTTGAATTTTGGGGTGTAATCATGCACGCTTTGGCCCGACTTTTGCCTGATGTAATGCCACTGGATCCACTAGTCCTCCACGTACCCAATGGGGTAAAACTGTGACTTAATGGGGGTTTTGAAATCTTCCCACTTAGTCACTGTAGGTTCTCCCTCCAACCCCAAGGTTTCAATGTGGCTCTCTCTTCCTACTTAGTCACTGGAGGTTCTCCCTCTAACCTCAAGGTTTCCATGTGGCTCTCCCACCAAGTTAGTGCATGGCCCTCCAATTTCAGTCGCCCAAATGATATTTTCTGTCCTTCCTCAGTTTGATGGATGTTGAAATAAAATTTTAGTTGATGCAACCAATGGTTCAAATTTAGAGCGCCAATCTCATCGTGGTATGGCTTGATATTGACTTCTGTTTCAATTTTAAATAGGGATTGATTCATGAGACTCATACTAGGTTGATCTTTTATGGATTCTTTCTTCAACTAATTCTCTGTTTCTCCTCAATCTTCTAATCCCTGTTCATATTTTTCCTTTGCATTCAAACTCCCATCTTCTCTAAATATCCCCAACTTGCTATTCAAGGTCTCCATGAGGAGTTTTACATTGCAGTTTATCTCTATTACTTCTTGTTCTAGCAACATAAACCTCACCTCTTCAAAGATTCATTGACCATGATTTGGGTTTTATGATTTTTGTCCCCACAGATCTAGATCTCTGCAATATCCACAAAATACCCAAAGAACCTTCTCTAATACCAAATGATCCATAAAATACTATGGATATTCCACTAGACAATTCATTACAATAGATATGATAACAATATATTAAAATTATGAATTTTTTACACTATTACAGTTGTATTAAGATTCTAGATCTGTGTATTTAACTGTAATTAGTGCATGCATGTGAATGGAAATTATACATAAAAGTAGAGAACAAAAAATAATCTCACACACACACATAAGACACAAGATATGCTCTGGAAAACCCTTTCGAGAGTAAACCCAACTGGAAGGTGAGGTTGCTTCGCTCTCTTCTCTGTCTGGAAATATGGCTACAGGTACAAAGAAATAATGTTATGTCCTGTGGGCTACTACAGTGCACATAAACTCTTTTTGTGCTCTACCTCCTATCTCTCTTGACTATATTTACTCAACTATGGAACAAAATGCTCTTAAAAGAATGGAATGCCTCTTCCTCTTGGTGACCTGGTTATAACACAACCCAATAACCTACCAGTGAAACTATTTTACTCGAAAATTTTAGAATGAAGATAGCAAGAAGAGCTGCAACTATCACATAGCTCTTCTTATATCATCATTCAGATTAGTCCTGATGATGGATCCCTATTGGGATTCGAAACGTTGACAAATATGGTTTCGACTGTGGATACTCCGAGACAAAACTCAAAAGAAATGAACCACATATGCCTAAAATCCATAACCTACTAGTGGTTAAGTTTGACTACATCAAATCTTAAATATAGTTACAATATAGAATCTTATAGAGTCTTTTATATTAAAAACATGTGGCTAGCCCCTTTTTCGTGAATAATGGGGGCTAATGCAACATCCTTCTGAACTATAGGTGTGAAAATAGGAAGAACAACTTCTGAGTGGCATAACTTTTGCATACAGACTCTGTTTGATGCGTTTCTTGCGTCATTGGAAATATATTTGTGTTTAGAATAACATAAAAAAGTGTTGCACTAAAGTGGAAATTTTTTACCTCCAAAAAATTCCATTTGATGCCTCAAAACACTCCTGAAAGGTTTCTGACCCTATTTCACCAAACTAGATCCCACCAGTGAAAATGGTCCCATGAGCTGATTCCTCCATTTTTTTCACTCTGAATGCATCGAGATAGATGAAAAAAATATAATGATCCATTCCAAATTAGCTTACCCTCAGAGATCGTTTGTGGGCAACAATGAGGATACAACTATTCCACAACAATTTTCCACCCATAAGGATGTGAGGGACTGTGACTTCGCTCCATGGCATGACCTTGATAAAATGTTTAGGCTTGTGATCAATGATGATGTCAGGAAAAATACCAATGGAAAGCCAAACCCTAACGCAATGCATGAGCTCCATCCTACCCTCTTCATTTTTCCATCCAAACATCATGTCATACATGTTATCCATTATATTAATTCGAACTAATGTTTTTTTTTTGAAGAAAAATCTCAAATTTTTATTAAAAATAAAAAGTTACATCAGTATATGCACAAAGTGCATTTGCTTATTATCCCTAAAGACCATTTGTGTGTACTTAAAGAACTCATCATAGCCTAGCTACCAAAAAACTAACATTTACCGAGATAAAATATATTTCTCTTTTTTAACTTTTTTCCTTTGAACTTTGTGCCAAACCCTAAAATTTGGAGTAGCCATTACAATTTCCAATTCTTCTCCTTCTAATTTTTTTGACACTTCCTTGTCTGAGTCGAAACTCTGAGAAACATGAGTTCGCTTTATTCCACTTGCTCCTTAGGTGAATTCAAACTAATGTTATCCATAAAAATATTATTATTCTTCAGATATATGTGGCTTGAGTACTTTAAATCTTTGGCTAATTATTAATTGATATTAGTTTTATTGTTGAGATTGCAACAAGATGATGGAGCTTAGTGAAAAGAGTTGCCTTCACTAAGTGGGCCCGCAGGCTATTTTTGGCGCAAGTCTATTTTTAGACTATGTCTATTTTTAGACATATGGATCATGTCTATGGATTGCAGGTTGTTGTTTATGGAAGATTGATCAAGTTGGAAAAAATAGATGGACTTCATTTTTTAGACCACAGCGGAGTGACTGCTCAGTCTAAATATAGAACAGTCGAATATTATTAGCTCATAATAATATTTAGACTATAAACTTTGTCTTATTCTCTTGGAGCACTTCAGGATGAGCTACGGATGTGGTACATGTAGATCC
>APFE030589155.1:179364-217292 GCA_000404065.3 Pinus taeda
TCTATTTTTAGACTATGTCTATTTTTAGACATATGGATCATGTCTATGGATTGCAGGTTGTTGTTTATGGATGATTGATCAAGTTGAAAAAATAGATGGACTTCTATTTTTAGACCACAGCGGAGTGACACCACAGCGGAGTGACTGCTCAGTCTAAATATAGAACAGTCAAATATTATTAGCTCATAATAATATTTAGACTATAAACTTTGTCTTATTCTCTTGGAGCACTTCAGGATGAGCTACGGATGTGGTACATGCAGATCCCAGAAGGAAATACGTGGTTACCTATGGGATGACTAATATTTGCATGCAGGACTTCAGTTAGAACTCAAGTGAGTTGAGTTTAGTGGACTGGAGGTGCAGTTGATGGAGTTGTGTTCAGTTTAGCTTTGTTAAACTGGTTGTATTTAGTCTAACTGGAAAATAGACTAGAGATGAGTTGGGTGAATTAGTTATTAATTAATTCACAAGTTATTAACTCATAATACAACTAATGAATACATCAGTTAACTCAGTTGCATGTCAGTGCATGTTCAGTTCAGCAGGGACAGGTGTTAGAGAATCAGATTGCTATCAGTTGTGACTATAGTTGTGCATCAGATCTTGCACAATCAAGGGATTGAGTATGCCAATGAGTTTTGCCACGTATTTTCCCACATTGTAGCTTGTGCTCACGTGATTTAGCCAAGTAAATACGTGGTTGCCTTGGAATTATCATCAGGTTCTTGAGCAGGTATTGAGCAGCGGAGGCAGGCAAGCAGCGAAGGAGATTTGAGCCAGTGATTGATTCAGATCTGAGCTGTATTGTGTGTAACAGGTGGAGCTGGTACTGGATTGCTTGTGATAAGCATTGTACTTTGTAATGTTACATGACTCAATCATTAATATACAGATAGTTGGGGTTTTTAGCGAGATGCTTTCCCCGGGATACATACTGTGTTAATGTGTGAATGCTCTTGATGTTTTATTGTTATTGATGCTGCTATATTGATGATCAACGTAGAGGAGCTTATGTATTGTGTATGTTTTCCGCAATAGTACATGATCGGGATAATCTCTGTTGAATATGTGTTAAATTATTCAAAATTTCTACATTTATTTCCTAATAGGCGGCTAACTATTTTCAATTCAACAACCCAATACAATTGGATCCTTAATGCTATTAGTTAATGGAGACTTGGGTTATTTTTCAGACTAGCGACTATTCTTTTTTTTGTGTGGGGTAAACACCCACGGGGGATTTGCACTGGTGACATTTTTGCATGGAGTTCCTTAATAGTGCACCCATTCAATGTCAATCCAAAGGCCCGTGGGCTTAGACTGGCAACTATTAACAAATGTTATTGTACCTGTTTTTCTTGCACTATCGACTAAATGAATTGTACAAAATCCTTCTATAATGGGATATGTTACCTCCCAACTTGTATTTAATGGAAAAATCCTTAATCCACATGGTACAACTTAATTTGGAAATACTAGGATGGTCACCATTATCACCTATATAACAAATCTTTTTTCTTTAGGATTGTTTCCCTTCAATTCAAGGAGGTATTATTAGTAGGGTTACTAAATCTAAGCAACGAGGCACAAGGTGATATGAGAGAAACTTTAGTAAAACAATATTTTTTTGGGTTTTAAAAGGGTTTAAAAGGGGTGATGGAAGGAAGTGGAGATTAGTGCCAAGCCAAAAAGGGAAATGAAGACAAGGGGTTACCTAAGAAGGCTTATTTTCTTATATGTTAGCAATGGAAGTAAGGATAAAATACTCAATAAACTCCACTTTAAGCTAGCTAGAATTAATTTTGAAATTTTAAATGCAAGAGGTCTAAATATTCCACCTTCAATTAGGAAAATCAACTTTATCCCTATAAATTGAAGTTAATGAGCTTACTAAAATTCCTAGAGGATATATAAAATAAAATATTACACATAAAATATCAAGATAACATAGGAGAGTGGAGGTGTTAATTGAATCTTTGTAGCTATGGTTGGTCTTTACAACTAATATTTTTAGTCCTTGATGCACATGTATTGATAAATATAAGGCATGTTCTTCATGTCTTGTCAAAATAGAAAATATATGACATCTTCTTCATGTTTGTTTTAAAAGAGAAAAGTTGTGAATTTTAAATTCAATTTTTTGGCTCCAGGATGACCTAGTCAGCCCTCCTACAAGACAAGTCATCCCAGCTTCTAAAGGCACCCACTCAGTCTCCCAAGTGTTATAGCACCATTTACCACCCTTGGTAGATTTGATGCTCTATGATATGGCCTAGGGAAACCCTTCCCTACCACACGTGGTCCTTTTTCTTAAAAACAATGTTTTAAATCCCATACGCAATTTTCCCTATCGAAAGCGTGTGTACACGCGGGTCAGCCTATACCCAACCCACGTATATGTGTTAAAACATTAAAAAATATATAATCTCCCTTAATTCGGGCGAGGTTTACGAGTTTGACCTGTTACCCACCTACTATAGCCCGTGGCCCAACTGTTTCCCAATTGAAAAAACTAAATTGAAGAAGTATAAATACATCTCCATGGGAAGGCCTATGGGAGGAGAAAATATTAGGTATTGATATTATAGTTGATTACATCCCTGATCAAGTTTGAAGATATCCATGTGCCTTCTACACTCTCAAGTCATAGGAAACCCCTGTTTCCTTCTTGAGATGTTCATCATCCCTTCATGGCATCCTTGTGTATACTTATGGAGGAGGATTGTTGAGGCCTATGCAAGACAAATCCGGAGGACGATTTCTCTTAGAGCCGGCAGACGACTCAGGTTGTAGTTTTTTCGTATTTTCTTTAGCTTAGATTAATAAAGAGGTGTTGTCTTGTTCCTGATGATTATGGTCTCTATACATTAATTTATGTCATGATTTGCTTATAAAATCTCATATTAATGCTTATTTTCTTACATGCTTATATGATCTAACCTTGATATCATGAACATGCTTTCGGTTATTTTTGGTGTATATGATTTTCCTTGAATGAATTGTGGGTCTTAAAGTGCAAGGAAGAAGCAGAGGGTTTGAACCCTATGGGAACGACTTCAAATGTAGGGCCTATGAGTAAGACCTTCGATACCAAGTTTAATTGTTTAAGTATTAGGACTGCTTGTTTGTGTGTCTCTTTATTCTGTATTCCCTCCGCTCTGTTGGGGTTCTCAGCCCAAGACCCTAGGGTGATTCTACGCGTAACACCAAGACACCATATATACACCATTTCGTCCTCCCAAGTGGGTAATTCAGATCATCCGAGGAAAGATAAAGGTCAAATATGAGGAAAGAGAAAGGTCAAATTTGAGGAAAGATAAAGGACTAATATGAGGCAAAGAGAAAGGATGAATCTAAGGTAGAGAAAAATAAGGAATATATGGCAAAGTTTCTAGGCTTATTTGTGAAATAGAACCAAGTTTTCTTGAGAGAAGAACAAGGATGAATTTTTTGGGTAGTAGGTTGTCTTGTCTAGTGGGCAGTTTGACCAGGTGTGACGAGGGTTGTCAATTTGAATTTATGTTTGACTTAGATGTGTCTCTATTGACTTGAATAATTTCCCTAATGAAAAGGTTTCTGGGTTTTTCCCCCAAGTGGGTTTTCCTAGCGTAAAACCTTGTGTTCTTGTTTGGTTGTCTCTTTATGATTCTACTATTCTAATGTTGAAGATATTTTGTGTGATTGCATAATTATAAATGTGAATAAAAGTGAACGAATATCATGAGAAGTAATTATCAATTAAGAAGACTATGAAAATTCAACATTAATCGTGCATGAAAAACAAATTTCAAATGGTAGGTTTTATCTTCAATGGCTCAAGTCAGTAGTATTGCATGTGCAGAAGAAACTATACCACTTCAAGATTTAACACTATTCCAACTCAAATTCTCACTACTTAGAAAAGTATAAACCATAAGCATGAGAGCCTAAAGAGAACTACTAAGCAAACCACCACTTTCACCATAGTGGTGTTACCCTACCTAGGTCATGAAGTCACACATATGTCTTGCTTAAGGCTATGTCCATATGTCAATTTGGTTGTTCACAAACAATTGTTGGATGTGAATTACATTCCCCCAATAAAGACATTTTGATATTTCAAGATTATGGAAAGAAGGGTCCTATGATGAATCCACTTTTAAGAAAATGCAAGGTAACCTCTACCTCTAGACTAAAGATAAGAGCATGAAATCCTAGATGTTCAATGCTTAATGTAATAGATCTAGAATGAAAATGAATAAATAATATAGACTAAATTGAACCTTTGTATGCTCCTCCAACATAGCATGGTGCTCCTCTATTGTCTTGTATTACCTTTGTCCTCCATAAATCTACAATAAACAATTTTCTTCAATGGTTCCCAAGAAAAAATTTCCTCAAAACAAGATGCTAAGATAAGAAACAACTTATGCAAAGATGAGATGAGTTCCTTCCAATAATTTACAATAACTTCACAATGAGGAGGAATATTTTTATATAGAAGAATATCTCTACAACCTCCCAATTAAAAAGTAATGTATCTCTAACCTTCCGTGCTAAAAAATAGAAACTCTCTAACCACTAGACATGATAGAGTTAAATAATAAGAAAACAGAGTGGACGAGGTGCCACATGTACAATAACCACATCAAATAAGTGGGAAACCTCCTAAATTACTTCATAGGAGGATGTCCTAGTTATGATGCAACAAACTCCTCGCCCATGTGTCCAAGAAGAGGGACATTGAATTGTCAAAATGTGACGATAATTTTTCTATATTAGATTTGAAAACACTATAACTATGTCATTTTTTTCAAAATTTCTATTATGACCAAATTTTTGAAATCTTGTGGCAATTTTGCATATAATGTCATTAATTTGAAAAAATGTGGGCACTCGTTCAAAATATAATTGCTTTTGGAGCTAATCCACCCTTAAAATCACTCTAACTAAATTAACTACCATACTAAATTGTCCAAAGGTGTGTAACGACCTCTAACAAACTCCAACCAACTCACATGTGTGGTCCAAAAAGGTGTAATTAACTCAATAAACCACACATGTGAAGGAATTTCTCCAATAAGAAGGTGCATCATCCCAAAGATGCTTTAGTAGGCACATGTAATGATATGGAATCCTTGTCACATTGCCCAATGTACTATCACAAATCCCAACAAAATATAAAAATCTCAAGGCATAGATTCAACTCTCAATCCAAGTACATGGATTCCAATGTAAGGTACTCACTCAGAATGATGAGTCAAACTTCAATATGCAAGTCATTAAGTAGTGTACACCAAGTGATCTCTTCTAGCAACATCATAACAATAGTTTAATGTTATGCTTTTCCTTAGTTTTACCATGGTGGGATAACTTTGACCTTTGTTACATGTGATAACTCCTAATATCAAGAATCATTTCATAGATCACTAAGTTAGGAGTGTGTGTATATGATAGATGCTATGAAATAGGTGGGTGATTTCATTGAATTTGAATGGATAGGTATGAAGCCTTTAAAGAGGTTCATCCACATGAGTGTCTTTAAAGATGAGGAAGTATTTTTGGCATTGAGTTACCATAGCCTTGGAACTATTTCTTACTACCCCCTTTCTTTCCTATTTCTTTGTTTTCTTTCCTTTCATATTCTTTATTTTTTATTACTCTCTTTTCTTTATATATGCATTTTTATCCACGGGATTTGGGGAATTGACTTCATAGTAAGGTAGCAAAGCTTAATTATTTGATTTTCAACTTTTTTGCTTTTCTCCCTTAAGCTTATATCGGTTAAGAAGAGGTTTCCCTCATGGGACTAATAATGAAAGATCTTGATGTATAACACATGACAAGACAACCATGCAACAAATAATGGAATAAATGGAAAGATGGAAAGTATTAAGTATAGATTGGGATATGGACATGCTATTCTTGCCTAGATCCTTAGTAATACAATTAGACTCAAGAGATGATCAACACTTATCTAAAGGAAAATGGTGTCTCCCAGGTTATGCTAATGTGAATAATAAAATTGTATGTGCAATTAGATTACTCCCAATGTTGACCATGTTGCATATAGTATTTTCATTGATGACAACGAGTGTCATTGATGTTAAAGGTAATATTTGAGACAACAACAATATCATTGGATCAATGGAAGCAATATGGTCGTTGGATATCTTGCATAACCACATCAGTTGAAGTTAATGGAAGCTTGAAGTTTATTAATTTTTTGACAAGGTTATGATTTCCTAATGATCCTATAACCAACATGGTTTCATATTCCTTTTCGAGACCTTCCTAATGATATATTCCACCCTAAAAAAACTCCATTTGTATGAGAAGTTATAGCCATTTGAAAATCTGCATTATTGGAGGGCCAAAACTATAAGGTAAAAACCCCAAATATTAATATGTTAAAATGTGAGCAACCCTTGGATGCATCCATGGTTCTTTGGTCAGGTCAACGATGTATCTCGATAAGACTTGCACGACCTTTTGCATGGCTCTCCATATATGTGCAACATGGCTCTTCATGGTATGATTGTGGTATACAAGTTTTGACATGACTCTTTGTGTCGTGAATGTGGCATAAAATTTTTGACATGGCTCTTCATGTATGACCTCACTTGTCGTATGACTTGGCTCTTTGTGCTTGATATGGCTCTCCATTCATGACTTGGATCTTCACATTTAGCGTAATGTATATGATTGCGAGATATGATTAGTGCATGGTGTATGACCTAGATTTTCAAGTATGGTGTAGCTATTTGTTGCATGATCTGATTAGCAATAAAAACATAAAAATAAATATCCTTTGTGAAGGTTAAACGAGTAACATGATAACGCAATTGGTAAAGTGCTCTATCCCGCCATCGGTCACTAGTTCAAGATTGGTCAGGTATGCTAAAATTTTATTTAGCTCTCAAAAGTGTGTTTTATTGAACCAATCACAATTAATTTTTATAATGTTTTTATAAGTTATTTTAAGGACCAAATTGAATTTTGAAAAAGGGGTTGTGGTTAGAATTTTTTTTGTGATTTGAAACATTAGAGAAATTTTGAAGTCTAAAATGGGTCTCCTAAGGAATATTATAAAATAATAGTGGAAATAAAATATAAGATCAGATTACCTCATCAAGTTTTGGAGGGAAAAAAGAAAAAAGCTACTTTTTCAACTTGTATTTTCAACTTATCTCCCTATTATTTTACTCAAATATTGAGTGGGAGTACTCTTTGGATGCATAATTTAATTTTGCATCCAAGACGTACCCATGTTGCATACTTTTGATGGACCCTACTACACAAAAAATGTGAAATACATGAAAACGTGTGATTGCAATCATGTTTTTTCATGTATTTCACATTTTTTGTGTAGTAGTAGGGTCCATCGAAAGTATGCATCATGGGTACTCCTTGGATGCAAAATTTAATTCCACATACAATAAGTGTTCCTACTCGAAATTTGACTAAAATAGTAGGGAGATAAGTTGAAAATATGGATTGAAAAAGTCAATATTATACTATAATATATATATATTTTTATTTTTTTTTGAACTCAAAAATGGTGAATCATACCCTATGGTTGACATCATCATATTGAATCCTATTGGTTCTTATAATATTGATTTTTGTTGTACATTTTTGTTTTGAAGCCCACACTTTTTACCTCAAAATTTCTCTAATGGGGGGACAATTTTTTTTAGAGCAGGAGATCATTTTTAAGTCAATATGCTCTAGAACTCATGAACAACTTTTGAGATGAAAAAGATGTTGAAGAGTGATGATTGAAGAATGGGTTGACTTGGTTGTTTTTGTGGATCCAATTTGAAATATTGTGAAAATTGGTCCACTACAGTTTAAAGGAGGTGGGTGTCTCTATCGATCTTGGTGCCTCAATTAGGTTGGAGCCTACTACAAGTCGATGCTTGCATATTTTCGAGGTTGGTGCCTATTGTAAGTTGGTGCTTGCATGTTTCATAGGTAGGGGACTCAATCAGGTTGTAGCATACAACAAGTCATTGCTTGCACATCTTTAGGAGTTGGTGCTTGCAAATATATGTAATAAAAAACTGAAGAATATAAAAAATATTTGGGGTTTTCTCTCGTAAGAGTTTCCGTATACATCTGATTTTTTCTCATATTGATGTCATGATGTTCTTTAATGATGTATGATTATGTTTACATTTTTTATTGATTACAAAATTGTTTAATTTGATGAAAATTGATCATTACACTAACTCACCTCCACTCTCAGTGTACTCATTAATCTAATCAATATAATCTCATGATGTCATCATCTTATTCTTTTAGCTCTTTGTATGTTCTACTTGTCTGATCTCATTTTTGTTGCATCTTTTTGCTTCTCATCAACTACAAGTATTTTTGTCGGAGAGTTATTTATGTTGTTGCTTTGATAGTTATGTTGGAAAATTTTGCATGTCGCACATTCAATTTTATTGTTGGCTATAATATATGCTCTAATGTCTTCATCTTCTTTTGCCTTTCTTTTTATTGTTGCTTATAACTAATGTCGATGTGTTGTTGCATTATCAAATGTGTTGTATAAAGAATAGTTGGGTTGATTGCTTGTTGCTTATTAATGATTTCTTGGAGTTTGCAATTAAATTTATGAAGGATAACTTAACTAAGACATACTAATCTTTGTTGCCAACAAGGTTTTCACAATAAGTGGCAATTTGATATTGACGATTATCAACAAGAGGCTAGACTCATTAACTAGACATTGATTTTAGTAACAAAGGTGTAGAAGATTACATATCTTGAACAAAACTCACATTTCACTCTCCCTTGACTCATGACTCTAACAATTGACTAAAATACTCAATCACTTCACATCTTTCATGCTATATGAGTTACAAACTCTATTACATAATGTTTTATTCATTAATTACAACAACAATTATTGATTAATAATTACATAGTGTTTTATCTATTAATTTCAAACAACAATTATTGATTCCCAATTTTTTTTCAAATGACATGAGGGTGATGCTAACTACACAACAATACAAATTTCCACATCGTTTAACAAAACCATAGCAAACAACAAAACTATTGATGTCTCTTACTAACGACCAGGCAGCAAGAGAACTCTTTGTGTCCCAATATTTGACATTACACAAGGTAATCTCCACGGTGTACGGATGTCAAGATACTTTATAACATAGCGGCTTGCCTTTTTAAAATTCCCAAGCCTTCGACTAGCAACTCTGAAATAATATATCAGTGAACCATAGCATGGTAGTGGTCTCTGTCCCAAATTGATTGATTTCTAGTCAATTTGTTGTAGTAACATCGAACTATAGTCGAATAGACCCAAGTGGACAAGGTTGTTAGATAATGGAAAAATATCGAGTTGAAGCTGACTTGTCTTCCTCAGACCAAATATGAGTGCATTACAGAATTGAACGAAAGTGAGTGGTCCACTCCCAAGCCAACCAATACTCGAGAATTGCATAAATCAGATGCACCAGTCTTGGTCGACTCAAAAAGTGGGTACTCTCTGTTTTCTTCCTATCTATTGGCCGCAACATTTGAAATATAAGGATTCCCTCTTGATTGAATCACACTTCAATTACAGTCAATTTTTGGGTTCGTATTTTGTACATTTTTTTAGTCAAATGTGCAATCAAACGCTGCATCCAAGTCATTATTATTCTGAGTGTTTTTGTTTGTGGATGTGCATTCGCTCGTTGTTTGCACGAGTCAACTACAATTTATTGGGATACTTTATAATATATGGAAAGGCAAAACATGCTCCATTTTACGTACTCAAGCCCGTGACTAATTTTTGGATCGATGTGCGGCCACATCTACGTCTGGTCTTCTTTACATTGGACTGTAGTCTCGACTCTCAAGATCATTTTGGCCAAGTTGTTGCAATCAACTCCTATACCGAAGGGTTGAATTGAATTAAGGAATTTTAATGACGATACTGGGTGGACTAAGGGATTTAGAGCTACAAATTAAACAAAACTAAACAAAACATCACGCTTTCAAATTTTCTTCTAAAACAGCTTTTTTGTAACGAGTCTTGATCAAGAAATTCACATCAAATTTTCCACATTCAAATTACTTTCAAACTGATTATGAATGTTCTCGTAAGTTTGATATTCTTTGATCTGAAATGTTATTAGTTTTCAACCATTCTTTTCTAACAAAAGATAGTTCTTTCTTTCCATTCCAATCTTCTTGGGGTTATCCATCTACCTGTATCACACCTAAAATGGTGAGACTACCCATTAAAATTTTAGACTTTCCCTTAAATGCTACACTCAAATAAGTCTTTTCATCATACCACTGTGTTGGATTGAAATTTTTAACCTATAAATTTTTTAACGGCCCAATTTTTATTTCTTCTAATTTTAAAACAATCTTACCAATTAATTCACCATTTATTCATCCATTTTTTTTTTCTATTTGCAAATCACACCACAAGCTTATGAAATGAGGAACCATGATTTAATGGGACTCTTTTCACGCACGTTCCTTCTACAAGTCTCCCATGTGACACAATTATTATACAGTAAGTTATTTCCAATGAGTCGACCATCGACAGTCAAATAAAACAATTAGCCAGTCAAGTCAAAATCGATAAGTTGATGTATCCGTGGGCCATCATCATTTTCTCGCTCACAAATACATGTTTCTGCTGTGAGTCGAGTCGGGTATCTCAGCCATATTCACTCATGGACAAAGTCGATTGTTCAAACAAGTCAACTAACAATCAATTCGATGTGCCAAGCATAACTAGCAACACAATTTCAAACCAAAGTGTTTGTACGGCTGCCATAACAAAGTCAACGTTCAATCTTCAATTGAGAATGAGTAATAATGGATTTCAGGTAATCACAGCTGACCAAGTCGACTCTTCCAGCCATGGACAAAGTGAACCCACAATCGTATTTTCGACTTGATTCATAATGATATCATTTAGAAACAATACGGCTCAATTTTCCCTTATCTTACAGTTAGTCAACTATTTTACAAGAACAAGAGTGATCATTAATAAGAAAATTCATTGAGAAATATCGACTGTCCAATTAATATTAACAATAAGTATCACATGCTTATCTCGTAATTCTCGTAATTCTAATGATTTCATAGTCCACGTGAAAGCATCCATGAGCAATCTTTTAAATTCAATGGAGCTTTTTCGTGCAGCCTAAAAGATTCCTCAATAAAAATTCTTGCGCCAGCATCTTCATCGGATTCGAAACATGAGCAGTCAAACTTTTGCACGCATCAAAATATTTTGGAGCATCTTTTGTTTCATTCTTGAATTTCCACATTAATACTCTTGGACAATGGTTTTTTGATCATATTTCGCATGCTTATATTTAACATCTCGTCCTCTCATATGCATCTTCAATAGATTTTTACTTGCACATCTTCATAGGAGTTGTCTATAATGCGATTTTTTGGAGATTCCGGTGACGGAATCCGGCGGAAGAAATGAGGTTAAATCTTGATTTTTAGCAGTTAAAATAGTTTTTTAACTGCATATTTGGATTCAGCGCCTTGGAAAACCCCTGGGAGCCATTGATTGTGTAGAAACTAGCTATCAAACTTGAGATTCCAATGAATTGCTGCCGGATTTTGACCGGAAAAATCCGCCGGAAAAACTTTCAAAAAGTCGCGTTATAGACTACTGCCATCTTCATATTGCTTCTTGCAAGTTCACACGGTTCTCATTTAATGTTACTATTAGTCTCTGGCTCAGTACCAATAGCAACAGAACTAGCGTTGAAGGTTGAGCCTTCACATGCCTCGAGAACAAATTACATCGTGAGAATACAGCAAAAATATACACATTATATACAAAGAAGAACATAGTTTTAGGTTGGAATTCTAACCATCTTTCTATTACTCAGGCATATTTATGTATAGAAGATGTGGTTGGATTTGTTGTAACCACTTTAACCAATCATTTATACATTCAATTTTTATTGTTTACTATATATATTTACTCATATATATTTACTCATATGAATATGATGATTTACCTAGGCCTAAAAGACGCCTCAACATGTGGCATGTTGAATAAGCTCATTCTTGGGAAGAGGCAAAAAAACAATAAGTTTTTAGAGATTTACCATAAATTTTATTTGAAGATTCACATTTTGGCCAGACATGATGAAGGTAGAAGGTATAAGCCGTGAGCATACCTACTAAAGGCAAAAGTAGTGAGAAAACTTGGTGAGAATAGAAGTAGAAAGAAGACTTAGTGTAGGTAATGTGAATGTTATCATATTTTAAAGAAGTTATATTCACTAAAGAAGAGTTATAATTGAGGGTTTTTGCTCAAACAAAGAGATTCATATCTCTTATTACGTTTGTGCTTAACATTAGCGATAATGTCTCTAATAAGTTCATGCAAACAAATATGTGTAACAATAGGTTGGTGTCTATAAAGAATTGTAAAAGAAGTCTTGTGGTGTTCTCCTGAAAATCTTTCCACTTAAACATCATGTTCCATGTTCTACAACCGATAGATCTCATATGTAATTATTTTCTTATGATTCATGAATGTTTAAATAAGTAAAAATTGTCTTATACAGATTCACCACCGACTCTCAATATAAGAGCATGCTCAACAAAGACCATCATACTCACTAGTGTCCTTGAATAGATGATATTCATCATTATTTAGCTTAGCAAGGAACCCTACAACAATATGTTATTATAAAAATCCATTCTCACCATATCAACAAAAAATGGTTGCATAAGCCCTACACCTCTATAAAGGGGAAAAACAAGTAACCTCTAACAAGGGGGAAATCCAACAAATTCAAGCATGTACATGTGTGATCAAGCAATTAACTTGCAAACTTAAGCTCAAAATTATGATAACACTAAGACTAGTCCTTCGGAAAAGAACTAATCTCCGTTTAACCTTGTGGCCCTATTAATATGAGAATTCACCATTCGACGTGGTGTGTTTCCCACCTAGCGGTGTTCTTCAAAGGTCAACACATAATCCCAATGCACAACTTTACTCATAACTATAATATTATGGAATATCTAGCATACTAACCAAGTACTATGTCTTCCCTCAAAGTCCTCAATAGTTCCCCACATAATGGAATGATTTGTTGTGTACTAAATGTAGATTTGATCCTAAAGATACTCATTTGATTACCTTTGACATCGACCAAAGTATTCCTAAGCTCCTACAACAAATTACTATTCAAACTTAGTTAATTTTGTGAGACCAATATCTTCCAAACAATTGTTAATGAAGGAGCCTCCACTTGTATCATATAGTTGTAATGCTAGGGAACCTTAAGTTCTCAATAGATTGTACATTCAAATATTGTGTTAAAAGCATTCGATGGTTACACTTTCAAGCCTCTTGAAATAATTTCCTCTCCTATGGTGTTAGGTATAGAGAATTTATTGGTTGAAGTTGATGGGCCCTAGCAATGGATTTTCAAAGACCCATCTACAACCTTTGGCCACCTTAAAACATGCATTTCTAACCTTTTTAATTATACATTTTGATCATTTATGTGTTCTACTTTGTGTTGAGTAAGTGCTTCATGTGACTTCATAGATGTTGACCTACTTTTAGATGAAGCCATCTTGGAAATCATGGTTAGAGTCGATAAGCTATGGGACATGCATCTTCTCATCCTAATTTGGAAAGGTTGGAGGTTGATATGACAAGTCTTAATTCAATAAAAGGGGCATTTTTTGAGTCATCTAAGCATCATCCTAAGTGATAGAGTTCATTATCTTCTTGCGGTGATATAGAGCTTTATCTCATTTCCTCCAACCATGTAAGGGTGGCTAAGTAGGAGCTCAAAGAACTTGGAGCTAGGAGTGTAGTAAGAGACTCAAGGTAATATTCACTCGTTGTAACTCATTTTTATTAATATAGTTCTGTGTTTTTTTCTCCCTTTGAGCATTGCTTTAATCATTGTCATTATATTTATGATTCCATTTTGGTTGATTTAATATATTAGATTAGATCTAGTTGCATGCAATTATATTTTATGCCATTGGATTTGAGAAACATTTGATTGTTTCCTTGTGTGCAAGTAGCAGTTTTAAGAGGTTACTAGAAGTTGAATCTTAGGAGATTCTTCACAAGAATATTATAGGACAACTATTGGGAAAAAATGGTAAGTCATCATCTTTCTCATATCTTAGCATAGTTTGTGTGTATGCATTAGATCTAGGAGAAATCCATAGTGATCTATCCTATGGTCCATTTCTAACTGTAATAAGGTTAGTGAGAGGTCTTGTCCATCTATAGAGGAGTTTCTCTATAACAATATGGAGACATTAAGATATGGTGTCTCAAGGGAATTCCACCTAGACCTATTTTGGGCTCTTCAAATATGAGTTTCTATCTATTGAGATATTTAATCAAGGCAACAAGCAAGGAATTTCATGATAGCTTGAAAAAAGATGTTTTCTTAAAAATCTTTTAGTTTGAAATTCGTGTTAAGTTAGGAAGGTGTTATATCTATAGTTTTTTCACTATAGTAGAGTGGTGCCAACTACTTTATTTACGGAGAGGCCATTTTCTTGTTTCAATGTTCATTCACAACTACAGATGTTCCACCTTACACCTATTCCTAGTCATAGTGAGGAATCCGTAATAGGGGAGTTACACACCTATCTCTAGTACCTACTTGAGTCTATTTTCAGAATTTTCCATGTTGAAAATGCAACATGAAAATCCTAATTTAATTTTGTCCTTGAATTAAATTAGGAATAAAATTGTAATTCGACATCACAAGACAAGTTGTACGAGTTAAATAAGTTAAATTGACTTAGTTGGCTCAGTTAATTTGAGTTGAGGGTCTAACTAGAGTTATGTAGAGTGTCTCCTACATTATAGGAGCCCTAGTTAAGTTTATTTTGAGTTGTAATTAATTAATTCAGTTTAAATGAGTTAAAGTTAGTTAAACTAGTTCCAATTGATGGAAGAACTAGTAGGAGGTTAGATATTGAGATGTTGCTTCATGTGTTCAACTAGTTAACTGATGATTCACTCATAAATAACTAATGCATGTTAGACCTAAGAGTTACCTAGTTGAGATTGGAGTTTAGAGACAATGTGTTATCAGTTGTATAATCATCCAAATTTTACAGGTGGTGCATGTAGTCAGAGGAAGGCCTATGATGGATGACACAATTCCAATTGAGGAATTTCCCTAATTAATAGGGGCTAAGTCCCAAGGACATATCGTAAGGAAATGGGTACTTGGGCAAGTAAAGTTTTGGTTAAGTATTGGCCTAGGCTTGTTTAGGAAGTTGTCAGAAAAATAGAGATGGTGCAGATGTTGCTCAAGCTTGAGCAAAGCATTGTAATCTTCTCATATTTTCTGACTAATGCAATATACAGATAACAGGGGTTTTTAGTTGTGGCTTTCCCCATGAAATAATTGTGTAATGTGTTGATTGAATTCTTTCTCTTGTATGCCTCATGATTTCGCAACCATTTAATTGTTTTTGTTGATGAATAGAGTAGATTCAAGTCTATTATTTTAGTAAATTACAATTAGCAGTTTGAATCTACAAGGAATTTCTACATTCCATTAGTTATTATTGACATAGGAGGGTACTCACACTAGGGAAAATGTCTATTTATGAGATGCTCGAACATTAGGAAGGGGGGCAGTCATCGATTCATTCTTCTAGGCCTTGCATTCATACTTCTTCCTGTCTTATTTCATTATTCAAGTTTTGGTGTTCTAGTTTCAAATTGAGGGCTTCTAATGTACACACAACCTCCAACGATTTATTCACTATAGCATGAGTTTCCTTCACAATTATAATCAAATATGAGATTCTAGATTATGTTTATAAATTATCTGAAGCTTTCAAATTGGTCTTTAACTTTGTTATGGAAAAAACATTGATTTTGCATTTAGGTTTTATTTTGTAAGGTGGTAAAGGTTTGAAACTCATGATAGTTAGGAGGAGACACCAAAATAATCCATCTATGTTAAGTGTTGGCGTTGTCATGGTTGGGTGTGAACTCCAAGTGATTTTGATGGCTTAGATGCCTTTGGGTCATGGTTTCTTAGACCACATGCTAGTCCCACAAGTTGTGGACACACTAAAAAAAACTTTAATTATTATACATTAAAAATAAACAAATAAACATAAAACTTTACCAAAAATAATAATTTTAAAGAAATTAAATTTATCCACTTTTAATTTATTATTAGTATTTTTTTAATTACATTATAGTTCTATAATTTCCTTACAATATCTTAACATCTCTTTTTAGAAATTTTGAAATGATGGTTCATATTTATAAACCATTAAGAAAATAGTTCCAAGATCACCATAGTTTTGATGATTTAGAAGGTTGGAAGGTTGGTATTGTGATAAACATTTTGAAATTGTGATCTAATTTAGATTTGCATAAGACAACTCAACATAAAGTGTTTTTCATCTTCAACAATATTATTGTCATTAAAATGGAAAATTATTTTGACCCTTTGGAATATTCCAATGCCCAATTTCACTATGCAGTTGAGAGAGTTTCATCTTATTTTAGTAAGATGATTTTCCTTTTTATATTAATCAAAACAAAGAGATAGTTTTTATCTTTCAAATTAGGTTGACCACTTCCTTATAATATCTTAATTTTCTTTTATCCTCTTATTATTTATCACACCACAAATTCTCCTTAAATTTAGATGTAACACTATTATTAATATTCTATACTTGGAACAATCTAAGAGGTGAAAGGCATCAAGTGGCTAGCCACCTAGATTGTTTTTTTGTCTTTGAGGAAGCCTTACATAAAGATATTTTTGTTGAAGCAACCATATTTCCTTCTTTAGGGTCGGACCATTGGCCGGTCAGGTTAGAATTGGACTTTAAAGAAGCACCCTGGAATCTACCTTTTCGATTTGAAATTTTTGGTTGTAGGTGCTAGACTTTGTGGAAAAACTAAAAAATTCATTGGAGGCATTTATTGTGATAGGTAAGACCAAAATGCATATATTTCAATTGAATCTTAGGGAGCTGACAATTCTTATTAAATTATGGAACAAACAATAATTCATAAACATTTTTGAAGAGAAGTTAAAGTTAGAAGATTAGATGCATTGGGTGCAACAACGTATGATTCTGGAAGGTAGAACTACGAAACTAATTATTGAGGAAGGTATTACCCTACATCAATTGAAACAACGAAGGAAGTAAGAAGAAATTCTTTGGAAATAGAAGTCACAGGTTCAATGGCTAAAGGACAACGAATGCATCTTGAAAATTTGTCATAAGTCTATGTTGCAGCATCGTCATAACAATAGGATTTTTTTCGCTTACAGGTAAATATGGCATTTGAAAACTTCTTCATTCATATATAGAACATTAATTAGTTGACTACCATAATAGTATTTTATCATAGACCTCTTATATTAGGCAATCAACTATCGATTTGATTCTGGAATATTTTCCTAATATTATCCACAAGGAGAAAAACATGGTGTCGATGAGATTGGTTTCTTTCTAAGAAGTTGAGGCAATGGTTAAGGAGATGTCTAGGAATTAATCACCAAGACCAGGGGGATTTAATTCATTGTTTTATAAAGCATGTTGGCCCTTTTTAGGTCATGAGATTCATGAACTTGTGGAGGAGCCTTATCGAACTCAATTGTTGTGGGGGGGCCTTAATGCTACACTTATTACATTGATCCCTATAGCTGGACATTTGAAATACCCCAATGAAATTTTCCCTATAGCACTATGTAATATTCTCTATAAGGTGACATCCACTGTCATTGTTAAATGTTTGAAACCATTACTATCAGTTATTTTTTGTTAGAGCATACTAGGTTTGTGGAGGTCAGACAGTTCTTAGACAGAGTTATTACAACTCAAGGAATCATACATTCTTTGAAATCCTTGAAAAGAGCAAGTATATTGATCAAATTGGATATGTCTAAGGCCTATGAGAGGATCGTTTGGGAATATTTCTTACAAGTATTGGATGCATTTGGTTTTTCTTGGCATTGGATCTCCTGGATCCATTCTCTTATTTCATCCCTTTTTTTCTCTTTAATGGTTCTTCGTCTTATACTTTCAAATCATGAAGAGGCTTGTGACAAGTCAATCCCCTATCACCCTTCCTATGTATTTTGGCTATGGAAGGCCTTGGGAGATTCTTTTTGAATTCATGCTTACAGGATCACATTAATGGTTTACATCTATTTGGATATGATCTTCCAGTTACCCATCAACAATTTGTTGATGATGCATGTTTGTTTGGCCCTCCAACTCTCTGAGAAGCTAAAGGAATCTAGAAAATATTGCAGACTTTCATGGAAGCCTCAAAAAATATTGTCAATAAAGAAAATACTAATATTTTCTTCTTTAATTGTAAAGAATCCATTCATTTTCATTTAACACATGTTTTGGAATTTCGAAAGGCTTAGTTTCCCTCAAAATACTTGGGTGTCCCACTAGTGTTATATCATAATCATGTTTCTAGTTGGCGGTATTTATTAACAAAAATGTACACCAATGTTGGTAGGTTGATTCTAACAAAATCAATATTATAGACCATCCCTATTTATCAAATGGCAGTTATGCCTATTCCGAAAGAAATTTACAATAAACTCAAATCATTATGGCATGATTTTCTTTGGAGAGGTTCTAACAAGGCTAAGCGTTGGTTGTTAGTGGGATGGGAAAAGTTGGTGAAACCTAAATCATCAAGAGGACTAGGGTTATGATATCTTGAGCTTCTTAGTGTGGCGTTTGGAGAAAAACTATGGTCGCTCTGGGTGAAAGGAGGACATGAATTATGAAAATGTATCTAGTTTCGTAAATATGCACCCTTGGACACATAGAAGGAACAATTGCAATATGATTTGAAAGCTAGAGGCTCTAGCTTATGGATGTGGGCACAGGGAAGTATAGATGTAGTGCGTAAGCATGGTTTCTTGGAAGTTAAAATAGGGGAGACAACATTTTTTGGGGATGAAGCCTGAAGACATTTACTATTTTTGAGTGATAAATTTAATCTTCGTATTCTACAAATATTTACAACAAATTTTGGTGCAGTAAAGGTCGCAAATAATTGGAAGCCTATGGATGAGATCGTGTTTTGGAGACAATGGAATGCCAAGGAAGATTGGCCTTATTCTTCACAAGAATGTTCATGGGAGGAGTTTAAACAGAAGATGGGGGATAGGATGATTAGGGGTTCCCACCATTGTGATATATTGAGATGGGGTAGGCTACCAATTTTCTCTTGTAATCTAAAATAGGCTTATTCGATCATAGTAGAGCATTCAAATATAACGAGGGATATTATTTGGAGTCAGATTTGGTCTGGAGTATGATGGCCAAAAATCTCTACTTTTATGTGTATAATTGTATGGTGTAGACTCCTCATGTGGGATAAAATAAGATGGAAAGATTATGAAGGTTCATATTTATGTTTCCTTTGTCTACAATCTAAGGATAATGTGGATCACCTATCTCTTTCATGTAAATTTTCACTAGAAGTTTGGGTTGTTCTTCCTAGAATTTTTGGTTTTTATAGGCCAAATTATGAGAGTATTAATATTTTGTTGTATCAATGGTATCTTACAAATTTTATGAATCCTATTGTCTCCAGGGAAAGGGATTTTTTTCTAGGGTTTATATTATGGAATTCATGGAAGGAACACAACTCCCAGATTTTTCAGCAGAAGAAAAATCAACTTTGGTAATCAGGGATATTATTATTTTGAATGTCAGAGAAACTCTTCTCATTGTTCCCTTGTCCTCTAATGATTGGAAAGTGGATTAACCATAAGAATTTATCTAGAAGAACCTCAACTTGAATATGACAATGATCTCTCCAAACTCTAAGTCAACAAGGGACTCATTTCTTATAGTTAATAACTCTTATTCCCCTCCTCCACGTAATTTTATCAAATTAAACTTTGACAGTGCCTCCAAAAGTATCCCTGGTATAGCAGGGTGTGGGTGTTGAGAAATCTATGGCATTCTTTGATGATAATTTCTTGTGAGTAATTTTTTCTTCTTTAGATTAGGTTCATCTTTTACTTATATTATTATAGTGTTCTTCTTCATCAAAAAATTACCAAACCATGAACAATAAAGAGACAAGAGGCACAAAACATAGGCAATCAACTAGGACCAAAACCTCTCCAACTTGAGAGGAAAAACCAAAACTAATTCTTCTTCTTATAGAGATTTATATTGACAAATACCAAGACCAAGACCCTTGAACTATTGACCACTCCAGTACCAAGTCACAAAGCTTCTTTCTTCTTCCTTGAGTCAACGATGATCAAACTACTTTCTTCACTTTATGACCTAGTTTCCCTTCAGATTTCAGCTTCTAGATTCAAAACTACAACCCTTATATTCTTCAGAAAGCCCTAGATGCAACACGTGTGAGGGATAGATAGTGATTTGGTCCCTTGATCTCTATCACTCTAGGTGGAGGATTCTTCTTTGGTTACTCGGAATGAGATCCACCTTAACTTTATCCTCAATTTGACCTTCGAGTGTGACTGTGATGTCTCAGCTTCTTCTACCCTAGACAAAATCAATTCCTCGCACATGTGGAGTGAATTAACCAAAAAAATATAAAAAAATAGACTCGGTTATGGTCCTCCTTCCTTCGCCTTGTTATGGGCTTATTCTCTTATGAATTTTGCACTTATTTTCTTGTCCTTGATTCTTGACCGAATTGTGTCCCAAGTGAGGTCGAGCTACCCTATATATAGTGGTTTTTCCATCAAAATAAGTCGACTTCTCCTTGCACATAGGCCAACATGCTTGTCTAGAAACATCTTCATCTTCTTAGAAGGGATGACATGAGAAGTAGCTCGTGACAAGGTCTTGGAGGGTTATTGACACAATCAAAATTAATTTAACATGTCTTCAATACATGACATTGATTTCCTATACTTTATACATGATGACCAATCCTAAAGGCTCACAATGGGAACCTTAACTATAAAATAAAATTCCTTGATCATGAAACCCATGATTCAAGCATTACAAAAATAATTTTATTTTCTTCTTTACACCAATTGCATAAAATCATAATTACATGTCATTATGAAGACCGAACCTAGTTATGATTTTCAACACTCCCTCTTAACTAGGGAGGTATTCATATTTTACACAAGGTACTTGGACATTCTCAGTCTGAAGAATTCTCATAAGAAGATTCAGATTGGTAACCCATCTGTATAGCATCATATAATTCAACATTGTCACATAGCAAGGCATTCACTAACAACTCTATCTATCCACAATATCAGAGCACAATGTTGGCGACACCAATGATTTATAGACACCCATAATTGTCTCTCTCGGAACATACCCTATCTGGGTTCTCAGAGTGTGTTCCACCAGGACTATTCTTATCTTGGATTTCCAATCCTCAAAGAATATCGGTCCTCTAATACTACTCTTATCTTTGATTCTGTAACTTATCCTCAAAGAGTATCATATGCCATATGTTTACCCAATCCTCCATTCTATCTTCCCAAGTGAAGAGAAGAATGATGTGTCTATCTCTCCTCGTGGACTTCACTAGGATTTATGGTTGTTAGTCCTGGTATAGTGCATGACACATGAAGTAGAGAGCCATATCTTTCACTCCCTCTTAACTAGGGATGACCCATCCATTCTATTAAAGGAATGTACCCAAGCTCCCTCTTAATGATGGATTTATCTAAGCTCCCTCTTGACTAGGGTCTTACTTCCAGCAACTCTTTTAGGCAGAGATCATGGGACAACCGATTACTTGTAGAACTCCTTTCTTTGATGGCATGAATTTGTTCTTTGTCATAGAGTCTACATCTTTTGCAGCTTCTTCTTAGGGCATAAACCATCCATCACTTTCATCCATGAGTTATTCATGTCATTATTCCTTTCATTGGAAAGTGATCCATTAGTCCATATCTGGTCTTACTTCATGCCATGTTGCCTCCTTCATATCATGTTTCCTTAAGTACCTTTCATATTTCCACATGATTTTCAATTGTATAAGACTTCCATATTTCTTCCCTTAGCAATCCTACATAAGCCCATCCAGATATCATTCAAAAATAAGAAATGAACATTAAATAAAAATTACCTTTGTGATGGTCTTTCATCATGACATCTTTTTGTTTGCATCAACATATGACATACATATTGACACATCTCCAAAAGACATATATTGTGAAGGGTCTCTTTCTTTTCCAGACTTCATCAGAGTCTTCATATCTTTCGTGGAGATATCATAGTAAAATATTTTAGTCCTTGGATGTTGATTGCCTCTTCCATAATTGTATATTTCATGATCTCTTTCTTTATTCCTTCACACGTTTCTTTTCTAGGAACTTCTAATTATAATTCCTCCAATTTTTGTCAACCACCTCATATTTCATATGAGGACATATTGTGTTGAATTTATCTAGTCGATGTGTGACCCGTAACTTCTTGCATCCTTTCAAAGGAGGAGATCCTTTCTTTTGATCATGCTCTCAAGATAGAACATTTACCCATGTTACCTCAACCATATGACACGAGTCCACATTATCAAATACAAGCATACATACGTTATTTTACTTTACGTCATCTAGACTTCCTTTAACAACTTCCTTGATTGAAAGATCTTCAATTCCTTGATTTTCTTCACTTCTTTTGACATCATACCATCCTTCCATGAATTCCTACAAGTTGGAATTCTTGATGAAACACTTGCTTCCTTTTATTGGTGAACCTTCTGATGAAGATTCCAATAGAGGATCTTGACTATCCTCATCCAAAAAATGTTTTCTCTTAACCGATGTATGATGAGGTTTGTACTAGATGACTTTTTCTTTTTCCATAAGTACCACTTATGCTTCTAATGAAGTTACCAAGAGATATATCCTTCCATATGTGACTTCCATAGACTCTAGCTATCTTTCATGCTTCTTTATGATGCTGTCATGAGATCTTGCTTTTAATGATTCTATGTTGCCATGATGCATCCTATAATTATTTCTTAGTGACTTATGATAGCCATATCTTACAACAAAAAAACTTGAAACAAAAAATTGAAAGGAACTAGGTGAGGAAGATTATCTCAATCATAGTAAAGATATTTTATTTCCTCTTTCTTGGATTTCTTCCTTTCAGCTTCCTCCACTTCTTTGGTGATATGAGCTTCTTCTCTTCCCCTTTTTTTATTGTCCTTATTGAGCTTAGTGAAATCTCTCTTGTAATGCCCATATTCTTGACATCCATAGCATTGAATCTTAGCCATGTGCTTCTTCTTTTTCTGAGGACCAAATTTCCCAAACTTACCTTTTTTTCTTTTACCATAGATCCTGGAATGGAATAGATTATTTCTTCCCATAAATGGTTGAAGTAAAGTTACCCCACTCCTCTGGTAGTGCATTTAGTACTACATTGTTGATCTCCTTGCTAGAAATTATTTCTCCCAGATCTTGAAGTTTAATCCCTTATTTCAGATATCCTCATAAATTATGTGGCTATTCCTTCTTCTTTTTATATCATTTTCTTGTATATTTCTTTCCTTATGAGATAACTTATCATGTAGTGCTTACAGAAAACAAATCTACCAATCTGTCATATATTTATTTTGAAATTTCAACTTTAGATACATATGGGATGAGGGGATCCTTGATGGAGTATATGAGAATCCTTTGATCCCTTACTTCTCCTTTCATAAAACTTGAAAGTGCTTGAGCATATTATTTTGGAGGTTTGGCGATTGAGCCTTTAACATGTTCCATGACCTCATTTAAAAAAGATTCAGATTTGTCCTCTTCTTCCATGTAAGAAAGTTTGAAGCCCCAACAAATTTGTTTCTTTCCTTGCAAAAATACATTTTGATAGATTTAGATGTAGACATAAATATACTTACTTGTGAAGATGTTTCTTCCACTTGTTGCCTCCTTGAATTTGGTGATGATATAGATAATAGATAACTTCTCCATAATGAAGATAGTTATCTTCAAGAGTGATCCTTGAATCCATAAAGAGGGAGATTACTTTAGATCTTTTGATGTTGGTGTCCTTATTGATGATGATCAATGATGACTTCTTATTGATGTCTTGATGCTTCTTGGATGATCTTCTTCGATGGGTAAGCACCTTGATTCAACGAGAGGGAGATTTCCTTGGAACATTTTGAAGATGATGACAGTGTCCTTGATATTGCTTCTCTTGGATGAATAGTATTAAAGATACTTTGATTTGTATGTCCCTTCAACTTGAGTAATGTCTTTGTGGTATTTTGAGAATCCCAAGACTTCTTCTGGTGTAGACTTCTTCTTCAATCTAGGGTTTTGACACTTCTTTGTAGATCTTGTCTTTTCTTTGATGTCCTTTGAGATTTGATCCTTGAGTGCTTTTGTGTCCCTTGACGAGATGTCCTTTCCTTGATTTAACCTTAGCTCTGATACCATGTTGAGAAAGAGATGGAATTAGCATTAGGTTATTTCTCTTTGATGATAACTACTTGTGAGTACTTTTTACTTCTTTAGATTAGGTTCATCTTTTAATTATGTTATTATAGTGTTCTTCTTCATCGAACAATTACCAAACCATGAACAATAAATAGAAAAGAGACACAAGATGTAGGCAATGAGCCAGGGCCAAAACCTCTCCAACTTGAGAGGAAAACCCAAAACAAATTATTCTTCTTATAGAGATTTCAATTGACGAATACCAACACCAAGACCCTTGACTTATTGACCACTCCAAGACCAAGTCACAAGGCTTCTTTCTTATTCCTTGAGTCAATGATGATCAAAATTATTTCTTCACTTTATGACTCGACACCCCTTCATATTTCAGCTTCTACATTCATACCTGCAACCCTTATCTTCTTCAGAGAACCCTAGATGCAGCACGTCTGAGGGATAGACAATTATTTGATACCTTTATCTCCTTCGCTCTAGGTGGAGGCTTCTTCTTTGGTTACTTGGCTTGAGATACACCTTAAATTTCTCCTCAATTTGACCTTAAAGTGTGACTATGATGTCTCAGCTTATGTTGTTGTAGACAACATCAATTTCTCACAAGTGTAGAGTGGATTAACCCAAAATAGATCAGATAATAGACTCTTTTATGGTCATCCTTCCTTCGCTTGGTTATAGGCTTCCTCTCTTATGAATTTCACACTTCTTTTCTTGTCCTTGACTCTTGACCGAATTGTGTCCAAATTGAGTTTGAGCTACCCTATATATAGTGGTTTTCCATCAAAATAAGCCGAATTCTCCTTGCACATAGGTCGACATGATTTTCTAGAAACATCTTCATCTTCTTAAAAGGGTTGACTTGAGAAGTAGCTTGTGACAAGGTGTTGGAGGGTTATTGACACAATCAAAATTACTTTTTACAATATATAATATGTATTCAATACATCACATTGATTTCCTAGACTTTATGACTTGATGACCAACCCTAAAGGCTCACAATGGGAGCCTTAACTATAAAATAAAATTCCTTGATCATGAAACCCATGATTCAAGCATTACAAAATTAATTTTATTTTCTTATTTACATCAATTTCATAAAATCATAATTACACATGTCATTATGAAGACCAAACCTAATTACACTTTTCAACAATGGGGCTATTTTCCATGATGAAAATTATGTTCCTATGATAATCTTCGCAATAAATTGTGGGGTTTCCAACAATAATTTGGTTAAGCTTTTGGCATTGGAAAGAAGCCTTCATCTTGTTATTTAGGAAGATTTTAATTTGTGACAAGTAGATGGGGATTTTCATATTGTAGTTCAATGTGTTCAAAAACTCTTAAATGGGCGAACTACTACGAAGACGATGCACAGTTGGATATTGGAGGAGGTGGTGATTAGCATAAGCTATTTGATCAATAAATTGGAGTATGTAATTGTTTAACATACTAGGAGAGTTGGGAACATGGTTGTGGATTTCTTGGCTACTATGGGGTGTCAATTCAGGAATTTAAACTTGGATGAACCTTGGCCCCTAACTAATTGGACAAGCGAAATGAAAACTACGCATAATTTGTTAGAGGAGGACAAAACAGTGTTTGTTAGGGGCTCCCCGATGGGGGTGTAATCCAATGCTCTCTTGGAAGGCGGGACAAGCGTACACTTGTCCTTCATCAATCATGGTGTGTCATAGATGAGGTGGGTGGACTTTGGTTTTACATTTGACATCCCTTCAATTTAAATACATGTGAGTGAAATTGGGGTGGTGGAGGTATGTTGTGTGTTGTAGTGGAAGTGAGGTGCAATCCTACCACACCGCCCCCCCACCACCCCCCCCCCCCCCCCAACCCAACTTCTGGTTTCATGGTAGTGCAGTGAGATGCAATCGGTATGGTTTTTTGCATAATTACTTTGGGTTGTTGGTCACAACATTAGGCTGTAGTGGTATAGTGGTTCCCTTATTTGAGATTCTCTTGATGGTGATGACTGTGGAGAGTCAATGTATTTCATGTTTTTTTTGCACACCACAATGCAAAGCACATGTTTTTGAGTTAGTGGTTGTTTATTCCAATTCACCTCTAATGGATAACGATTTCTCATGTATTTCTTATCCTTGTCCGGTGTTGGTTTGTGGTTGTTGGTATCCTGGTCATTTATTAGTGTGGCTTTAACATCTAGACTTTCATGCTTGTCTAATGGGAGTTTCATTATGTATTTTGGGTTTTGGCTAGCTCTATCTAGAATACAACTTTGTTCATCTTGTGTTGGTGAATTGGAGGTTGGTTTACCTAATTGTGAACCTCAATTGTTTCCTTACGTTGAGTTTCTTGAATTTTTTGTAGTCTTGGGTTTGTAGATTTAGGTCTAGGCATGTAGGTTATTTGGGTTTTACAAATTTTCCAATGGTCCCTTGTTAGTGGTGGGGTTTTTAAAATTTTATGCCTTTTTTGTGCACAGAATTGCACATGGCCTTCAATTGGGTCCTCTTTTGTGGAATTTGGGGGACAACATTATTGTATTAAAGTCAAGTTTTGAAGGGGAAGTGATTCATCCATTTGTTTATTTCACTAGTTGTGGTTATTTAGTTGCTTGTTTGTTCTTCTCTTTTTTATTTTCGATACTAGGCCTCCCTCACAGCAGATGATGAATAGAAGGGGTGGTGTTGGTCACGTAGGGGTCAAACAAGGTTGCATATTCACATGGGATTCAATGCAATATTATTTTGATTCTATCCCTCTAGAAGTACACCAGGAGATATTACTATTGAAATCAAAAGAGCTAGGGGAGCGTCCACATTTTGCTGAATCAGAAGTTGGAAGAGATGATCTTAAATGGGTTCCATACCCAGTAAGATTTCAAGAGAGGAGATTATATTTCTTGCATTATTTTTCTATGCATTAACAAATGGATACTCTATTATGCTTGGTATTCAAGGATAAGTTGATATTTACAATGTTTTTTTTTTGTTTGTTTTTTTTTTTTCCTAGATTGGAGGACATTAAGCGGATTTTAAGGAATATCATATTTTGCCTCAATGATATAGATTCTTGTGTGAGTCATGTGGAGATCTATGTGGTGTTAGATTCTGCTTCAGGATATTTGACGAACCCATCTGATCCACTAGTTGCTAGTACTCCATATCCTACGTTTATCTCACCTGACTAAGTTTGACATCTGATTTTTTATTTGTTTTTCCTTTTGTGAAGATGGTTGTGACATTGTTGATCTGTTTATAGCTATCCTCTAGTGAAATCTGTGGAGAAATATAACTTATTTTGGAGGTGTTTGTTGGGAACACACTTGGTTGGTATGAACAGTGCTTCGAAAAATTTGGGCATAATGGAGCCCATCCAACTAAGATATATACCTTTGGCACTAAGTTTAGCACATGTATAGGGGTTTCTATGGATGTAAGGGCTATTTCCATTTTATTTTTCGAAGGAAATGTTTGTCTTTCCTGCTATGGTTCTCTTTGTTGGAAATGGTGGCAGATTTGGGTCAAGTGGATGTTTTAACTTTTATGTTTTTATATGAATGTATTTCTTGTTGTGATTCTCTCTAGAAATGTTCAAGGGTACGAGAAGTAATATTGTTATGATATTCTTTGCACTCTGGTTTTGGCCATGCTTGGGCCTCTTCTCCTTATCTAAATCTGGTTTTGTAATGGAATATATTGTTTTTATTTACAAAAAAAGTATTATTGATATTATGCATATGACTTCTTCCTTTATTCCCCAATGATTCAACTGAGATTCAACATATTTTATGTCATCCTTACTTCAAATACAAGTGGTTTTTGTTAGAGTTTGAAGTAATTTTGGGTAACCTTTTCTCATTCTGTTATATATCTTGTTCTTGTACATTAAGTATTTAATCATAGTCATGCTCTCAATAATGTAAAGATTCACTTTTATGAAAATGAAATTAGAGATAATAATTATTTTTCAAATGCAACAAGTGCCATCTAATGCAATGGTGAAAAAATTCATTTGAAAAGTATTGTCATTTGCCAAAGAGAGGGAAAAAAATTGAAAATAGAGTTGAGGCTACAACTTTCCAAATAAGTTTTTTAAACAATCGTGTAATCCTAAATAGTTTTTTTAGCTTATATACATCACCAACAAATCCATTACAATTTTAAATCATATATAAACTAATAACCATAAAATATTTAGTGAACTTGTTATCCAAAAAATTAGGTTAGAAAGCCCCCTTACCCTAAAATAGTAGGTATAATATACATTGTTATTTTCAATCATTTGAGCCCATTTTTTTTCTCTCTCCATCAACAAAGATTGATAGTTAGGTAAAATATATCATAAAGGTGTGGGAGGCATTGGAGGTGATCATTCATTGAATCCTCACCATGCTTTCTAGACCCACCTTATTAATAATTAAAAATAGAAGAAGAATTGCATTCAACGTTATCAGATGTAATCGTATTTTTTATGAAATTCAGTCTATTACTATATAAGTCAAATGTAATGCCCCATACTTTCTACCTTGTATAAACCAGACCGAAAGGAAGGTGTTACCTTCTTTGACCTCACCTCCATAATCCTATCATGGAAATTTGATCTTAATTTTTTTCCATTTTTCAAACTCCTTGCAACTTAAAATAAAAATCCCTAGTGCATTTGTCTCGTCAATATTTTTCTAGTGATATAAAATTTTCCTCAATTTGACTCCTAGATCAAACGATATGACCATTTAAATTTTTGGTCAATTAGCTCTTTCCATGTCACCAGGATTTGCCACGTGGTGCCCATGTTGCACTCCACACCATTCCATGTCATCTCCGCATGGGTCCACTTCAGTGAGCAACAAAATATAGTGCTTTTGTGGCTTTCCTACATGGCATATGTCACTTCGTTACACATGGGCCCCACGGTGCCCCTCTCCAGGGCTTGCAATGCAATGATCTACCATTATAATAAAATTTTGGGGCATAGGGTCTACACATGTGGCAAGGCCACATCCCTATAATGATAGATGTTTCTTGTTGTCAACCCTTTTCAAATGAGCCATCCTTTCCCCTCTTTTAAAATGCTCGAGACTCCAAAACTTATGTCGATCATAGGAAAATTTTCTTGTCCTGGGACATAAAATGCTCAGTTGTTTTCCTATGTACCTTCCTCTACGATGCCGAGAAGATGTTAGCACCAAGACGACAAGATTTATGCCTGTTTCCGTAAGCTATCCTCTTGCTCGACCATTAATCTCAACCTTTTCTTGCTACCACCCACTCGAAACTATCAAGATCACGGCAACATCGAGATGTCATCACGCTAACATCATGTTAGCTTGTTGGGGCCTGACTCAGGTCTGGAATTAATTAACCAAACAAATACTTGTACTACTGGCCCTTTCGGAAACAGTCCATAGAGCGCGGACTGAGGTCTCACCCGAAGTAGTATGGGGGGGTGCTGGAACTAGGTTTCTACACCCTTGAGATGTCTGAGGATTTGATTTGGTCCAACTGTGAGTCCCTTCACGTAGGTTACTTCATGCACTTACCTGGCCTTCGCACCCTGATATATTCTCCTTCGCGCAACCCTAACTAGAGGATGTGGGGCTTTCACGCTGCTGGAACAGCGATCTGCACTATTCCCTTAAGTCGCACCCGTGATCTTACTTATCTTTTTATAACAGTTAGTTATCTTCTCATAGACAGATGCCTTATGTTATATTTACTTATTCAACAGATTCATATGAGTTTGTGCAGTAAATAAACAATAAACTTGCAATTCATACCCAATAATACATAAAATTGGAAAAGATACACAGAAATATGGTAAAACTTCTCTTTATTAATGCTTCCGATTATTACAGACTCGACCTGCCCTCTGCACTAAGCTACAAGGGTCCGTACACTCAACTGTGGACTACTAGGCCACTGCGCACTCAACTACAGAGCCTTCTCCTACTCTACAAACCAAAGAAACGACTTACACTTTGACTCAATCCTTCTTCAATCCCTTAGACTCATCTTGCTTAGCTTAGATTCGATTTCTTCAATCCCTTAGACTCATCTTGCTTAGCTTAGATTCGATTTCTTTTTACACTTAGAGCCTCTCTCTATTTATAAAATCCCATGGTCCCAGGACCATGAGCATATCTTTCAAGCCAACATTACATTACAAAAACAAGGGCAGACAACCCTGTGACTCTATTATGACTTCGTGCTTCGTGCCCACAGATCGCGGAGTCTTTACAATGGACTTAGTCAAAACTTGGGCTTTAAGCCCCAAAATGTGCCTTTGGGGGATTCCATGTCCAACAAGCCCCCAACAAAAACATTGTGAGTCACCCTCGAGTCACTCTGTTGGTGCAGAGATCTTCGCGCAAAGACCCTCCAACTTTGCTTGAACAACTGCAAGGTCAACAATGCACTAAGCGACAACCTGCTGAATCTCTTGTACACATCATTCCGAGACTACGGTGTCGGAACTGATTCCCTGGATCTGTTCCTGCATCCCCTACTTTTGCGTGAGCTTGCCTTCAATGGTTGCTGTAGTGACTCCAACGGTCACTTTCCAGCCAACCCGCATGGCAGCACAGCCCCACTTTCTTGGTCGTGGACCTTGTGACACTTTGCTCCTATGCGTAGCTCCAACACTGCGCAGCTCTCGAGCAGATTATTTTATAGTCTCACACCTCCTTTCAGCTGCTTGTAGCACTAGGACTATACTTCCCATAGTTAGGTAGGTGGCTGCGCCACCTGTATAGGGTTTAGATCGGTCATCCATCATTTTTCTTGGAAAACATCCACCTTTTATTGTTACTGGCTGCGTCACGCACTTTGTCATCTGCAACGCGCCACTATGGTTGATCCATTTAGTAATATGTGGTCCAATCCAAGGCATCAGGCTGATCAACTCTCAGCGGTAGTCCCCAAATTCATCAACGTGATCATGTGCACCCTGCTTGATCACCTTGGTCTTCTTATCTAGAAAATATTCCTTTATCTCATCCTTAAGCTTCTTGACTTCCACTTCCACCAGAGTGCTTTTCTCCCTTAATCGCACCGTTTCTTTCATAAGTTCTTGGAGCCTAAGATCAGCCTGTCGAATTTCTTCTTAGGTCCCAAGTGTTCTACTTCGTTCGGCTGCGCGATCCCTTCTTCCAAGGCTCCGCGATCCGTCATATCTACCGGCGCTGCTATGCGCGGACTAGTCATTTTATACTCTATGGGGATTACAGCGTTCGTTCCATACTCCAACCTTGGAGGTGCTTGCTCTGTCAGTTTCTTGCACGTTGTCCTATAAGCCAACAGAACTGCTGGTATGCGTAGGTCCCAATCAGTTCGCTGCGCATTGTGTACCTTGTTCAGCACTTCACATACTTCTTTAAAGGCTTATGTGTCGATAACTTTCTACCCACTCGTTCTTTCCATAATCTGTTGTTCCACCCTAAGGGGTCGTTCACGTAATTGTCTTGCCCATATATGTGTACTAACCGTATCTCTTAATGCGAATTCTATGTGCATCCGCGCAGGTTTTGCAACATACGCCTGTACCCGTATAGAAAGGTGCACATGTGGATCGCTCCTTCCGGCCTTTTTGTCTGTGAATCACACCTCAGGCTTCCCAAACTGTATGTGCATCAGTCTCCTGCATTCCCACCAATCCTCAAAGCTTCCTTGGTGTGTACCCCACCACCTCACGGGCGTAACGCGTAATAGCCATTTCAAAACTTCTAATGTTGATGTTCTGACACCTCCCTTTCAAATCTATTCAGGAGGTCATCTACCTCGCTTAACCCATCATACGTAGGTAGATCCCTTACCTCCATTGATACACAACGCAACAATCTCGTCATCATGTTACATTTTAGTGTGGTTACCTTTTGTAGCCAGTTCTGCCATCACTCTATCTCTTCATCAGAATCCGATGTACAGGAGCTTTTGCGCTCCCATGAGATTCTTCCATCCGCGGTAGGACTTACCTAGTCTTGCTCTCATGCAGTTAACTTGTAGATGCAGTCCAAGTCGTCGTCGCTATCGTAGTCGCGCACTGGCTCCGTGTAGCACGATCCTTCTGTAGGGTCCAAAGGTATGACTATGTGCAAAGACTTTTTCTCAAAAATCATCTTCCGCTTCTTTAGATTTATCACCCCATTCATGTCAGTGACCCAATTGATTCCTAATAGCGCAGGGTAGGGATTGTTGTCATCAACAATCTCTATCACTTCAAAATCTGCCAGCACGCTTGCTCCTTCAATATCCACTATGATCCCCTGCAATCTTTTCATAGGTAGGATCTTTTGTTGGTTTTCCATTCGCAGTTAGATAGGAGACCATTGTAGCGTAGGCCTCCCCATGTGCTCCCATGTCTACTTCAGCAGAATGTTCACATCCGATCCTAGATTCAGAATCACTTGGTCTATCTCATATTCCCCAATCTATGCAGTCAATCTTAATACTCTTCCCACCCTCCTCGCATGCTTTCCAACCTTCCTAACTACGCACGGTTCTCCTGGCGCGGTCCCAGTACATCGATTGATAAGTTCATATAGTCCCTTTACAGCCTTGCTGTTGCACAACAACTTAATGCATGTTTCTAGGAACATCGTGAGCATCGATGGGTCCATTTCCGACTCCAGTCCATCTTTTCTTCCTAATGTGGAGGCATCAGTTAAGCTCTTCCTAGCTTCCATGAAGATTTCCTTAGCATGCTCCAAATCAAACTATGGTTCTTTCGTCAGAGCCTTATGAACCCAAGTATTATCTTCAAGTTGCTTGCCCTTATGATCCCTTGTTGTAATTCCACTACGAAGCACAATGTTCACATTGGGGTCTTCCTCATGCAGCTTAGACCTCATCATTTGCAGGTTCTGATTCCATGGAGGTTGGAGTGCTCCTTTGTCGCGCAGCCTTGCTATTAGTGTGGGACAATCCTCTGTCTCGTGATCAAACAATGTACAATATAGACATGACAGATGCATTGGATTCGTACAATCATGGGCATAATGTCTTAGCCCTCCGCAATTGTAACATATCAGCTCTTCGTGACCTTTTCCAGGTCCTCCTCCACCTTGGCCTCATCCGCACCCTTGAAATCCGGTTCACACCATCCCTGCGTTCTGGTCAAGGGGCCGCATTTCAGCTTGAAATCTGTAGGTAAGAGTCCTATCCATCATCAACTCATAACTCCTATATGTGTGCTCATCATGTCCCAATGACCTACATAAATTACAAAACAACTGCTGTGAATTCTACGTGTACTTCTGCAATAAATGGCAGTTGTCTGTAGCATGCTTTCCTCCTATTTGACAAATCGCTAGGTCCTGCTTGGGCCTCTGGTCTCAACGGCATTGGTCCTCCTCCCGTGAGGTAATTCCTGAACACTGGGTAGTGGTCCTTGTCATGACCCTAACTCTTACATTTAATACACCATACCTCATCGTGCACCTCTGGGCGAGTTGTCCTGTCCTATTTCAGACTCTGCATCTCAAGGCACAATTTTTCCAACTGCGCATGGATCCGATAAACTCCCAGGTTAGGATCTTGTATCGGGGTTTCATGCAATCTCATCGTGATCTCTAAGGCATCGGCCTGAGATGTTAGCCTCTGTTGTGACAACGCGTTCGTTAAATGCAGCGTTAGCGATGCTACAAACCATTCACGGTGTTGTCCATATATTAAAGTTATGTTAGCTTCGCAAATTCTGCACTTCAACCTCTGATCCAACTCCCAAGGAGTCTCACCTAGTATCATCATGATCCCTTTGAACCCAATGATCAACTGCGCTCTAACTTCAACCTGCGAAATTCTCTGTTTAGCACAATTTGGATATCTGTGATCCATGCATTCAGATTGTTGTTAATGCTTAATGTACTAGGTCAGCGCGTGATCCTACAGAGCACTGACCAATGTTGCCTTATTTATATTGTCATCTGTAACTCTTTTTGCTTCCCATACAACTTTTATCACAAACAAAAACTGCTCTGGATCTTCATTTCCTACTCCCTTGAACACTGGAAACTTTATCACGCTTGCCATATTAACTCACGGTGGTGGCGGAGATGGTATGGGCGAAGATGGGGGTGAATATGGTGAAACTGGCGGTGGTGTGGGTGGGGGTTGTATGCATGGAATTCTCTGCCTTATCAAATTTATCACACTCCTTGGTGATACCTTTATGAGATCCTCCTCGTCCCCTCGTGGAGGTGAAACCATGGGGCTAGTTTCTAGTTCTGCACTACCTTCATTTCTGTAAATTATCCCACTTCTCGTAGCCCCAAACATAAATTTATTTGCATAACCCGCTTTTCACACAGTAACATATTAATCCAAGTGTTCAAAAACCTAACATACTTACCTTGCGGTCCTTTGAGGAAGCCTCACTCTGCCTCGTTGTAGCTGACTGAAGTATCTATCGTGAATTAAGTAATGAATCCTCCTATAATTCGATTGAGCCATTGATCAACAACGCGCATGATCTTATCCTCTGATGCTTCCAATCTGTGCACCAATTCTGGAGTCCACACAATAGGTCTATCGAGCTTGCACCTTCCTTGGCTATATGCTAGCTTCGCGATCCACTCGTATAGATCGGTAGGGAAGGATGCGAAGAAAATTTCACGGATCTCTATGTACAAGTAGCAGTCTAACCACTCTTCTTTTGATAGTCGTGGATTCCTGTTCTCCTGCGCTGCAAACTCGTGAATCTTCCTATCCAACCAATCTTCAATTCCTTTCTTAGTTGGATTCCAGTGATACAAAATCAAACATCTCTATGCAGATTCTGGTCCTGGTAATGGAGCCATTTGTTGGCTTGTTGGGGCTTGACCCAGGTTCAGAGTTCATTAGCTAAACAAATCCCTGTACTACTGGACCTTTCGGCAGTAGTTCGTGGAGTGCGGACTGAGGTATCACATAAAGTAGTATGGGGGGGGTGGGGGAACCAGGTTTCCACACCCTTGAGATGTCTGAGGATTTGATTTGGTCCAACTATAGTCCCTTCACATAGGTTACTTCACACACTTCCCTAGCCTTCACGCCTTGATATATTCGCTTTTGCACAGCCCTAACTAGAGGCTGTGGGGATTTCGTGTTGCTGGAGCAGCGATTTGCACTATTCCCCTAAGTCGTGCTCGTGATCTTACTTATCTTCTTATAACAGTTAGTTATCTTCGCATAGACAAATGCCTTATGTTATATTTACTTATTCATGACATTCATATGAGTTCACATAGTAAATAAATAGTAAAATTGAAATTCATACCCAATGATAGATAAAACATAAAAAGATACACAAAAATATGGCAAAACTTCTCTTTATTAATGCTTCCAATAGTTACAGACTCAAGCTGCCTCGCGCACTCAGCTGCAGGGATCCGCGCACTCAGCTGCGGACTACTAGGCCTCTGCACACTCAACTGCAGAGCCTTCTCCTACTCTACAACCCAAAGACATGATTTACACTTCGACTCAATCCTTATTCAATCCCTTAGACTCATCTTGCTTATTTTAGATTCAATTTCTTTTTACACTTAGATCCTCGCTCTATTTATACAATCCAATGGGCAAACCATGGGTAGATCTTTCAAGTTGACATTACATTATATAAATAAGGGCAGACAACCCTGTGAATCTATTATGACTTTGCACCCACAAATCACAGAGTCTTTACAATGGACTTAGTCAACACTTGGGCTTTAAGCCCCAAAACATGCCTTGGGGGGATTCCATGCCCAACACATCATCCCACCCACTTGGCCTCCTTTGGGATAACTTTGTGTCACCTAATTTTAGAACACTTGGCCCCACCAAAAGGCCATATCCATTTTCCACGTGTCACGTCACCTCGGTGCCATGTCTTCTTAGGTACACATCATCGCACCACGTGGCCTGGGTCTTGGACCCTTGCAAAAACATGATTTCCCGTTATAAATAATTTGGTGTTTTACCAATCCTGAGGCATGAGACGACAATTTTTGTCATTGCTTGATAGACAAGCCTTCTGTCTCGGCCCCACCTCTCATCCATAACTCTTGTTTGCACATTTGAAAGTGTTGGAAATACTGGGAGGGGGGTTGAATCAATATTAGCCCTGGTGAAAATTCCATGTAATAAAAGTTAATGAACGCAAAATAATAGCCATGGTTGATGGGACACTTAATTCCAAGTTGAATGTTGGGAAAAACATAGCAATGGGGAACACTTGTGGTTGATTAATGGCTAAGGAAATTGGTAAGGGCATTGGCAAAGGTTTTCAAAAGGAAAAATGGTATTTTGGCACATTTATTTATGAAAACAATGGAAGTTAGGAGAACGGGGAGATGAAATGTCATAGATTGCATGTGAGGAGGAAAATAATGGAATGAAGAAAATAGAGGCCTCATTAATAAAAAGGCTTCTGAGGATCAATTAATAGACTTTTGTCAGTTCATCTTTGGAGCTCTCTCTCTCTATTCTCTCTCTCTCTCTCTCATACTATTGGACACTTAGAGTTTCCTTGGAGCACTCTTGGAGAGTGTGGCATACTTGGAGTTTTGGAGCAAGAATGAAAAGGAAGAGAAGGAAAGCGCAAGAGGACATCGGGATCAATAGCTACAGAGGGTTTTTCTTATGGGTACTAAGTCTCATGTATATTTTCCTCACTATTTTTGGCATGCATGGAATTTGCATGTGGTTTATTGGTAATTCTCTGTCATTGGCATGGAGGATTTCCTAGATTGATAGGGGATTTGCCTAGCCTTTCCATTTCCTAGATAGCCATGGTGTTGTCGGTTTATTTATTTGTTTTCTGGTCAGTTCTCATGTTTTCTTTAGCTTGGGTTGAGTTACTAGTTCCTTGAGGTTAGACAAATTCTTTGGAGCCCTGTAACAACTTGGGTTGAGTTACTAGTCCTGGAGGCTTGGTTGGAAAAATGCTATGGAGCCCTTGGTGAGTTGAGTTACTAGTCCTAGAGCCTTGGTTGGACAAATGCTATGGAGACTGACAATAGTTGTGGGTTCAGTTACTAGTCCTATAGCCTTGATTGGAACAAATGCTTTGGAGCCCTAGAAGGCTTGGGTAGAGAACAATCTGATGATGGGTTTGTGATTTACGACCGTGAGGTGGAATCAATGTTTGATGGGTTGAGGTGTTTGGCCTCTGGAAGCCCTGTATGGTTTTGATTGATATGTTTTTGTGAGATCCCACATTCATTCTTGAAATATGGCATAAGGATGACTGGCTGAAGAGAGTTTTGGCTCAACCATGTCTATCTCCCACTTGTTGTTTTCTTTCCACAGGGGCCACAAGAGAGCTTAGTCATTTTTCCAGCCCTGAAATGCCCATTGTCTCTCTACACCAAGAGAACTTCTCAGAACTCACAGATTTTGTCTATGCATCTGCAGTATTCTTCAAAGTGTCCACCTTTACTAGCAACACCTTTTTGTCTTCTATCATATCCCTCACCAAGTGATACTGAACATCAATGTGCTTTGTATTTGAATGATATGCAGGGTTCTTTGCCAAGAAAATTTCACTTTGGCTGTCACAGTCTAT
>APFE030589155.1:229900-315390 GCA_000404065.3 Pinus taeda
AAATAAAAGTAGATAATTATTCTTGTTTTTGAAGAACTCCTTCCATGCTAACATGAGCTGGATACCTTGTCAAGAAAAAACATGAAAATTTTGTTATGTAAAGAGAGAAGCATAAGCTATTCATTGTCTTTGAAAATTATCCTAGATGATACTGCTTATTTTGTTAAACTGCGACGATTCATATCCTAGATCTTAATTTTTCTTTATTCATTTTATTTTAAAATAAATACATAATATTAAAAAAATTAAGTTACTATAGCTGATAAATATTATGTATGTATTTAACCAAATTTTTAGATAATATAATACATTATTGATATTATATAATATATTTAATTTTGCATATCAATATTTAATGGTGTTCGAGGCATTATTATGGAGGGAAAGGTTTCTATTTTTAAGTTATCATTTCCAAATCCTAAAGATAATCATTATACCAATTTTGGTTATAAAAAACCATTATACAATGCTACCATTGAGAATCACTTTATTTATAGGAATGCTCGTAAATTATGGTATGCCTTCAAGGTTCCATTTTCACGTGTAAATAAAAATGTTATATCATGTTATCTCTCTTTACTTCAAAAAAGAGAGATCTGAGTCTCAAATACATAGGACATCCTACGACAATCATTAGGGACTTCTGCTCTTAAATAAGTTTACTCCTTGCTACCTAGATTTCAGACTTGTGAGAAGAATTCCTTATGGATGAAATTGTGGAAAGAAATGGGATGGCCCGAGATTTCAACGTGCTTTTGGCTGATTGCTTGGGAACACTCTTTAACCTAGGATGACTTAGAAAGAAAGGCTTTGAGGAGACTTCATATTACATCTTATATAGCTAAGAAGAAGAAATAGTGGGGCACATTTTTATCAACTATTTGTTCGCAAGGGGTTTATGGGATTTTGTCCAATAAATTTTTAGATGCACCTTACCTACTATCTCTAACTTTAAGTCATGGATGGATCGATGGTTTAAGTATAAGTATAAAAATCCAGTGGTTTCATGAGCATGGTTTTTAGCTCTTGGTTTTACTTGTTGGTTTTTGTGGAAGGAGAGAAATCTAAGAATTTTTCAAGGGAAAGAAAGACCTTTGTCTTTTCTTCAAGAAACCATTCTCACCAATATTAGGGAAACGGTGCTCATATCCTTACCAGATTGGGAAGATGACCAAGTGAATGAGTCTGCAACATACGTATCAAAGAGACTCAATATTTGCCCCCAAATGTGGGTCCCTAACCTGGCTTAGAGTATTGGATGTAAGCAAAACAACCAAGATCTTTGTAAACTTCCCCCAAGAGCTGTTGAAAATGCAACAAGAAAATCCTACTTTAATTTGTTCTTGAATTAAATTAGGAATTAAATTGTAATTCCATATCTCATGACAACTTGTAATAGTTAACTAAGTTGATTTGATTTAATTAGCTCAATTAAATTTGAGTTGAGGGTCTAACTAGAGTCATGTAGAGTGCCTCCTACAATTAGGAGCACTGGTTGAGGTTATTTTGAGCTGTAATTATTTAATTCAATCTAGCTAAGTTAAATTCAGTTAAACTAGTACCAATTGATGGAGGAATTAGTGGGAGATCATAACAGTGGGGTGTAACTTATTGTAGTGGGGTGTGACTTACAGTAGTGGGGTGTAAGTTACTATAGTGGGGTGTAACCTACGGTAGTGGGGTGTAACATATAGTAGTGGGGTGTAAATAGCATTTATCAGTAAACTGACGATTCACTCATAATTAACTCATGCAGGTTAGATCAGAGAAAAACCCAATTTATATTGGAGTTCAGGGATAGTGTACTATCAGTTGTATAATCATCTGAATTGTATAGGTGGTGCATGCAATAAGAGGAATGCCTATGAGGATTGAGCAATTCATACTTGTGTGATTTTCTAATTAAATATGTGACAATTCCCAAGGGAATAGCGCAAGGAAATAGGAGCTTGGCAGGCAATAGAATTGACTACGTATTGGCTTGAGCTTGTCTGGGAAGCAATGAGATAGATAGAAATAGTGCAGAGGTTGCTCGGGCTTGAGAAAAGAATTGCAATATTCTCATATTTTTTTATTAATGAAATATACAAATAGCATGGGTTTTTAGCTGTGGTTTTCCCCAAAAAATCATTGTGTTATGTGTAATTGAATTCTTTTGCTTATATGCTTCATGATTTCACGATCGTTTAATCATTTTTCCTGATGAGTAGAGTAGATTCAAGTCAATTGTTTTAGCATATTACAATTAGTAGTTTTAATCTACAAGGAATTTCTACAAGAGATTTCACTCAGTTAAGTTTCGTCGGATCTTCCAAAGGAAACCCTGGAATGGCTAGTTATGGAGGTATTCTCATGGATGACAACTTCGAACTGATTCATGTTTATGCTTTTTCATGTGGGAGAGCAATAAACAATCTCACAAAATTCTTGATACTGGATAAAGGTTTAGAAATTTCCATCAGAGAAGGATTTTGATTGCTTCAGGTGCATGGAGATTCACATTTAGTCATACAAACTATATGAAAATTGATGCTAGGACACCCGCCAGATTCTTCGTGGAGTGGTCAACAAAATAAAATATTTCTTGGAAGAAAATGATTATGTTATTCCAATCCACATGTGGGGGGAAGGAAATAAAGTTTCTGACACTTTAGGGAATTGGGCTAGCTTGGAGAGGCACATAACATGTGATGAGTCATGGTTGATGATGGATAGGAGGAAGGATGCACCAGTATTAACACAATGGTTGGAACATGGTAAAAATAGGGCGAGAGAAATCCTTGATGAGGGTGATTGCACGACAAATTTTCACTATGAAGAACAATAAGGAAGCATCGCCGAAATTATGGTTAAACGATAATATGGTTTTATGGAGGTAATTAAATTACGATATCATTATTAAGCATGCAGGGAAAATGTTTGGTGAGAAGGATGGCGACCCTCAGTGATAAAGCTATGCTCCACACCTAGAGCCACATGCCCTTCACGTGGCAAGATATCGGATCCCTAGCTTTTGCATACCTCAATTAGTCGTATCGACTTAATTATATACAGGTGGGAGGTGGTTTTGTGAGGTACGTTAATTCTTCAGGCGATAAAATGATTTTTTCCTCTGTGTGACCCCGTTGCCCATCATATCACAGATTGGTTAGAAGCACCATAACCTATGATAGAAGAAGTAAGCTCATTTATGAGAAAATAATGCGAGAAGGTCTTAAATGTAGAAAATATGGGATATCGCATAACATTTAGTTTGCTATTAAGAGTGTCTCATTTCATTATCTCAGTATGCACACTCTATCCCTCACGTCCTTGGCTCCTTATATCTTCATGGTCATGGAAACAAGGTGGTGAAACAATTGTATTAAGGTTGTGACTTGCAAGTTATACTTAGGTTGGAGCGAAGGTATAATAATTTTGTGCCTCGCTCAGCTTCTTATAGTAAGTTTGTGTCATAGTCATTTAAAGCTAAGGTTATATCTTTGTTGTAGGGTCTGTAATTATTTATCTAGCCATTTCTCTCTGGTTACGTTTCTCATTAAGCACATGGGAAAATGTTCTTTGTTCTCTTCCTCCATAATTCGGGGTCTAGTCCAACTTTTGAGCTGGTGGTGGTTTTATCCTTGGTGGATCCACAAAATTTAGACCATGTCGGAATATCTTTCAACTTTCCAGTCTTGGTTTGCGGAGTGCGGTACCAAGGTACCTTCTTTATTTTGATTTAATAGGTACATTGGTCTAGTGTTTATTCAAATATACAATGTCTATTTGAACTGGCTCCTTTCATATATAGTGTCACGAAAAGTTGGGGTGACCAGAAATTTCCTTTATACACAAGTTTGAGGTTTTCAAGTCTTTTGCCTCAAACTCATGATGATGTCCATGTTTTATTTCCTTTAGATTATGTGGCCTATTTGGAATATAAATATCCAAAGTCTCGGCCCATAAGAGTGGGTCACTGCACCACGGTCATTCTTTGTTTGAATTGCAGATCAATTGGTTATATGGCTTCACGACAACGTCTTCCTAGTCATAGCGGTGGCAACACTACTGACATATCTTTTCCAAGAGGACAAATTTTATTTAGATGGGAATCAGTTGCAAATTTCTTTGAGCCATCCCCCTTAGAGGCCCGAAAAGGAATCCTCCATCTGGAGGCAAAAGAGTTTGTGGATCATGTTTGTTTCTGTGACTCAGAGATTGGAGGAAACAATGTCAAATGGGTTCGAGACCTGGGAAAGTTCCGCAAGAGAAGGCTTCATTTCCTTTACTCCTTCAGACATGATCGTCAATTGGAAACGCTTCTCAACATTGTCATCAAAGACAAGAAAATTGAAAATTACAATTTGTTTGCAGGCCAGGAGGAGATAAATATAATTCTACAGGACATCAGATATAATTTGGATGATATAGTGGTAATATTATCTCGAATGGAACATTATGTGGTCTTTGATTCAAACACTGATTCAAATGAAAATCATGAGGTGTAGACAATCATCAACAATCCAGCTCAAGCCTCTCCTCACGCCAACTCTTCTACCACATCACCGGTAATAATCTTGGACTAACAATTCCACTTGAACATTTGGTTTATGGGTCTTTGGGTGACAAGTTGTGTTATTTTGTAAACATTTTATTAATGTTTTTACAAAGAGTAGTCTTTTGGATAAATATATGTAATATGGTACTTACTATAGTTTTGGTAGGACTGGTAAAAACGAAGAATTATTTGTCAATAGCGACAATCTTAAGGAATCTCAGTTTAGCTATAGATAGTTGGTAGTTTTTTTTATAATACTTATGCTAAACTTGGGGATAATCAAGATTTACTAAATTATTTGAAAATCTTATAGAGGTTTGTTTTGAAAAAATTGTAGTGTAAATTTTCCCTTGATAATCAATTAAAATCTACCAATATATATTTTTTAAAAGAAAGTCATATATTGTTGGCACCCAAAGTTAAAATTTGATAATTATATTTCGAGTTATGGAGCATTCTACCCGTTGGATCTAGTAAATATTTTACTAAACCATTTTCATGAATGAGAAAGTTATTTCCAAAACACCTTTTTAAATGGATAACAATCTACCAATATATATATTTTTAAAAGAAAGTCATATATTGTTGGCACCCAAAGTTAGAATTTGATAATTATATTTCGAGTTATGGAGCATTCTACCCATTGGATCTAGTAAATATTTTACTAAACCATTTTCACGAATGAAAAAGTTATTTCCAAAACACCTTTTTAAATGGATAAATATTTACAATGTCATTTATATCATAAAGTTATGTGAATTTACATATTCGTGATGCGGCAGAAGAAATCATATCATATCATTTTCTTCATTTTTTCTTGTATGTGTTAAGGAGTAGATTGGTAACTATAAGATACAATTATTGTTGCTACCAAAAATCATATAGCATTTCTATAAAAAAAAATCTTTATTCCTCAACATGATAACTCACAAACTATATAAAACCAGGGTTAATGATTATATGTTACTTTACACTATAAATTACAATTATAAATATACCTATTACTATCCATAATATACCTATTACTATCCATATACCTTATCACTATGACTTGTGACTATAGGGAGATTTATGATTTTATTGGCATGTAATATTTTGATATGTGTTGAGAAGATAAATATGTTGGTTATCGCAATCCATTATTCATGCTAACTTTTATGATTTATTTCATTTTCTTTGTGCCTAATTCTTACTTTAGATTCTCGTTTCTCAATCGTTGGATAAAAATTTGTTAGGTTTAAAGTTGTCATTGGTGGTAGATATCATTCAATTTCATATCAATAATGTTGCTAGTACCTACAAGAACATTTTACTAAGTTTGTTTTGCTTTTCATCCTACTCTATAATATTATTTTTTTTTACTAAGTTCGTTCGTTTTCAGTTTTCTTTTCATCCCACTCAATAATATTATATTATATAAACACAAATGTTAAAATTAATCTATTAAATTGTTATCGAGTCACAATATTCTTTAAAGATGGAATTGTGCAATAAGATGTGAAAGATAATTTAGACCTTATACTACCAATTTCTAATGATGTTCCACTTTGTCATTTTGTAAAGAGGTAAATGTCAGCTCTTGAGTTAATATGGACAATATATAGAAAACATTCTAATAACTCTGTGTGTGTGAGTTTTAGATACTGGGAAAACTTATCATAACTCAGTTGTCAAACCAATAGTGGGGACAATCATCACTAGTTTTTATCTGTGAATGCAAGTTGACTCATTATTGTTATTAAAATAAAACCATGCCACCTTAAATTATTAGTTGGTGGTCCATAAGGGGGCAAGATTTTACTCCTACCAAATGCCTATGGGTTTTAGGCCTTTAACCTTTTATTCAAAAATATGACTTTTTTGTGTTATTTAAAATATGCATTTTGAAATGTCAAACATTGAAAATTTTCCATTTTTAAATTTTCTTTATATTTTACTTTTAATTCATTGTAATATGAAAATTATGAGTTTGTAAAGTTGGTGTTATTACTTGCTAGTAAGTAAATAGTTCATTGCACCTAATTAGCGATTCATTGTGCCTAGATAACGGAATTATATTTGGTCATTTAATTTAGATTTTTGATGCAAACCCTTTTATTGATGCATTTTACTAAAATTCTCCTTTACAAATGTATTAGAGTGTGGTTGATATTAATTGATGTTGTTCATATTGAGATGATTTATATGCTTCCTATGTCCATGAATATCTGGTAGCTAAGAATTGAGAGTGATTGAGGGTTAGTTTTTATCCTAGACAACCTAATGGGCGTAGCTCATAGTGACAAATAAATTAATACTTTATCATAATTTAATACATCTTATGTTTTCTCTCATAATATAGATTAGTTCGCAATAGATTGTACTGTAAAGGCACTCCTTATGTCATCATTGGTTCAAACCTCGCATAGCTCATGTGTCATGCTTGTGGTGTGCAGTGCACTAGAAGTTGTAATAGTAGTGGTCAAAATTGATCCCGTGTCACACAAGTGTGAACCCAAAGTAATTGTTAATTCCTCTTGGCACAAATACACACACACCAAAAAAATTCCATCTTTTGTTTTAAAGCATCTATGTATTTAATGCAAATATATTATCGTCTTGATTATTTTTCAAACTTTCTAAAACCCTAACTTTGCATGGTTTTTTTTTATTTCTCTTTTTAACACTTAAAAAAAAAAAAAAAAAAAAAAATTAAATTAAATTAAACCATTAATTATATATTATTTCTATTGCGAAAAATATTCTTTCATAAATATGTGTTTACTAAAGTTTCATTATTAAAGTTAAATATTTTAACAAAACTCTATTTAAGAGAAGCAAAACTTAAACAAAAAGGTTTGTGACCCGAAATATCCAAACCCAAAAGTCAAAAAAGTGGGCGAACTATTGGAAAATCAAAGTAGTTATATTAGGGTTTGATTCTCCTTTCTTGAGAATTACTTGTGAGTGTAATGGCTTCTTTTACTTCTTTATTGTCTTATCTTTCATCAAGAAATTACCATATTATGTGTGTATGAATATCACAAAACAAGAGACACAAGATATAGGCACTATGCTAGGGAAAAACCCCCCTCGAGGGGAAAACCAAGTCAAGATAATTCTTCCTTTCAATAGTATTATTTAAGAATCTTAACGCTAGACCAAGACTAGACCTTCCGTCTACACCAAATAAGCCTTATAGAAATTCAACCCCTTCCAACAACTTTGACTAGGTAGCAGCTTTCGAAAACAAGAAACTTCCTATTGGTTTTAACCCTATACAGAAATTACCTGCATACGAATTTCAAAAAGAGAAAATAAGCAATGGCGAGAACATAAAACATAAAATAGGTATAAATAGAGATTTCCCCTGGATCCAAACACCGGGACTACCAGATTGATTTTTCATTATATTCCTTTCAATGTTACAATACATATATATACATTCTAAAGCATCCATAAACCCCAATCCATTAACCCTGGATTAGAACATAATTGTAGTTCCCTTGATCGGGGTCTACAAAATACCATGGACAGAAAACCATCATGCCCAAAATCATGTGTAAAATCCATGCAAAAAACCATAGGTAGGTCTGCCCACCTAATATATGGTCCAAAAAAAAATTCTTGAGGCGCTACCCTAGACCCCGTGCAAGGGGGCTACCGCCCCCCTACATAACCCCCGATAGGCGGCGTAGCCACCCCCTATGACCCCCCGACAACACTCGACGCAACTAAAAAGGGGGTCTACTGCCCCTCACATATGTGGTAGTCGCGGAAAGAATATAACACAACCCAACATTAACTTTCATCACCTTGTTATACCGTGGAAAGAATATAACATAACCCAACATTATCCCACTTGTTGTTTTCTTTCCACAGGGGGGACATATGAGAGCTTAGTCATTGATCCAACCTTGCAACGCCCATTGTTTCTTTACACCAAGAGAACTTCTTAGTGCTCACAGACTTTGTCAATGCATCTGTAGTATTCTTCAAAGTGACCACCTTTACTAGCAATACCTTTTTTTCCTCAACCATATCCCTCACAAAGCGATACTGAAAATCAATGTGATTTATCTTTGAATGATAAGCAATGTTCTTTTCCAAGAAAATTGCACTTTGGCTATCACAATCTATCCTTATAGCTCGTTATACCAAGCCCATACTTGAACACAATCTCTACAACCAAATTGCTTCCTTTCTTGCATGAGTGGCTGTCATGTATTCTGCCTCTATAGTTGAAAGTGCCACTACAAACTATCTCTTATTCATCCAACTAACTGCACCTCCAAATAGGTTAAGCACATACCCACTTGTAGATCTTCTCTGATCCAAATATTTAGCCCTATTTGCATCAACAAAGCCACAAGTGTCCAAATATTTGTCCAATCCTGGTCATCCTTGGTAGCAGAAACCATAATCACTAGCGCCACAAAAATACGTGAAAACCTACTTCACTATTGTCCAATGTTCCTTCTTTGGTTTTGAGATAAACCTGCTCAAAATACTCCCACTGCATGTGCAATGTATGGTCTAGTACAGACCATTGCATACATCAATCTATCGACTGCACTTGCATATGGAACATAGGACATGTCCTCTTCATCTTCTTGTGCCTTGGGACATTGTTTAGCAAATAAATTTACACCTTCATGAATAGGAACCTTCACCAGTTCATTATCCTGCATATTAAACCTCTGCAGTATTGTCTCAACATGTTTCCTTTGGTTTAACCAGAGCTTCCTCTTTGCATGATCTCGTTTAATTTCCATGCCCAAAATATAGTTTGCAACACCAAGATCTTTCATGTCGAATTTGGAGGACAATTGGGTCTTCAAATCTTGGATAATTTCTTTGTCATGTCCAACTAGAAACATATCATCCACATACAAGACCAGATAAATAACATGGTCACCAATTAATTTAAATTACACACAGTGAACTGCTTTGCTTCTAGTGAAGCCAAGTCCCCTTATAAATGTATCAAATTTCTGATACCACAGCCTTGGTGACTGTTTTAACCCATATAGATACTTTTTTAACTTGCATACCAGTTCTTTCTTACCCTTCATCGCAAATCCTTCAAGTTGTTTCATGTAGATTTATTCTTCCAAATCCCCCTAAAGAAATGTTGTCTTCACATCCATCTGTTCTACCTCAAAATAAAAAACAACAACAACAGATAAAAGTAATCTAATAGAATCTACCTTGGCAAAAAGAGAAAAAATATCACCAAAATCAATTACCAACACCTGGGAATAACCTTTTTCTACCAACTGAGCTTTGTATTTCTCCACATTTCCTTTTGCATTCAGTTTCTTCTTGAACACCCATTTGTCGCTGATGGTTTTCCTTCCAGCTGAAAACTCCACTAGATCCCAAGCCTCATTTTTATGCAAAGATGCCATTTCATCAACCATGGCCTCTTTCTATAGTTTCCATCCTCTGGAACTATTTCTCCCCTCACAGTTATGGGATCATCATCACTAATAGATAAAGAAAATTTTGAACAGAAATTAGATGGACTATACCTTTCTCGCTGCCTTTTTTCTCAAATTGATCTTCTAACAGCTGGAGTTTTTGGCTCTTCATCTTCTGATTCCTCTTCAACTGTAGAGTCTGAATCTTCCTCCTTTAGCTCAAACTTTATCTTGTCAGGTTCCTTTGGTAGGACTTCAGGTTTAATAGCATCTTTCACCTCTCTAAACACCACATCTCAGTTGTACACAACCTTCCTTGTTTCTGGGTTCCAAAGCTTATAACCTTTTAAACCATCCTTATACCCAATAAATATGCACTTTTCAAATTTACTATCCAAATTTGTTATTTTCTTCTTTGTAACATGAACATATGCATCACATCGAAATACCCTCAGATGTGAAAGAGAAGGTTTCTTACCAGACCATACCTGATCTGAAAATGGGGCACTAAGGGCTTCTTGTCAAGCTTACAAGAACCTCTCCCACTCCAAAGCTTATATATATTCCCAAGGCCTTATGATTAAGAAATTGCGGAATTAAAAATACTTGAAAATAGGTGTATGCTTATGTTTTTTTTTAACTGTTCAAGTGCTTATGTATATTTTCTTATGTTGATGTAAAACACACATAATAGTAAATAAAGCAGTGAATCAACAAACACATAAGACGGAAATATAATATGGAGTTCACCCAAACCTCTTGGGCTACATCTCCTTGAGCTCTAGTCAACTCAACTCGGATCTCTGGGATTATAACATAAATTTTTTTACAAGCTCCACACTCAACTCCATAGGTTTACAAACATGACTCTATGGGTTTAGAATACCATCTTATCCCGTTGGTTGTCCATACTTTGCAGACAGATCTAGGCTTCCATGGACTAAACTCATTCAATCAGTGCTCTTAGCATTCTTGAGCTCTAGCTTGCACCAACTCCCTCAGAATCCTTTCAATTGTCTCTAGAATGCATTCTTCTATCTTCAACACACTTTGAACACCAACAACAGTTGGATCATTTGATCTCTTTGTTGTTCTCTCGTCTCTAGCTCTCTGGCTCTGGCTTTGGCTCTCTTTGAGCTTCTCTCGGTCTCTGCGTGCCTCTGTAGTTCACTCGACATCCAAGCAACTCTTAGCAACCTTCCAGTGACCTCCCCAAGAGACTTTCAGCTCCCTGGTTTCGCTCAACCTCCAAGTGACTCCCAAAAACTCTCTCTGCCTCGTCAATTAAGCTCTCTATGTATTTGTGTGGCGTTGGTTACAGTCCTTCATCATGGAAAACCCAACTATTTCACCACAAGAATTCGTTCATAGTGGAAAGGAACCATCAGTGTGGGATACCCAATTTTTTTTGCCTTCCTTTGGCCATAACAGCCAAAATAACGGAAATACATAGGAAACTCGTGAAAAACCCATCATGGGTGTTTAACCGGACTTCAAATAATATAGAATCGCGCTTAAAATCCTATTAGGTCTGCCATTGCATCGCAAATCACAATCACATGGTGTATTAGCCAAAAAAAAACTAATACATGGGAAATACACAGAAATCCCGAATTTCCGGATTTCAAAACTTATGAAATCGTGTTGATAATCCCCATCTTCTTTGCAATTTATTGGCATATCACAATCACATATCACATGTCAACGACCCTTGTATCAAGGATATAACGGTGTATTGCTATCGGCCCCATCGCTATATCGCACATCGCAATTGCAACGGCCCCAGGGGTCTTCCCTTTGACCATGCCGATCACCGATCCGTCGATCGCTCCGATCAGATCTTAACCATTGATCTGACTCTTCGATCCGACGGCTAACATCACACGTCACATATCGCTATCGCATTTGTAATAGCCCAGGGGTTCTTTCCATTGACTATGGACTGTGCCGACCTGATATATATATATATATATATAGCCGATCGCCGATGCCGATGCATCGCATATCGCAATCGCTCCGCCTGGGGTCCCGATATCGCATGCGGGCCTATCTCCAATGCGATAAGTCAGAGGTCGCAATTAGGGTTCCTTCTGCCTTTGGCCTAAGTCCTTCCCTTTGGCATTTTGCGATGCAATTTCTTCAATGAGCCTTTTAGGCCATTTTTCTAAGAAATGCCTCCTTTTCTAAGGATAAGGGGCAATCTTCTTTCTACGATAACTTCTGCATGTGAATTTCATTTCATCCCATTCAAGTTGTAGTAGATTCAGAATGAAAAGATCTATGCAATGGGACTATTTCCAAGAGCAGCCCTTGACTTTCATTTTCCTCTGTGAGGAACACTTTAGACTTAGAAGTCTATTCTAGATCCATTTTGGATCACACCTACCCACTAAAAATAACTTTTGGTCTCCAAAAGACTGACATACTGATATGAATACTAAATCAGAGTAACAACACCCTCTTCTTTTAGCCTCCATACACTTTCCTTGCATAGTGCCTTTGAACCAAAGCCTTTGACCACTTTCCTTCCTGGATGTGCTGGTCCTCCTGGGAAGAACTATTTTCCTCCTTTACTTCATGTAGAACTCTTGCTGAGATGGTCAGAAAAGGTAGTTTGAACTTCTCTTCCTTGACCATTGATCCAAGGTAGACCAAACCAATGTGAAGTTACATCTGCTTCACAAAAACTTTCATTTGTACATGTTTGACATGCTATCAACAACATCTGTTAACGAAAACAAAAATACAGACAACAACTGGATGGCCTAAACTCCTGCTTCAACAAAAGAAACAGATTTCACATCTTGTGAACACCTCCATGTCTTAACATCTGCATACAAATGATGGACTAGATAACAAGCCCATAAAACATGTCTTTAAAACAATTGACCCTTCAAGTCAAGCATGTAGAAAAAGACCTCTAGGACTCTTTTTCAAAGATAAAGCACTTCATCATTGTCTCCATCTTGGAGACCACATCAACTTTTCTCAAGTCAATATTACATGCATTTTTAAAAACAAAGCAATCAACCCTTCAAGTTAATTACACATACATGTTCAAATACAAGGAAACATCAACATCCATGTTTCATGCACATCATGCTTATGCATGCCTTTCATCCTTCAACTTTCGCTTAAGCACATTGTACTTTCAAAGATGAAATGAATATAATGTTGCAGCAATAAAGTGAGTCTCCTACTCAACTTTTTCCATTCACCTTCTTGGGAAAAACCTGCAACTTGCATTCCATTATCAAAGAAATGCAAATAGATTCTTTATATCAATAGACATGCAATATTTAATTGGATAAGAACTCTAACCATTTTTTACCAATCCATTTTAAAGGTAGGATCTTTGTCTGCACATCAGCATCAACATGTGAATCATCCTAAAACACATCATTCATGGAAACTTCCTTTCGTTCCTGCCAATTTCTCTTTCCACCTTCTTCAAGTTTCATGGAAGCATTGTTGGATTCAAAGTCCAACACTTTTCAGCAATGTGTCCTTGCTTATGGCAGTTAGTGCAACACATGTGCGTCCTCTTGATACCATGATTTTCCTTGTCCAATTGATCTTTGGCTTCTTGCTTCCTTTCCTTCAAAAGTTTCCTGTATGTGGCCATTCTCTTCCAACATCTAGAAACATTATGGTTATCCAAACCACAAAAAGAACATGCAATTGTTTTCCCATGCTTATGTGGAAATTTATCATGCTTTGCATAATCAACAGGAATATGGTTCGAACCAGATTTATACCTTTCTCTTTCACCTTTATTGCCTTCATGAGGAGGTGAATTGAATGAAGAAGTGGCTCCCTTTGGAACAACATCAATCTCTTCAAGGCTTTCAGAGTTTCCACAACTCTCTGGTTCAAGTGTATGTTGATGCACACCTTCTTTCTGCAAGGTATGCTTCACACCATTGCATTCCCCAAGAATATAATCTTCACACTCTTGAGGTAGAAGACCTTAAATGAAACTCCTTCTTGGAACTATTTCAATTGTCTTCATGGAAGCTTTGGAACTTTCTCCATAAGACTGTCCATAGCCAATACCCAAATACTTAGGCCTTTCTTCAACCATTATTGGCTCAACAATACCCTGTGCATGTTTACCCAAGCCTTTTCCTTCATAGCTCATCTTGGACATTAAGTTGGAACTTATGCCTCTGGTATGTTTTTCAAAAGAACCAATATAATCATTCTTAGAATAATTTGAAGACAAATAGGAATTGTTTACCTCTTCTTCAGGCTGATACTTGACTAAATCTTCTTTGGCAACAAAGAGTTGTGTCTCCAACTCATGCATCCCTTTCAAGTTCATATTTGCAATATGAATTTGCCTCTCCATTTCCTGCAATTTGTCAAGAAGCAACTGCTTCTCTTCCTTCATGGAATTCAACTGCTCTCTAAGGATGATGCTCTTCCTTCCATCCTCATACATTTCTTTCACCATATCCATCATGATGAACAAGTCTTTCTTCATATCTCCATCAAATACTCTTGTGAAGAAAGAAGAATATGAGGACTCACTTGTAGAAGTAGTCATTATCAAAATGAACAAAAGAACTTCAAACAAGATTAATAAATAGCTTATTCAAGCAACCTTTTGCAACAAACCTCTTGTGCTTCAAGGATTGCTTTAAGGTCCTTTGGGATAAGAAGAATGCCTTCAAACCTTCTTCCTTCTTGTCCTCTCTTGGACTTAGCTAACAGCAACTTTCCCTGAACCTTTGCAAACTCCAACAACAGTAAATTTACAAACAATCAAATAGCAAAATCCTTGCTATTGTTTGAACACCTTTCAAGTCAACAAGAATATACTGTACCACTTGCATCGTGATACCATCTGCTCTGGTATAACCAGTTCTGATATAACCTTCTTTGAAGGCGGGGTTAACCAATCTTAGGCTCTGATACCACCTATTCTGAAAATGGGGCACTAAAGGCTTCTTGTCAAGCTTACAAGAACCTCTCCCACTCCAAAGCTTATATATTCCCAAGACCTTATGATTAACCAATTGCGGAATTAAAAATGCTTGAAAATAGGTGTATGCTTATGTTTGTTTTTAACTATTCAAGTGCTTATGTATATTTGTTTATGCTGATGTAAAACACACATAACAGTAAATAAGACAGCGAATCAACAAACACATAAGACAGAAATATAATATGGATTTCACCCAAACCTCTTGGGCTACGTCTCCTTGAGCTCTAGTCAACCCAGCTAGGCTCTCTAGGATTATGGCATAAATTCTTTTACAAGCTCCATTCTCAACTCCAAAGGTTTACAAACATGACTCTATGGGTTTAGAATACCATCTTATCCTGCTAACTGTCCATACTTTGCAAACAGATCTATGCTTCCTTGGACTAGACTCCTTCAATCAGCGCTCTGAGCATTCTTGAGCTCTAGCTTGTACCAACTCCCTTAAAATTATTTCAACTGTCTCTGGAATGCCTTCTATCTTCAGCACACTTTGGACACTAGCAACAGCTGGATAATTTGATCTCTTTGTTGTTCTCTTGGCTCTGGCTCTGGCTCTCTCTGAGCTTCTCTCAGCCTCTGTAGTTCGCTCGACCTCTAATCGACTCTCAGCAACCTTCCCGCAACCTCCCTAAGCGACTTTCAGCTCCCTGGTTTCGCTCGACCTCTAAGCAACTCCCAAAAACTCTCTCTGCCTCATCAATTGAGCTCTCTGTGTATTTGTGTGGAATCGGTTATAGTCCTCCATCATGGAAAAACTAACTTTTTCACCACAAGAATCCATTCACAGTGGAAAGGAATCGTCAGCGCGGGAGACCTGATCGTTTTTGCCTTCCTCTGGCTATAACAGCCAAAGTAAAGGAAATACACAGGAAACACATGAAAAACCCATCATGGACATTTAACCAGACTTCAAATAATATAGGATCATGCTTAAAATCCTATCAGGTCTGCCATTCCATCCCAAATCATAATCGCATGGTGTATTGGCCAAAAAAAAAACTAATACACGGGAAATACACATAAAACCTGAATTTCTGGATTTCAAGACTTACAAAATCACGTTGATAATCCCCATTGGGCCCACGATTTATCGACATATTGCATGTCAACAGCCCTTATATCGGGGATCACCGATCGCTGATTTCAATGTATCGCTATCAGCCCCGTCTCTATATCGCACATCGCAATTGCAACGACCCCAGGGGTCTTCCCTTTGATCATGCCGATCGCCGATCCACCGATTGCTCCGATCAGATCCTGACCATTGATCTGACTATTCGATCGGACAGCTAACATCACACGTCACATATCGCTATCGCATTTGTAATGGCCCGGGGGTCCTTTCCATTGACTATGGACTGTGTCGACCTAATGTATATGTATATGTATATGTATGTATATATGTATATGTATATATATATGTATGTATTATATATATATATATATATATATATATATATATATAATATATATATATATATATATATATTATATATATATATATATATATCGACGCCGATGCATCGCATATCGCAATCACTGCGCCTGGGGTCCCGATATCACATTCGGGCCTATCTCCGATGCGATAAGTCAAAGGTCGCAATCAGGGTTCCTTCCGCCTTTGGCCTAAGCCCTTCCCTTTGGCCTTTTCCGATGTGATTTCTTCAATGAGCCTTTTAGGCCATTTTTATAAGAAATGCCTCCTTTTCTAAGGATAAGGGGCAATTTTCTTTCTGCGATAACTTCTACATCCGAAGTCCATTTCAGCCCATTCAAGTTGTAGTAGATTCAGAATGAAAAGATCTATGTAATGGGACTATTTCCAAGAGAAGCCCTTGACTTTCATTTTCCTCTGTGAGGAACACTTTAGACTTAGAAGTCTATTCTAGATCCATTTTGGATCAATACCTCTTATGGGGTGTTATTCTCCAATGCTGATGAAGGTGATCTGTTGACCAGGTAACATGCAGTCTCCACCACCTCTACACAGAATTATTGTCCTAACTCGACACCATTGAGCATGCTTCTTGCCCTTTCCATCAATGTCTTGTTCATTCTTTCTACAACTCCATTTTTCTCAGGTGTGTATGGAGTAGTCTTCTATTGCTATACCACACTTCTTACAGAACTCTTCAAATTACTTATTGCAAAACTCTCCACCGTTATCTATCCTCAACCCCTTTATCTTCTTTTTTGTCTGGTTTTCCACCAGAGCCTTAAATTCTTTAAATTTGTCAAAGAATTTAGATTTCTTCCTGAGGAAATATATCCATGTATTCCTTGAGAAGTCATCTATAAATGAGACATAGTACACAAAAATTCCCTGTGATGGAACCGATACAGGTCCAAACACATTACTGTGCACAAGCTCTAATATTTGTTTCGTCGTCTTAGCACCAGAGGGGAAACTCACCCGATTCTACTTCCCATATACACAATTTTCACAAAAATCAAAATCCAGATAGCAATTAGACATACCTTCTATCATACCATTACCATGAAGTATTCAAAGTATTTGAAGGCCTTTCTCTCCAATATGTCCAAGCCTTTGATGCCATAGCATGGTATGTTCTCCAGAGACCACTATATTTTCTGTTCCACTTTCAGGAACCACATAACTATTGCACCCATCAATAACAATGCTATCTTGAAGCTTCAGATTTCCAATATGAACTCTCCGCATCAATACCAATGCTCCCGAAACCATCTTGCAGATATCTTTCTCGAACACTCTTTTTACACCTGCATCATCCATCTTGCTTACAGAAATCAGATTTTTGGCCAATGCAGGAATATGAAGAACACCTAGAAATGTTCTAGTCCTTCCACCTTGTAACTTCAACTTGAATTTTCCACGACCAATGATTCTAACCTTCTTGTCATCCCCTAAGAATACATCACCACCATTATATTTCTCATACTGGCAGAACCACTCTCTATGGCGAGTGAAGTGAAAGGATGCACCTGAGTCAATCAACCATGCCTAATGATCTACATGTGTGATTTAAGAAGAATCCAATTACATATCCCCACCTTCATCTAAGGTGGTTTTTGCCTCTCGAGAAGAAGCATCATCATATCCATTTCCTTTCTAAGGAGCTTTAGATTTACAGTCCCTTTTGAAGTGCCCTTCCTTTCCGCATTTCCAGCACACCTTTACAAGATTTCCTAGAGATTTAGATCTCCCTCTAGAATTAGATCTCCCACTCAAGGACCTATTTTTGTTTCTGTATTGGGATTGTCCTCATACAGACAAGGCATCACCATTCTGGCCCTCCATATTTTTCTGTCTCATATCCTTCGATAGCAAGGATGAGATTATTTCATCAAACTACAAAGAAGTTGCATTGCTTCCTATTGCAACAACCAGACTATCCCACGAATTTGGTAGAGAACACAACAAACTAATGCACATGTCTTCATCTAAAATTTTAATATCAACAGATAATAACTGTATTACCACAATATTAAATGCGTTCAGATGCTTTGTCACCGAGTCTACATCTTTCATCCTTAGGTTATATAGCTTTTTCTATAGGAACAATTTATTCACTGGAGACTTAGATTGGTACAAAGTCCCTCACTTTTCCTACAAAGCCTTCACCGAAGCTTCCCTTGATACATTCAACAATACTGAATCTGAGACACACAATTGTGTTGTGCTCTTTTCCTTCTGATCCAACTTTGCCCACTCTTCAGCTAACATTATTGTTGGTTTAGTACACGGATCTACCGTGATCCCCTGATCTTTATCCACCAACAAATCCTCCATATTGAGTTTCCATAACTCAAAACTCTGGCCTAAATTTATCGATCTATATCCTTCCACTTCTCACCATCTTTTTTCACCACAAGAATCAATCCTGCAAATCTCCCACTGAACAGGGTCTACCACAGGCCCGAGCAAAAACCCCTTGGTAGCAAAGTCATCCCCTTCAATCCAAAACATCTTTGATACCAAATGTAAGTTTCAACCCTGTATAGAAATTTTACATGCATACGAATTCTAAAAATAGAAAATAAACAATGGAGAGAGCATAAAACATAAAATAGATATACACAAAATTTTTCCCCTGGATCCCAAAACCGAGACTACCAAATTGATTTTTCATTATATTCCTTCCAATGTTACAATACATATATCTACATGTTGAAGTATCCATTAACCTTGGATTAGAACATAATCGTATTTCCCTTGACTGGATATACAAAATACCATGGACAAAAAACCATAGTGCCCAAAACCATGTGTGAAATCCATGCACAAAACCATAGGTAGGTCCACCCACCTAATATAGGGTCAAAAAAAAATCGCGGGCCGTTGCTCCAGACCCTATGCAGGGGGGCTACCACCCCACACATACCCCTCAACAGATGGCGCAGCCACCCCCCACGTGCATGGGGTAGTCGTGGAAAAAATATAACACAACCAAACATTAACTTTCATCACCTTGTTATGTCGTGGAAAGAATATAACAAAACCCAACACTTCCAGCAACAACAAAACTTAGGAGACTTCGATCTCCCAATCCAGAGAACAAAAGAGAGAGAGAGAGAGAGAGAGAGAGAGAGAGAGAGAGAGAGGCACCAAAAGCTCAATTTTATTCCTCTCCTTAGACTTCCCCAAACTCACACTTCTTTTGGATTCTTGCCAACAGACTTCACACTTCTCAAGCTACTCTAGAGATATCGAACTAGTTTGAGAGATGATGCTTCAAATGACTTTGACTAGCTTGTATTTATAGGCTTCTTGTGGGTCGAATTAGGGTCCTTAGGCTGAATTGATGTGGAGGATACATAAACCATATTTGAATCAATACTAAACCTTTTTACATGATTCAAAAGACCAAGAAGGGTCTGTTTGAATGTACAATGACTCTATAAACTCAATATTAATCCTAGGAGTCCAAAATGGGAACTTTGAATAATATAATGATGACCCAAGCATGAAACCCATGATTTAATAAGTCATTGTTACGATAATGAAAAATATTTTCTTTATTCTTTTGACAAGTACACTATATGATAACTCAAGTACAATAATGAAGACCAAACAGAGTTACATTTTCCAACATGAACAAGGTGTTTGGAAAATCCCAACACTACCTGCATATGACGTCAATCTTCTCTGATAGCTTGCCCCGCCAATAACAGTTTTCAACATAAACATATTTGTTTCAACTAGATGGATTCTTCTTACAAAATTTGTGGTGTGCAAACCCCAAGGAATTGTTTTGAAAGAATTATCAATATCTAAGGGAAAATTCTATTAACATGTGTAAGCTAAATTTGTGTAATTCCATGAAGATAGGGCATTAGTTCTTAGGATATTAGTAACGGTTGGTTATGAAAATTAAAACTAAGCAAATCATGGGCATGTGATAATATTTCTAGGTAGTTAATATTGCTAGACTAGGGTTATAGCTTAAAACTAGCAATTGCACCATATGTTGCAAAGAAAACTTCGTAAGTGGATAGCATATCAAAGAAGACCATAGATGAAGAGAAATGTGATATGTTATGTAATCTGAATATAGCCTAGTTTGAGTGAAAGATAAATTTTAATATTGTTGTTGTTGGGTAAGTTTTTATAATTGGGACCTCTATCTTAACTTTATCACGTGAAAAATTAAATAAAGAATTAAAAATTTAGATATTTGAATGATGGGAAATTGGCAGTTGCAAATGTAACCTTATGTTATTCTTAAATTAATTTGTAGACTTGAATTCATAAAAAAACTCTTGTATTAATTTACAAATACAACTCTAATCTTAAAAGCATAAAGACAAATCATCAAGGGTTTATTCCTTCCCTCATGTTTATTGAATACTACTTCAGTAAATAGGAGTTGCATTTCTTCTTAGAAAGGGTTTACGATATAATCTGTATACATTTTATAAATCTATAAAGTTTTAAAAAAGTTCAGCATTCACATGTTTGACATTAAAACAATTTAAGAAAATATGTATTAATTAAAAGAAGTCATTCTGAATTAAAATTTTAGAAACTACAATAACACCATATCATATAAAGTGCACATCTTATTATATGTGTCAATCATATAATATTGGAACACTTTTAAAAAATATTGAACCAATAATGATGCTCACAAGATGTTCATGAGCATGGGAAATCATTTTTATGTTATACTTAACTTTAATAAACGACAAAAATGCAACATGAAATTCCAGTATGAGAATTCAAGGATTCTTGAGTTAAATTTGAATTTGGACATTAAATTGATAATGTAATATAAATCTTAATGGTTCTCTACAGAATTTGAAAGGATTTATTTTATATACTTTGAAATTAACTATTTAATATTGATGAATGATGTATGTGGGAATAGGTTATCGCTACTAAGGTTTTGAGGAAAGATTGATGCATACTTGATTTAAGACTTGATTTAGAATTTAATTATTCTGCATATGTCTCTTCTAACATGTGTAGCTCGAGAGAAAGAGGGACTCCTACCCAAAAATAAAGCAGTGTTTAAGCTTCTTATCAAAATTTATTTACTTGTTTATATTAATATTGGGAAAGTTGTATTTTGTAGATTATTTCAATGAAGTTCGCCTCTATTAGTCATATTTATACTTTCAAGCAACAAATAAATTGACACCCATTTAAAGAGGTTGGATAATTAATTCATTGTCTCCAACATTTTTTGTATTTAATACTCATAATGATCACAAATATAATAACTCATACTCGTCCTATCAAAGGTTAAAGCATTGCTAATTTTGGCATCGTTCATATCCACATTCATAAGTTGATTTGGTGGAAACTATGTTCATATTTCACATCAAACATTCAAACTCCATCTCTGTAAATCTTAATTGTTTCATTTATGTTATGAAAAATCCATTCAAAACTATTTGAGATAATGTATTGTATCATTTGTTAATTACATTTGAAGCTTGTTTGAAGATATGTGGTGAAGTCTTGGCACAGTATGAAAGCTAACAAGATTACAATGACCCAATAACCCCACAGTGTTCAAATCTATTGCAAAGGGAATTTAAAGGGGAAATAAACTCAGATACATCATGTTTAATAGAAAATATTTTAAAACAATGATTATGTGATACATTAAAGATTACACTAGTTGAAGGTTGTAGTAATGAAGAAAATCAAGTAGTGTTCAATATCTATGAATCTAGATACATAGTATATATTAAGTAGTGAACAAACCTCCTTACACTTAACACTGCAGTGAAAGCAATACAAAAAAATATCACTACACGCATTAATCCTTGTTGTTAATCATGGTAAATGCACAAAAACCTTATGTGCAGACAAACAAACTTTCCGACATTGTGTGTTATGTTATCTTTTCTGCATTATTTGTAATAAACTGAGCCAAGTGGCCCACCAAATCCTGATGTGTTATGTTCAACTGGATTTTATGACAGTAGACGGGGTTTCTATGACACATTTTTCACTCAGAATGAATAAGATTTGAAGAGAATATTAAAGTTTAGGCGATGCATGTAACACACACTCATTATGATTAAATAGTGGAACTACATATAGGCCAAGTATCTGTATTTCCAAAAGGGTATATGTCCATACTTGACTAGGACACTCTCCATTTTGTGATTTGATTGGTCCTATTACACCCCCTATAGAACATATTATATAGTTGTGGTTATGGGAATCTTTGATGTCTGCATTATTAAGAAATTTTATTTTATATTGTAATAATTTAATTTTATATATAATGTCAAGGACACATTGGAGAGTGCACGTTATGTGCAAATAAATAGAGGATACAATACCATATATAATATTACATATCAAAAAGTATGGTAGTTCACGCACACTGGGTGGCCTCTATATCCACAGGAAAATCTAGGCAGATCAACCCTGAAGGGAATCAAATCTGATTGATCAATCTAGCAGGGCCTAACCCTAAGGGCATTGAGGAGAATTAACCCTGTGACCTCCCGATAAACGAGGTACTTAGAAATGGGAACTCGACCAGTTGAGCTAACCCTTGGGGCTAATTACACATCAAAATGTCAATGCTAAAATAAATTGAGAAATCAAATTTTTTTTAGCATTAGATTTAAATTACTAACAATGGAATTGAAGTTGAAACTTCAAATTAGATAGTATTTTCTTGGAGTTGTAAGTCAGTGAATCCTCTCCTCCTCGCAACTCTATTCACATGGCGAGTCGAAAGGGCCCAAAAATAGAAAAACCAAACCTCAAAGTTTAAATATTTGTGATTGATCTGCTAACACTGATTATTCTATTTTGTTTTTTAATGAAAACCTTAGCATCCTAAATAATATTCTTCTTAAAATCACAAGTTTAAATTGTATAATTTGTATAGTTCTTTATGTGATGAAAAACCAAAAGAACAATGTAATGACCATACCACACAACATAACTAACTTAATCAATGAACTTAGTCATTGTCATTACCATTTTTACCCATCAAAATTATTAACAAGTTAATATCCTAAGTGAAAGATTAAAAATGATAGTAAATTAACTTTAAAAACAACGTATTTGCATTGAATAATGAGAACATCAAGAAAGTAAGTGCTACATGTGGAAGCCAAACTTGTGTTGTTTTGTCTGTCAACATTTCTATAGCTTGTCAAAAAATTTGTTTTGTCTTGCTACACCAATTTTAGATGCTCATGGACCAGCGTTTAAAATTGTAATGCCTCCTCCCACATTTACCGGCATTTACAATCTCTCCAGGGTAAACATGAACTGAGTGCTACTATGACATGACCCGGCCTCACAAACCAGTTGTGGAAGTGGGAACTACAAAATGTAACAAATACTACAACCCCTTAATGACACTAGATTACTCAACATCTTGACAACCACCTCTAGTGATCAACCCCTGAGCTAGAACTCATTTTTATAAGCTTGACACCACAACCGTACCCTTAACACATTGTGCATGGGGTTATGAGCCTCCAACCACACCCATAATCCTTCCTACATGCGGTTATAAGAAAAATTTCCTTGTTCTATGCATGCGGTGGCAAGATCTATGCCACTTTTCTGGGGCTAGTCTTCAAGCCACTACCCAGGAGTGCCTAGAACTTTTCAGAATGCAACCAATGATGATAAAAAAATTTTGCAATCAAAAATCGATCTAGGTCTTGCTCAAAACATGTTAGTCTTAGGATACAAATTTTGTCAAACATGTCATAAACATAGAAGCTACAGGTCATGAATGCATATTTGATCATAAAATTATGTACTTCATCATAGAATCATCAAGAAGGTCCAATGTCCTCTCAAGTAGCTACAACAACACTTGTTAGCACAAGCATTCATCAATCATTCAATAACTTATCAGATCATTAATAGGATCCATAGTAATATCACATCATTTAATCAAGCATATAACCAGAATGGAATCCATGACAATCGGTCATAAAATCAACACAATGATCGATACTAGTTCTCAAAGGTCACAATCGGAAAATATCTCATATTAACATATGCAAAAACCAACCAAGTAAGGGACTTCCACGTACCACCTGGCCATAGATTGGCTGAACCAAAATCTTTATTTCAGCCAATCAGCCTTGCACCATATTCCAAGAACGAATGTGGGATCATATGGGTTAAAGAAAATAGGGCTTCCAAATGCCATACCACCTCAACCCTCAACCACAATAATTCACCTAACCAGTCTAAAAATCATTAATTGATCTGAAAATGGGGCACTTAGGCTTCTTGTCTAACTTACAAGCACCTCTCCCACTTCCAAAGCTTAAATATTCCCAAGTCTATATGATTAACCAATGCGGAATTAAATATGATCTTGAAAATAAGGTGTATGCTTATGGTTGTTTTAAACTGTTTATGTGCTGTAAATTTATTTGCTTAAACTGATATAAAACATATAATAGTAAAACAATGCTGCAAATGAGCATCACACATAAGACAACAAGTTTAATATGGAGTTCACCCAAAACTCTTGGGCTACATCTCCTTGAGCTCTAGTCAACTCGACTAGGCTCTTTGGGATTATCTTCTAACTTCTTTTACAAGCTCCACGCTCAACTCCACTGGTTTACACAGAACACAATGGGTTCAGAACACCATCTTATCCCCTAGCTCTGAAGCTCTCAGATTTCTGTCTCTAGGCTCTAGCTCTGGCTCTAGGCTCTCACTCTGGCTCTGGCGTTCGGCTCTGGCTCTGACTCTCAGTTCTACCTCTGGCTTCTTTGGCTCTGGCTTTGGCTTTCTACAACTTTCAGCTCTCTGGCTTTTCACTTGACCTCCAAGTGACTCCAAAGACTCCCTTAGCTACTCTGCGCATTATCTTTTTCGCCCTCCCTGCTCTCTTGCTTCTGCCTCTGCTCTCAATTGAGCTCTCTGCCTCCTTTGCGGTACTTTTCTACCTTTTTGGCTACCCCAGTCATTTCTCTATGTATCATCATCTCTTTGTGCCTCTGCGGCTTCCTGCTCCTTATTAGTTTGAATGGCCATCTGGATCTGTGGCTCTATGGCTTCAAAATGCATCATTGCCTATAAAAAAGCTTGCTTGCAATGTGGCATGAGAATTTGGATTGGTTACAGAAGTTTTGGGGCCTTCTCTTAGGTAAAAACTCGAAAACAGAGAAAATTTCATTACACGGAAATTTATGGAAAATACACTATCTCACGTGAAATTCTATTCAATCGCCCCTAAAATCCCTATTAGGTCCACCATTAGGTGTCATATCGCATCGCATAAGCATTTTGGGTAAAATCCCACATACATGTAAAAACCCCGACAAAATCCTTCTTATCGGACTTCAAATTATATCGAAATCGTTCTAATATCGTATCGGGTCCGCCTTGGGTGGCTTTCACAAGCTCCACCATCGATCTGCGGGATCTCCAATCCAACGGTCAATATCCAATTTCCGGCGGCTTAAGAGTAGGGAGGTTACCCGCTCGAAAAGGTGGTTTTCCTCTCTCCTCCGCCAGCCACGTGTCGACTAGTGTGTGGGCTCGGGTGGAGCCAGCCCAATACCGCTTTCTGCCTGAGGCCCGCCTGAAACCCCGCCTTTACGAAACTCAAATTTTTATGAATCGCACCTATAATTCCCCTTCGAGTCTGACTTTATCGCTTCGGAAGTCTTTCCTTTGTATTTCATTTTTTACACTGAGAAGCATTAATACATAGAAAATCCCTTTATGGCGAAACTCAAATGTTATAAAGTCGTGCTTATAAATCCGTCAGGTCCGGCATGTTATCGCCCCTCTATATCCTTGTGACGCGACGTTGTGATGCGATATATCACAATCGCAAGTTGCATTGGCCTGGGGGTCCTTCCCTTTACTCATGGCATCGCCGACACCGATCCGTTGATATCAGCAATCGCAATTGCATTGCCCAGGGTCCCACCATTGAACACAGGCCTATCTCTGACCTGATATATCAGAGATCGGAGATCAGGGTCTCTTCCCTTTCCACTTAAGTCCACCTCTTGGACCCTTCTCCTATGCAATTTCCCTTTATAAGGGTTTTTTGCCATTTTTAGGGGATTTTGCCTCTTTTTCCAATGAACAAAGGGGCATCTTCTTTCTACGATAACTTCTACATCCTAAGTCCATTTTTTCCCATTCAAGTTGCAGTAGATTTAGAATGAAAATATCTTTTCCATGGGACTATTTATAGGAACTTCCTTGGACTTTCATTTTCCTCTGTGAGGAACACTTAGACTTAGGAGCCTATCCAAAATCCATTTTGGATCATTAATACCAACTAGATTTGTCTCTTCCCAAGCTGTCTAGGGCTCCAGGGATTCTATGTCAACCCACAACCTCCATGGAATCCAAGTTATTACAGGGATCCAAAGATCTCCCATCTCAACCCACAACCTCCAGGGAACCCAAGTTGTTTTAGGGCTCTAGAGATTCTATCCTAACCCATAGCCATAGGGAACCCGAGAACCAATCATAAATCCAAATGTGGAACCCACTGCATCAGGGTTATCCAAGAAATGGAAAGGAAAGGTTAAAACCACTGTCAATCCAGGAAAATATCCATGCCAATGACAATAAATAACCAGAGAACCACATGCATGTATCATGCATCCAAATATCAACAAGAAATCCACACATGTAACTTGTTACCTGCAACGAATCTCATTGTAGCTGCTCATCCAAATTTCTCCTTGCACTCCCTTGCTTTCATTTTCATACTTCTCTCCAAATCCAAGTGGATACTAGAATGCTTCAAGAATGCTCGAATTGTGTAAGATTGTAGGAGAGCTAGAAAGAACAAGTGTTGAGCCAAAACTATCAACAAAGTTGTCAATTGTTTTTCTTATGCCTTTTTATCATTGATGACTCAGTTTTCTTTCATTTTCTCTCTAATTTCTCTAGAATTCATATTTGTGTCTCTTTTCCTTCCTTTTCTCCTATTTTCCTTGATTTCCCATAATTAAATTCCATTTCATCTTGATGATGAACCACATTAGTTAGTTCAAAATGTGACACAACTAATTCATTCATGTGATGGATCCTGAAGACATCTTTCTAAATAAATTCCATTTATTTCCTCTTTTCCTTTGCTAATTTCCTTAGCCATTAATAAACCACAAGTGATGCTCACTATAATTTTTTCCCACCATTCAACTTGGAATATGTGTTCCGCGATCTTGGTTTTATTTTATTTACATGAAAAATAAACCAGGGGCTACTACAAACCCCTCCCCCTTGGGGGAGCAGCATCCTTGATGTTCTATGACACTTATGACCAAAAAAATATACTACCTATGGAGCTTTATAACATAGCTCGTTGTAGTATTTACGACATACCAAACTGATGACAACATGGCAACCATACTGCTTATAAGAGCTTTATAACACAACTTGATGCACTATTTACAACATATTGCTTATTGGAGCTTTATAACACATCTCATTGCAATATTTAGAATACACACACACACACACTCACTCACACATACACACACACACACACACACTCACTCACACATACACACACACACACACACACATATAGATATAACCAAAACACATATGCTCAACCAACAAATAAGGAAGGATACAAAGCCTGCATCTGATCAACCATCTCCCATGTAACTTCATCAGGCCCAAAGTGCTTCCACTACATTTTAACCTGCTCTATTTCTCAGTTTTGGAGCATGAGTTGTTTTCACTATAATATGCATTATGGATCTGGTTGGAACTCTCCCTCTAGTTCCACCTACAATAAAGACCAATCAATCAGATGATTAACATATTACACATATCCCTTAAGAAATGAATCATGGAAAACATCATGGACTTTCATTGTTGGCAGCAGTGCAAGTCTATAGGCCATTAGTCCAATCCTCTCAAGGATCTCAAAACGTCCAGAATACAAAGGTGCCAACTTGGAACATGACCCAATCCTCAAGGATATCCTCTTGGGCTTGATGCTCAAGTACAGATGCTCCCCAACCTAAAAATCCTTGAATGCTCTATGATGATCTACATAACTCTTCTTCTTGTCTTGTGTTTGCTTCTAATTCCTTCTAATAACCTACATCTCCTACTGTGCTTCAGCCAACATATCTGGTCCAATCAACACCCTATTCTTTGGATCACTCTAGCTGATAGGATTATTACAACTTTGCCCATAAAGAGCCTCAAATGGACTCATCTTCAAGGACTCCTAATACCCATTTTTATATGCAAACTCTACCAATGGAAGATACTCCTCCCACTTCCTATGTTGATGCATGACATACATCCTCAACATATCCTCAAGAATATTGTTAACCCTCTTTGTCTGTCCATTTGTCTGCAGATGATAAGCTATACTAAAGGCTAAATTTGTCACCAAGCCCACAGAAAATTCCTTCCAAAACTTGGAAGTGAACTTGACATCTTTATATGATATAATCTTCTTGGAAACACCATGCAACCTCACTATCTCCCTGATGAAGATATGAGCTATCTCACTAGCTGAATTAGTAGACTTTAACAATGAAGTGAGCTACATTGGTCAACCTATAAACCACAACCATGTTGGAATCAAATTTCTTTGATGTCCTCAAAAATATTGTAATAAATTCCATGGAAATGACCTCCCATTTCCATTTTGAAATCAGAATAGGCTATAATAGACCAATTAGATGCTTACATTCTACTTTCACCTGCTGATAATCCAAACTTCTTGCAACAAAATCGTCCACCTCTTTCTTCGAGTTCGTCCAATGATAGAACTTCTTGAAATTTTTCAAAGCCTTATGGTATCTTATGTGACCTGAATATGGCTTGACATGAAACTCCCTCAAGATAATATTCTTGAGCTCACTGTTATCTGGCACATAAATATTGTTCCTGAATTTGACCAAGCCATTTGTTGTGAGGTGATACTCCTCATATCTATCACCTTTGCCCTGTTGCTGTAATCTCTACTTCAGTTTCTAGTACTTCTCATCATGCTACCTTGCATGTAAGATCCACTCCTGCAAGTCTGTCCCATAAGAGGTCATAGCTGAAATATGATTTACCTACACTCTCCTACTGAGAGCATGTGAAACCATGATCTCCTTGCCTTTAATGTAATTTATTTCAAAGTCAAACTCACTGAGGGTAGATAACCATCTTGCTTTCCTAGCATTTAGATTAGCTAGTCAAACAAGTACCTAAGCCCAATATGCTCACTCATCAAGAAAAACCTCCTGCCAAGGAGATAATATCTCCACATCTTCAATGCATGAATGATAGCTACCAACTCAATATCTTGAGTCACATAGTTCTTCTCATGCTCATTCAGCTTCCTTAATTCATAACAAACCACATTTCCTTCAAACATCTGGACTCCACCATGTCCTTCCTTACATGCATCTGTACAAACCACAAACTCCTTATCAAGATCTACAATCTTCAAAACTGGAGCATTTGTAAGCAAATGCTTCAACTGCTCAAAACTAGTTGTGCACTCCTCTATCCATTCAAACTTCTTTCCCTTTCTCTACAAAGATGTGATAAGATAGCCAATCTTCAAGAAGTTCCTAATGAACCTCTTGTATTAACCTATTAGTCCCATGAATGATCTGACCTCATCCACATTCCTAGGAGTTTGCCACTCCATGATAGATTTAATCTTCTCTAGGTCCACTACCATCCGTTCCTTGGATACAACATGTCCCAAGTAATGAATCTAAGACTAAAATAAATTGCACTTGTTGAGCTTAGCATATAATGAATTCTCTCTCAAAAATCTCAACACTGCTGTCAGGTGCTTTTCGTGCTCTTCCTTATTATTTGAATATACCAATATATCATCAACAAAGACTATCACAAACTTGTCCATGTAAGGATGCAACACGTTGTTCATCAAACACATGAAGGTGGTTGGAGCATTAATAAGACCAAAAGGAACCACCATAAACTAATAATATTCATAACTCGTATGGAATGCAGTCTTGTAGATGTCTTCTTCTTTGATGCACACCTGATGATATCTTGATCTGAAATCAATCTTCAAAAACATTGAAGCTCCCTTTAGCTAATCAAGCAAGTCTTCAATCTACAGCAATGGATACTTGTTTTTTATGGTCACTTTGTTCAACTTCCTGTAATCAATGCACAATAAAAGAGTACCATCCTTCTTCCTTACAAACAACAATGATGCACCCAAGGAAACACACTTGGCCTTATGTATCCCTTATCAAGAATTTTTTAAGTTGCAACTTCAGCTCCACCAACTCTGAAGTACTCATCTTTTATAACATCAATTTAAAGTAGAAATCCACTTCCCTATGTGGAGGCAACTCTAGAATCTCTGCAGGAAACACATCCTAAAACTTCTGCAAAACAAGATACCTCTTTAGGACTTATTCATCCTCAACATCCTTCCCTTTGTCACTAGAAATATGCATTGCAAACAATAAACTTTATTTCCTGCAGTTGGACTTTGCTTGCATAATTGTAACCATTCTTACTGATGTGGGCTTCTTCTTTCCCTGCAATATTCTCTTTCCCCCAGCATCATCCAGTAACTCAATAGTCGTGTCATAGCAGTCCACCTTGGTTCATTGAATGAATAGTCATTTCATGCCCAAAAGCATACTATATGAACCCAAAGAAAGCACATTTAGATGTGTTAATGTTGGCATACCATTATTAAGCTCAAATGCACAAGATCACACCTAATCATGAACTCCTCTCTTGGTCCTTGTAGCCAACTGTACCAACCAAGATTTTGCATGCACTTCTTTATTCAAGCAACACTTATCCACCAGGTTAGGACTAATATAACTATAGTTCGATCCAAAATCAATCAAAATAGAAACAACTTGATCACAAATCCTACCTTCCATCTCAATAATGCATGTTTGATGATTCACCTTCCTATTATCCATTGCTGCATAAATCCAAGGAATACTCTAACCAACATCTCCAACTATCTGTGTCTCCTGAGAACTGTAAATTTGAGGCCTGCCACCATGGTGCAATGGGAACTCACTCCTGCAAGGATGTCCACCACAAGTCCAACACCTCAAGGGCTTGCTACTACCACCCTGGTTCTGCTCCTCGGGTTAAGACCCATTTCCTTTATCAACTACATTGAACTTCTTATAAGGTGCTACATTTTCCTTGTCACTTGCATCCTAAGGTCTTTCTCACTTTTGAGGCTACTTTCCTTTAGTCTTGTCATTCCCTTTCTAGTCACGCTTGCACTTTGACTGCTCATAATAATGCTTCATCTTTTTAATGGCTTCCTCCAATGAACGAAGCTCATCAAACAATGTAGTCTTTTAATGCTACTGGTAACCCATTGATGAAGCTTTGAATCTCTACTTTCTCATCCTTTTGTGGCGACTACAACCACCCTCCAAAATTTTGCCTTAGCTTTGTTTTGGAGCCTCTCTACCAAACATCCTCAACAGCATGTCTTGCACTATCAAGTACACGAGCTTCAGTGGTTTTCTAGTAGCATGAAAACTTGTGTATGATGGCTTGGTACACTCCCCTCACGGGCTTCTTCCCAGGACTTTGTCTAGCTGCAAGCTGAGAAGCTCCCTCAAGAAATTGCCCAATTCTAGAGGGGAACCAACCTTCACTCCAGAAATTGCGCAATCCTAACTGGAAGCCTGCTGGGCTCAAAAACTATACAATCCTGTCAATCAACCTTCCCAATGAAAACTGTGCAATCTGGCAAAGCAGGACTACTCAGCCCAGAAATTATGCAATCCCTCTCGGCAACCAACCTAGCTTCCTCCCAGAAACTGTGCAAAAGTTACCCTCAGTCAAGCAGGCTATTGCATGTGCCATCGGGATGATCGTTTCCACCCGGGACCAAGAAAACTTGACTTGCATGCATAGGCTTCTTTTTCCCGAAATAACAAAAAGAAACATGCAAAAAGCATCCCTAGATTTTAGGGAGCTATTTTTAGCAGATGGAGGTTACATGCAAAGATTGTTTTAGAATCTTTCCTACAAGTGTCACTTTTTCCTAGATTTGTGGCATGCACGTCATGAGCATCAAACTTATTTATTCAACATTTTAGAGCTCACTTATTCACATCGATCTTGGATCTCTGACATCCCACAACACATCTAGGAGTCATTGACACATCCAGCTCAGCTATTTATGGGTAAGCCCGCTTAACTTCTCTTTTGCAGCAATTTTGTCGCTTTTTGTGTTTTGGCTTGTGTGAGTGTTGTCTGCTTGATTTATGTGAACGCTTGTTGTCTTTTTCATGCATATTAGCTTGTACTAGCACCATTTCAATTTTCATTAGCATCTCACTGTTGTCGCATGCATTACACTGTTTTGCACGAATGGTCACCGATTCGGCAACTCGCTTCACACACATGCATGTTGTTATGTTTTCTGAATCTTACATTCACTGTTTGCATGCACGATCATTCACTCCTGCTTACACTCAGTATCGCCATGCATTCACATCCACATTTTCTTTCAGTTGCCCATCGGCAGGTCTAGGCAGCCTTGGCCCAAACTCTGCCTCACCAAGACAACATTGTGCAATCCTTAGAGGGAAGGCTATGCCTTCCTCCTAGAAAATGTGCATTTATGCCCAGTGAATTTCCTCCATTCTTGCATTGCGTAATTCTGAGAGGCAGTGACTACTGGCCCATAAAATTGCACAATGCAGTCACTTAGCCTACAACCCTTGCGAGTCTGGATTGTACATTGCGCAATCCCAGTAGCTAGCAGGTTAGTCTAGATTGTACATTTTGCAATTCCAATAGCCAGCCAGCCTTCGAGCAGTCCGAACTACCTTTTCTGTAGTTTTGGTAACCAGTCTCCCAGCCTCCCAGGGAAAATTGTGCAATCCTTGCCAATTAATCCCCATGTATGTTCCATGTCGTTCCTCAAGTTTTCTTTGGTTTTAGCTAACATATTTCTTTCCATGCATGTCGCCATGTCTCCAGATATAGCAGGTGTTCATCTGTCACTTAGCATTTTAGGATCAATGGCATCTAAGAGAGCAGGATCAAAGGACATTGGTGGAAGCACAACTAGAGCAGCAGTTAAGCGTGTCTACAAGTTTGTCGATTTATGAAGACACCAAGGTGATTGTAGACAAGGACCAATCAAGATGAAATGGAAAGAGGTCAATGATGCATTTTCAAGCACATTTGGGGAAGACCTCAAAGACCACCAAGTCTATGTGAACATTCACAAGTCCAGCTTGTACCAGATTGCTTGCATGTATCTCGTGTTCCCATGCGTGGGCATGATACATTGGATTGTCTCGCACACTAATCTTGAGACGATGACATTGAGCAATGTCAGTGGGAAAAAGATTGATACCTTTAGGGCACAGGATTATGAATAGATGTACCATATGTCGAAGCCCATGATCACCATGGAGACAGCCTTCAGCATACCCAGAAACAATGCCAACTCCAGGGATATCTTGAAGAACTGGGTGAAGGAGTTGGCCAAATTTAGGATGACACCCAACCAGGTTTACAAGACAAAGATACTGCGAGAGTCGTATCAATTCTTGGTCATATTTGCATGTCGCTTGTATGGCCAAGAGAGCACGAAAACCTTCCCTTAGATTTGGGTGATCGTGTTGGACCAACTAGCCAGTGAAGGCAAAGCATGCGACTGGTTTGACATGTTGGCTCTCAGGTTGAAGGAACATGTAACAAGAGCTTGGCAGCTGCCCAAAGGTCGGCAAGCAAAAATATGCATGTTCTCTTACATCTTGGATGCAATTTGTGCCTGTCAGGCGTTCCCAAGCTTAAAGTAGGCATGGACATCAGCGAATACCTCTGTGAACACTTGTTGTAAAATGTTGTCTAAATGCAACTTCAAAGGAGTTATCACACAACTGTCAGATCATTTTCTCACCCTGGTGTACAAGATGATATTTGAACAAGATCCACCTTGCATGTCTAAGGCATCAATGGAGGCACTGATCGACATAGCAGATTAGTATGCATCACCATCCGACACCTTCATACGGATGTATAGCGTGGAGAAGCCTCCGCATGTTTTACTGAAGTTTTCCTTGGACAAGCTCGTCATGTAGGAAGTAGCATACCACATATCGAAAAGACTGTCAGCTAGGTTGCACTGGAAGAAGAAGGCACCTTGGCCTGCTCTTTAGTTGCGAATCGGGTTATACGAGATACAAAATTTCAAGCATACAGATGTTGAAGTAGAGGAGATCAAGAAATATCCATTTGATGCCTGAAGCTACAATCTGTATGACCTGCATTGTTTTGTAAAAGATTACTGCACGAGAGTACAGTTTTAGTGGATCCACGGGGTGTTTCATTGGGTGGAGGAAGACCCATGGAGATATTGTTACAGCTTCTCTAGTCCCAATGAACTGGTTGGCATCGTTGTGGAATGGTTAGCGAAGCAGTGTGAAGCAGAATCCAGGAGAGCACTAGCAACAGTAGCAGCAGAGGTAAACATACTGGCGCACGACAAGGGCAAGAGGAATATTGTCTATAGCGCAGAGGCAAAACAAAGCTGCATGTTCAGAGCAGACCCACTTGTGGAGAAAGCAGCTTTGGCAATAGAGGTGAAGAGGCAACAACGCGATAGGAGGAATGCGCAAAGGAAGAGAGAAAAACCAATAATGGAGGAAACAGAGAACGAGTTGCATGAGTTGAAGGAGCAACTCCTGAAGCCACAAGAGTTGCGCAGACAGGAAAAGGAAGTGAAACAAGAATAGGAATAGAAGGGGGCACAATATGTGCAGACAGATGAAACTGTACACGTACATGTAGTCGACTCATCCGAACAGCTGGCACCAAGCAAACAATGTGAACAGTCGCAGAAGCAATACTTCGCTCAAGAGATTGAAAAAGAACTTGAGCAGATGGATATGGACATGGAGCAACAATAGTTAGAGCAAGACACCGACCTCATGCCTCAACACCAAGAGTTTGACCCACCAACTTCACTAGATCTGGAAGCAGAGAAAGTCCCAAGTGACCAAGGAGACACTGAGATCCTTGGAGACAATCCAGAGGAAGAGATGCATAACATCTCATTCGATGAGTCCCAACATAGAGTTGTGCAATCTCACAGAGTGTTGACTCTATATGATCGCACATTTCCCGCGAAGTTTGAGGAACGGATTATCATGTCTGATGTACGCAAGCATCTAGCAACATTGGCCAATGCCACCAGAGCATATGTCGAATCCACTAGCTCGAGTGTTCACTTCTAGATAGCTAAGAACGAGAAAATGGCTAAAGAGTTACAAATGGCCAAGAAGGGAGGGGAATTGGTTACAACATCCACCCAGGCAAAGTTGAAGAAGGCAATACTAGATGAAGTATTGTCCCTTGACACAGTCATGCGGGTGTTGTATTCCAAGTTTGGTACCATGGATAAAGTAGTTTTCCATCTCAACAGCTAGCAGTAGCGATGTGTGAGGAGAGCACATATCTTGTCGAACATGCATGCTATTGTTGAGTACATGAAAACATGGAAAATGAGATGCAAGGGAGCCCCGTTACACTTTCCCAAGATGATGAAGCCCAGAGTGGTTGTGTGGAAGGCACGCATCTCGAGTCAGATCCAGAACTATGAATATCTCTCGCAACTCACCACTAGTTTGTAGGCTTCCCATGCATGGGTATTCAAGAGCATGGATGTTGTTGTGTGCGCACATGTGATCCCATCTATTGGGACACTCACCAAGGCAAAGACAAAGGCACAGGTCTGACTGGAGCTTGATTCGTACTTTGATGAGTTGATGCACATAGCCACCAGCCCAGACTTGGTAATCAGTGTGGACACCATGCATTAGTATGTCGCTGGTCCGGCCACACTCAAGAAAATGATGCGCATGTTATCAAATGAGTTGGACAAAGGAGCCCGATCAGTGTACCTGAATGCTATGGAGACAAGAGTTCGTTTCCAGAAAGATGTCACCTTAGAGTACACGGACACCATTGCAGACTACCAAGCTTGGCATCAGTTCACTGCTATTGACCACCGTGAAGATGTCGAAGAGTTGGTCTTCCCACAGTTGTCCAAGTCACAGTGATGTCTTACATGGCTTGCTCAAGCCTATTTTGTCTCACATGGGTACATGTGCAGATTGTATGTAATTTCTTGTCAAGTGGAAGTTCAAGTGATGATAGTTGGATGTAACAGTCATATAGTAGATGAAGATTCATGAGGGTAGATGAACTGTCATAAAGGGGAATGTCAAGGGCCACCCCACCCTTTTCTATATATAGTCCCTAATAACTCATTGTAGAGGCTTTTGGTCAGCCAAGCTTCCCATAGGAGTATCTTAGAGAAAGCTTGGACAATATTGTAACAACTCTTGGCTTCTCCACTGCGTAGAGCTATTATATCTCTTTGGAGGAGCAGGCGGCAGTGACTGTAACATTCCGCTATCGGAACTAGTGGTTGGTCATGGTTGTATTGTATGACTAGAACTTACACTTCTTAATATAACAGAGCCAACATGTTTCATGCATCTGTTGTATTGTATTTCAATTATCTTATTTACTCTAAATGATATATGTATATGTTTGCTTACGCATGCATGTGTAGCTATTTTCTGTACATGTATGTATGAATCTTACTGAAATGTGTTGTTGGTTTAACCATCACTTTGGATTGCTATATTACTTGCCTTCCATGTTGTGATGCATATTTGCTCGTGTTTTCCCTTCTTAACTCCATGCTTTCACAAGTTTCCAAGGGGTGCACTCACCTCGCCCTTTGTATGTTAGAACCGCTCATGCACCTTCCCTGACTTGCTACATCTGTCACACCCTTGCTACCAACAGGGACATCTTACTTGCCTCTGTGTGAAACCTTGGTCAAGGCTATACCGTACGACCCACTACTGGGACTCCTACACCAAACGGTATGAGGTCTATTTGGGACTTCTTACCAGGGAGATTCCCTGACATGTTGGTGGGTCCAACACCATCAACATTTCTAGCGCTAGAAGGAGGGCTAGATGACAAGCTCTGTCCTCTCATCCTGTTTTGACCTTTGCATATCTATCATGGATTTTGTTACACTCACTCCTCCATGATGTTTTTCACATGCCAAACCTCTCAACATCACAAGGGAGTTTTTTGATCTCTTGTTTGAATTCACGTATGATGGTGAAGGCGAAATGGCCTGGCCTGTGTTCTTTCAAGAATTCCTTGCCATGCTTGATGAGGAAGATGGATGTTCTAATGAAGAGGCCATTCTTCTACTTGCATACACACTTCGTGAATCCCCACGATGGTGGTGTTGCGGCCTATTGACTAATAGTGTGCACTCACTTGAGCAATTCTATGAGCTCATTGAATCTACTTTCCATCATTTTGATCCAAAACCTCTTGACTAAAAACTATTACAACAATGGAAGACCCTCATGAATCAAATATAGATTTTTGGCAACGCTTCCGTGTTTTGCAGTTTGAAGCTCTGAAAAGCCAGATGAAATTTCCTTATCTTTGGGATAGATTCGAGTACTATCTTAAAAAAATTAGTCCATCCCAAGAAGAAGTTTGAGCCCAAGCCTCGCTCAGCATACTTCAATGATGGAGCTGCGTAATCACAGACAGATACGGTCATTGTCACTAGTGAATGTCCATCGTCCCCTCATCAAATAGCTCCACCACTACAGAGTGATGCGGGAGAATAGGCACCCACATCTGTTCAACTGTCACATCCTCCCAACATCACTTTGCTTAATTTTCGTGCAAATTTGGTTGTGAGTCCATTGAGTTGTCACATTCATTTTGTACCTCAACCTTTGTCTTTGTACTCGGATGATATTGTCTTGTGTTTTTCCATTCTCGACTCTACACTTGTTGTGAATGACAATCAAGCATTTGACAGAGTTGGTGTTTCACAACCAAAATGCGATGTCATTCATGAAGAGTATGACTGGGAGCTTGAGCATCAACACTCGACAAAGGATGACTCCTTTCTTTATAAGCCTCCTCCATTCTTTCTTGACATCTTTGTTGAAATCTACGAATGCGCCCATTATTGATCATTCGCAAAACACACTGGATGTTAGTCCATCATCCGACAATGGAGAGGACCCATTATTCATTGAAAATCCACTTGAATTTTCATCTTCTTTTTCCGAAAACACAGAGGGTGAATTTATCTACTTCTCATCTATCCCTCTATTTGATTCATCAGATCATGAGGATGCCGATGAAATCATTGATTTTGCTAATCGTAGCTGTCATGATATATTTACTCCCATTTTCGATCTCGATCATGATTATCGCAATTGATCTTTCGAAGCCACCTATTTATGTTTATCTATCTGTCGACGAAGTCGAAACCCCCCAAACTGTCGAGGAACTTTAGCCCATGCTGATGGTTATGTCAGGCCCTCACTGTCTTGAGGTTGGTTTCACTTTCGATCAGGAAATTGTTGAAACACCCAAGGCTCCTCATCACTCATCTGTATGAATTGAAGATCAATCTCACACACAGATCATACTTCCTCCACTCAAACTACATGATCCCATCGCTCATGCATTGGAGGAATCTTACATTGCAAGCACACATGCACGACACAAGTTTTCTTTGTTTCTTTCATTTGCTTGCATGCCAGAGTCAAGAGTATGCATATGCTTCACAGCTGCACGTAGTGTCACACAACACCATGAAGATTCCATGAACTGTATTCCATGCACTTGCACTCACTTATGTTCCGTGGACACTTTGAAACTTGGAGTGTGTTTGTCTTCATTTTTGTATCTTTCATGTTTGTTGGTTCACATAGTTGTCCTGTTCACGAACCATTCCTTCACCAACATGGGTCAACCAATGCGCCGGTGGCTGCATTGGAAATATCACTTCACGTGATCAGGTCCATGCATCATTAGCTTAGGAGTAGGAGTAGTGTTTGATTTTGGTTGTTTGCTGCATGCTTGTTTTCTTACTTACCTCGAATGTTTGTTTGCTTGTCTGCTTGTTTGATTTCCGATTTGCTTTCACATTTACTACTGCTTTCACTTTGTTTTGTGTTTGTTTACTGGTTTATGTTTGTAGGTTAGTTTCGTATGAGACCATGCGCGACTCTTGAAACAAGCTAGGTAAAGTACAATAGGACTTGTGTAGTTATCAATACTTGTTTATCTGTCATCTAACCTCTGTATGATACGCCAATGGAAAATACGTAAGTCTGAAGTGAACCTTGGTGAAAACACAAACACTTATGAACTAACTACTGTCACCTACTCTGGTCTGCTGTTTTTTGGGTTAATCCTTGTCAGCTCAGTGAAGTAGAGTAAGGTGAGGGGGAAAACCTTAACAAACACGTTAGAGGTATATATAAACTACTTCTCTGAAGGAAAAACCTCTTCTACTCTCAATAAGTCGAGATCCCTCTTCCGCCTCTGAAATGAATAAGTGCTATGCATAATTATGAAAATGAAAAATGAAAAAATGAAAAGTGAAGAAATTTCAAAATGAAAAATGAATAAGGCGAAAGAAGAGAAAGGCTTACTACACAGAGAGTTGATACAAGTAACTCTATCGAGGTACTGACGAGGCCCACTGCAGTAGAGCGATGCATGTGTTCCTACGTGACTCCGTCGGGGTATTTCCTAGGCCTGCTGGCAGCGGAGCAACACTAGGAATGAAAATAAGACTCTGACAAATATATTGCTTGTGCACCAATATACCCCTCATCCCCAATCGAAACAATTGTGTTGACTTGGCTTGGAATGTGTGTTAATCAACCAAGATCTTGGCAGATGCTACATCTTATAATCAAGAAAGTGTGGAAACCAAGACGAATAGAGAACTGAACAATACTCTCGGAGGTGTTAGACTTTATTTTCATGAAAAAGGTCCATTCAGAGAGCTTAATTTCTACCAGTGTTTCGCCAAGTGTTGTAGTGGCCACAATCACCCTCCAAAATTTTTCCTTAGCTTCGTTTTGGAGCCTCCCTACCAACCATTCTCAGCAACATGTCTTGCACTGTCAAGTACATGAGCTTTAGTGTTTATATAGCAGCATGATAGCCTGTGCATGATGGCATGTTTCACTCCCCTCACAGGTTGCTTCCCCAGAATTGGTCCAACTACAAGTTGAGCAGCTCCCTCAAGAAATTGCGCAATTCTGGAGGGGAACCAGTCTTCCCTCCAGAAATTGTGTAATTCTGACTAGCAGCCTGTTGGGTTGAGAAACTATGCAATCCTGTGAGTCAACCTTCCTAGTGAATACTACGAAATCTAGCCCAGCAGGACTGCTCAGCCTAGAAATTGTGCAATCCCTCTGGGTATCCAGCACAACTTCCTCCCAGAAACTGCCAAAACATACACTCAGTCAAGCAGGTTGTTGCATGTACCATCAATTTGACTAGTTCCACCTAGGACCGAGAAAACTTGACTTGCATGCATGGGCTTCATTTCTCGAAATAGCAAAAAGAAACATGCAAAAAGAATCCATAGATTTTAGGAGCTATTTTTAGCAGTTGGAGGTTACATGCAAAGATCATTTTAGAATCTTTCCTCCAAGTGTCGCTTTTTCCTAGATTTGTGGCATTCGCATCATGAGCCTCAAACTTATTTTTTTGACACTTTAGAGCTCACTTCTTCACATCGATCTTGGAGCTCTGACATACCACAACACATCCAGGAGTCTTTGACACATCTAGCTTATTTATTTACGGGTAAATCTGCTTAACCTGTCTTTTGCAGCATTTCTGTCGCTTTTTTGTGCTTTGGCTTATGTGAGTATTGTCTGCTTGATTTCTGTGAATTCTTATTATCATTTGCATGCATATTAGCTTGTACTTGCACCGTTTCATTTTTCGTTAGTACATCATTGTTGTCACATGCATGACACTGTTTTACACGAACGGTCGTCGATTTGGCAACTCGATTCACACACATGCATGTTGTTATGTTTTCTAAATCTTGCATTCATTGTTTGCATGCACGATCATTCACTCCTACTTACACTCAATATCACCATGGGGAAAACCTATAAAGGTGGTGTGTTAGAAATGCGGAAAGGAAGGGCACTACAAAAGGGACTGTAAATCCAAAGCTCCTGATAAAGGAAAGGGATCTAATGATGCTCCTTCTGCAGAGGCAAAAACCACTTTAGATGAAGGTGGGGATGTGTACTTGGCTTCTTCAAGTACACATGTAGATCATGAGGCATGGTTGATTGACTCAAGTGCATCCTTTCACTTCACTCCCCATAGAGAGTGGTTATGCGAGTATGAGAAATATGATGGTGGTGATGTATTCTTGGGGGATGATAGGAAGGCTAGAATCATTGGTCACGGAAAAGTAAAGTTGAAGTTGCAAGGTGGAAGGGTTAGAACGCTTCCAGGTGTTATACATATTCTTGCATTAGCCATAAATCTGATTTCTGTTAGCAAGTTGGATGATGCAGGTGTAAAAACAGTGTTCGAGAAGGATACCTGCAAGATGGTTCGGGGAGCACTGGTATTGATGCGAGGAGTTTGGATTGGAACTCTGTACAAGTTGCAAAGTAACGCTGTTATTGATGGGTGCAATAGTTCTGTGGTTCTTGAAAGTGGAGCAAAAAATCTAGTGGTCTCTATGAGAGAAGATGATCCTGTGGCATCAAAGGCTTGGACATATTGGAGAAAAGGGCCTTCGAATACTTCATGGTAAAGGTATGGTAGAAGGTATGAGTAATAGCTCTCTGGATTTTTATTTATGTGAAAATTTGTATATGGGAAACAGAATCGGGTGAGTTTCCCCTCTGGTAGTAAGAGGGAGAAACAAATATTAGAACTTGTGCATAATGACGTGTTTGGACCTGTGAAGGTTCCATCACTGGGTAAATCTGTGTACTATGTATCATTTATAGATGACTTCTCAAGGAATACATGGATATATTTCCTTAAGAAGAAATCTGAAGTCTTTGATAGGTTTAAAGAATTTAAGGCTCTGGTGGAAAGCCAGATAGAGAAGAAGATAAAGGTGCTGAGGACAGATAATGGTGGAGAGTTTTGCAGTGAGGAATTTGAAGAATTCTCTAAGAAGTGTGGTATAGCATGGCAGAAGACTACTCCATATACACCTAAACAAAATGGAGTTGCAGAAAGAATGAATAAGACGTTTATGGAAAGGGCAAGAAGCATGCTCAGTGGTGCCGAGTTAGGACAGGAATTATGGGCAGAGGCGGTGGATATTGCATGTTACTTGGTCAACCGATCACCTTCATCAGCGTTGGAGGATAAGACTCCCCAAGAGGTATGGACTGGTAAGAAACCCTCTCTTTCACATCTGAGGGTATTTGGATGTGATGCATATGTACATGTTCCAAAGGAGAAATGAACCAAGTTGGATAGTAAATCTGAAAAGTGCGTCTTTATTGGGTATAAGGATGGTTTAAAGAGTTATAAGCTTTGGAACCCAGTAACAAGGAAGGTTGTGTACAACTGAGATGCGGTGTTCAGAGAGGTGAAATATGTTATTAAACAAGAAGTCCAACCAAAGGAACCTGAGAAGATAGAGTTTGAGCTAAAGGAGGAAGAATCAGACTCTACAACAGAGGAGGAATCAGAAGATGAAGTGCCACAAACTCCGGCTGTGAGAAGATCAGTTCAAGAAAGAAGGCAGCTAGAGAGGTATAGTCCATCTGCTTCTGTTCAAATTTTGCTTTATCTATTACTGACGATGATCCAGAACTGTGAAGGAAGCAGTAGATTCATAGGATGGAGAGCTCTGGAAAGAGGCCATAGTTGATGAAATGGCATATTTGCACAAAAATGAGGCTTGGGATCTGGTGGAGTTATCGGCTGGAAGGAAACCCATTGGCAGCAAATGGGTGTTAAAAAAGAAGACAAATGCAAAAGGAAAAGTGGAGAAATACAAAGCTCGATTGGTAGCAAAAGGTTATTCCCAGGTGTCGGGAATTGATTTTGGTGATATTTTTTGTCCTGTTGCCAAGGCAACTTCTATTAGATTACTTTTATCTATTGCTACTACTTTTGGTTTTGAGGTAGAACAAATGGATGTTAAGACAACATTTCTTCACGGGGATCTGGAAGAGGAGATCTACATGAGGAAACCTGAAGGCTTTGCGGTGAAGGGTAAGAAAGAACTGGTATGCAAGTTAAAGAAGTCTCTGTATGGGTTAAAAAGGTCACCAAGAATGTGGTATCAGAAATTTGATACATTTATACGGGGACTTGGCTTCACCATAAGCAAAGCAGATCACTGTGTGTATTTTAAATTAATTGGTGACCGTGTTATTTATCTGGTCTTGTATGTGTATGATATGTTGATGGTTGGAAATGACAAAGAAATTATCCAAGATTTGAAGACCCAATTGTCCTCCAAATTCGACATGAAAGATCTTGGTGCTGCAAACTATATTTTGGCATGGAAATTAAAAGAGATTGGGCAAAGAGGAAGCTCTGGTTAAGCCAGGGGAAGTATGTTGAGGCAATACTACAGAGGTTTAATATGCAGGATAGTAAACCGGTGAAGATTCCTATTCCTGTAGGCGTGAGGTTATATGTTGAACAATGTCCCAAGACACAAGAAGAGGAAGAGGACATGTCTTATGTTCCATATGCAAGTGCAGTCAGTATCCTGATGTATGCAAATGTTTGTACTAGACCAAACATTACACATGCAGTGGGAGTATTGAGAAGGTTTATGTCAAAACCAGGAAAGGAGCATTGGACAACAGCGAAGCGGCTTTTCAGGTATTTGCGTGGCACTAGTGATTATGGTCTGTGATACCAAGGAAGACCAGGGTTGCACAGAGTGTTGGATATTTGTGGCTTTGTTGATGCAGACCGGGCTGGAGATCTGCATCAGAGAAGATCTACAAGTTGGTATGTGTTTGACCTATTTGGAGGTGCAGTCAGTTGGATGAGTAAGAAACAATCTGTAGTGGCACTATCAACTACAGAGGCAGAAAACATGGCAGCCACTCATGTAAGCAAGGAAGCAGTTTGGTTGCAGAGATTGTGTTCAAGTAAGGGGTTAGTACACGAAGCTATAAGGATAGACTATGATAGCCAAAGTGCAATTTTCTTGGCAAAGAACCCCGCATATCATTCAAAGACAAAGCACATTGATGTTCAGTATCACTTTGTGAGGGATATGATAGAAAAAAAAAAGGTGTTGCTGGTAAAGGTGGACACTTTGAAGAAAATTGTAGATGCATTGACAAACTCTGTGAGCTCTGAGAAGTTATCTTGGTGTAGAGAGACAACGTGCATTTCAGGGTTGGAAAAATGACTAAGCTCTCTTGTGGCCCCCTGTGGAAAGAAAACAACAAGTGGGAGAATGTTGGGTTGTGTTATATTCTTTCCATGTAGTTAACAGGGGGTTTGAAGGGCACCCATAACCCCACTTTATGGGGTCGGGGCAGCGCCCGGGAAATTTTGGTTTGGACCCTATGTTAGGTTGGGCGACCCACTTATGGTTTTGTGCATGATTTTTGCCAATGTTTTTGACGCGATGTGTTTTTGGTCCATGTATTGGATGCTTCGGCATGTATAAATATGTATTGTAACATTGAAAGGAACATAATGAAAAAAATCAAGCTGGTAGTCCCGGTTTTGGGATCCAGGGGAAAATCTCTATGTATATGTATTTTATGTGTTATGATCTTGCACTGTTTATTTTCTATGTTTTACAATTCTTATGCAGGTAATTTATGTACGGGGTTAACCTACAGATTGGAGATTACTGGGACGATGCTACCATGGATAAATTTTTCGAGTTACTCCGTGAATACCAGGATCTCTTCCCTACTAATTTTTTGGATTTGAAGGGCATAATTGGCGATTTGGGCATCATGAAGATCACTCTCAAGCCGAACGTGAAGCCTATTAAGAAAAGATTGTATCGCCTTAATCTTAAGTACATGAAAAGGTTCGCTAGGAGATGGATAAGATGTTGGAAGAAGAAATTTTAGAACCAGTTGAAGAATCTGATTAGGTGAGCCCGATGGTGGTTCAGGAGAAGAAACAAAAGGGTGGGATAAGGATTTGTGTAGATATACGGAAGCTTAATGATGCGTGTGTTCATGACCCATTCCCAATGTCGTTTACAGATGAAGTATTAGGCAATGTTGGAGGGAAGAAGGCCTATTCCTTTACAGATGGGTTTTCTGGGTATCATCAGATTAATATCGTGCCTAAGGATAGGAGCAAAATGACCTTCGCGACGGAGTGGGGTTGTTTTCAGTACACTGTGATTTCATTTGGACTTAAGAATGTGCCTGCAATATTTTCCCACGTAGTCATAACATCATTCAATGAGTTCATTCATAAGTTCTTAGAAGTATACTTTGATGACTGGATAGTGTTTGGATACGTGTCGCAGATATCAGATTGCATTGGATTTGAAGAAATGCATATTATGTGTTCCCTTTGGTATCTTGCCGGGTCATGTGGTGTTCAAGCAAGGGTTGATGGTGGACCCTAAAAATATTGTAATAATTGTGAATTTAGAGGCCCCCAGGAACATTAAGTAGTTGCGCGCAACGTTGGGACATACGGGATATTATAGAAAAATGATCAAAGCTTATGCTCAAATTACTACGCCCATGGATAAACTGTTGAAGAAGGAAGCAGCATTCTATTAGAACGAAGAATGTCAACGCAACTTAGATGTATTGAAAGAAAAGATGGTCACTGCGTTGATCTTGGTATTCCCTGACTAGAAAAAGGAGTTTCACGTACATGTGGATGCCTCTTGCATTGCATTGGGTACAGTGCTCACACAGGCCGATGAAGTAGAAATGGACCAACCTATAACCTTAGCAAGTAGAAAAGTATCAAAGGTCATGAAGAATTATTCAACGACTGAGTGTGAAGGATTGGCCATGGTCTACGCGCTGCAAAAAATCAGGCATTATCTATTAGGAGGGAAATCCAAAATGTACACAGATCATTCTACCTTGAAATATTTATTCAATAAGCCTATGTTGGGGGGAAGATCTGCAGATGGTTGCTACTATTCAGAATAGGGAGATGGTTGGATAGGAACGCGTAATTTATAATCAAAAATTTGGGGGAATGGTCAGATTTGAATTCAAAACCCCCTATAAATTACACGTGCCTATCCAACAAAGAACACTTTGCGTTCTCAAAATTGTTGTTGAATTTCTCTGTCTGTCACCTATGAGCAGAGCGTTTTGGGAATAATTCTTGTCACACAAAAACATTTCTCCTGAAGCCCACGAGTTGTTTATGGAGGGAATGACTGCCACCAATCCCGCAAAAGCCCTGAGTTCGGAAGCAGCTGTGTCTGATGCTCTAGGACCAAAACTATCAAATGTAGAAGCTATGCCTGCAGTGCCCATGGTGCCGAGGTCACCCAAGTTGAAACAAACCATGGAAAAATAAAAACAACCAGCCATGAAAGAGAAGTAACCTGCAGCAAGGGAAAATTAGAAAAAGCTGGTGTAGGTATGTGCATCCCCAAGGAAGCATACCGCGACATAGACATGGAAGAAAGATAAGTAGCCAATGAAAGTAGTGGACCTGGAGGTAGAAGGAACACAAGGGACAGAGGATATTGATGTTGAGGGATTGGAACCCATAACAAGGCTACCCAAGTACATCCCTTCACAAAAGGCAAAAAAAAAAGGTCACGAAGGACCCGGATGCTGAGAAATTTACAATATCCACACCCTTGCTCCCTGAGCAGGTCCCTTTTGAAGGCCCTCGGCTTGCAAGGGTCCCGTTGTTAAAAATGGAGGATTGGGACCTCGCGGATCATGCTAAGTTCCCACACTTGGCAATGGACAAATATATGAGGCGAGTTTGTTATGAAGAAACAAATGTTACAGTTTTGGAAACGAATGAATGGGTCTGTGGTGTCGAGCAATCAGGGTTGCTCAATTTTCTATGGGTGCCAAATTATCACTGCACCCCCATTAACACAATTTGTGTGTGCCATCTTCTCACATTGGTGCATGATGGTTATTTATGGCTAGGAGGGCCTATACCCATTACAGACATGCTAATTCACAGAATCACGCACATGTCATACGAAGGCTTGAACCCGGCTAAGGAGTTTGGAGGAAAGACTGGGGAGAAAGACCTCACAGAAAGAATGAAGAGGGATTATGGCCTTGTGAAGAAGTCACGAGGGTATTCAATTCTGTTTATAACAGACCCAGTAGTTCAATTGGCTGCCCAAATTTTAGCAGGGAAGGTGATGAGGAAATTCCACGTGGATGAATTTCTGACGCCAATAGTTTCCCTGGCTGCACAGTGCACAAAGGGCGTACAGTTTAATTGGTTAAGATACCTCTGTCAGGAGTTCCTAGCTAATTGTTGGGAGGCCCGGGATGAAACCAAGTCGTTTATTGCTGACAATTGTGCTTGTTGCATGGGAATTGTCAGACGACAACCAATTTCCTCCATTTGAGGAAGTATTACCGGAGGTCGCGCAGTTTGCTTCCTTATGGTCTACCAAGGATGTTGCGTGGATTATAGAGACAATGATATTTTGAGTCCTTATGGAAATGAGTCTCTGCATGTCCATCAATCAGCGTTCGAGGTTGTACCCAACCTTGTTCACGCATCTATCAGCCTACATGACATTCAAGGCTGACTTCCACAGGGTATATATCCAGGTGCGGAAGGATACAACGCAGAAATGGCACGACTTGCCCTATTTGGTGACAGAAACAGATGTGTAGGAGGTGGTAGCAAGATGGCTTGCAGAGTGGCGTGCCCCATCATACTTAGATGTTGGACCAAGCATGGGTGTGGAAATCTATGTCGCACAGAAAATGAAGGAGGCAGCTAAGCAGGTTGCGCATAACCTGACTACACAAAAAAAGAAGGAAGTTGCAAAGAAGGCTCATGTCGAGCAGGAAAGTGTTGACAAGGAGCAGGCAGGAAAAGACCAACACCAGTCCCAAAAAGGTGACAAGTCACCTTCATCAAAGACAGAGATAGAAGAGCTTTCAGGACAAGGCGATGGAGGCGAGGAAGGGCAGTCCACCCCCTTCATTTCGAAAAGGCGTGACCTAGAGCAGCAAGGTGGAATGCGAAAAAAGTAGAAAGTACAGTCGCAGAGATGGCCTGGCCACAGGATGTGAGAGTCTTCCCCTTGCCTGAAGGCTCAGTCCATGGTAAAACCGATGAACGCGCACACTTCTTGACAAAGTCACAAAAATGGGACTGAACCTTGTTGCAATATCACTTGAGTCACTACATGCATTACTACAGGGAATCCTGGAAGAGATTTGGATCAAAGAACAACGAGCACCCATTGTTGTTAGTGAAATTAAATTCAATAATCAACAACTATTCGCTGAAAAGAGGCAGGTTCTAAAGGAAAAGGAAACGCTACAGGCGCATAGTTCATGATTGGAGTCAGCGGTAACATAGGCATGCAAGTCATTGCCTAAACGTCACATCCCAGAGGATGCACAGCCAGAAGAAAATATCAGAAAACTATCCATTGGTGTGTGTGAAGGTAAAGCAAAGGTTGGCTAGCCAAGTCCAATTTGAGCTCAACATGAAGATTATCGAGCTGCAATTAAAGTTGCAGCCCACAACTCCACCTGAGGTCTAGGAGCAGCACAGAGACTCGATAAAGGAAGGAATGGCTACCTTGGATGCCACAGCCACTGACTGTACGACATTGTTCGAGCAAGCTATGGAACTAGTGACCAATATGCAGGAGGATCTAAACCTACAGACGTTGAATATAGAGGTAAGGGAGATACAGCAGCAATATGATGAAGTCAAGGCAATTGTGCACTCCATAGCACCAACACAGCACCTTGCCAAATTACAGGAGGGAAAGTAGCTCCTAGCATAGGTGGAGGAAGCGCAGAAGAAGGAGGCCTTGCTAAAGGCCAGGTTTCAGCCATGGTTGGAGGAAGCTTATCATGTCACGACTACCGTTCAGGATAAGCTTAAAAGCTTGCAACAAAAACAATAGACGATGAGGCTGGTCGTAGAAGGACCAGCTACAGAAAAATTGGTTGAGGAAGTCATGCAGGCAACAACGCAGAGCACTGCCGAGGTTGCAATAATCCAGGTGAAGCTAGGGGATCTTTGTAGTAAGATCACAGCACCAACCGAGTGACTCGAGGGAGACTCATGAAATTTTTATTGGGGGCCTGTTGGGATGGGGTCCCTTGGGTTAGTTTTGGGGTTAAAATAACCCAAGTTTTGATCAGTTCTTGTAAATAATGTAAAGTCTCCGCAATTTGTGGATGCAGAGAGTGTAGAGTATTAGGAGTCAAAGGGGTTTAGCCCCTTTTTTTATGTAAAGCTTGAGTCAGTTTTGAGATCCACCCATGGTCCGCAGACCATGGCATTGTATGAAAAAAGCTATAAATAGGTGTGTCTTAGAGAGTCTAAGGCAAGAGATTGATAAGCAATGGGTCAATAGAAGAGAAGTGATGGTGAAAAGAAATGGGTCAGATAGGAGAATAAAGGCTCCATAGCTGAGTGCACATAGACCTAGGTAGAGTCTACAACTGAGTGCACAGGGTAGTTTTGAGTCTGTAATCTTGAATTGAAGATCAATAAAGACTGTTTCCAAAGAATTCTCGTGTAGTTCTGTTTACTTCCATTTATGATATATGTTGTCAATGAATGATGTGTTTTATGGAATATTGATTGAATGTTGCATGATTCTATTGAATAACTGTTAATGATGTACGTAATGCATGTTTAAGTAATTTCATGAAGACTATGATGAATGTTCTGATGTTTACTAATAACTTAAGCAAATATGTGTGAACCCTAATTTAGGACTGCTCTCTGATGCGCGTAAGTGGATAGGTTGACTGTTAAAGGTTCATAACGACCGATCGTAGACCTTCGCAATGGTCTGAAGGCCATTTTGACATAATTGCAGCAGGGTTCCCTAAGGGTGTATTGATCTACGCGAAGGCAGATTTGAGGTACTAAAAGACATCACACTAGTCTTTGGATGCAGAAACTTGGTTCTAGAATCCCCCATAATGCTTCGGGTGAGACTGCAGCCTGCACTATGCAAGTTGTTACTAAAAGGGCCAGTAGTGTAGGGTTTTATTGGTTGGCGCAACTAACTCCAAATTTGGGTCAGGACACCCTAAGCTAAAAAGAACCCATTGGAATCTTGTGGATTGGTGAACCTACTAGTTTGGGAAGAGTCACTCAGGTGCTTGTAAGGGTTGTTGAACCACCAAGAGTTTCCTTGGGGCAAAACCTCTAGTGCTTGAATCACTGATGAACCACTAGAGAGGTGATCTCTCACCCATTAGTAGCTTATCCATTGATGAACCCTCCTCCATGTGGATTATTTTTTCTGGAAAGTGAGTTTAGACTCTTTGCACTATGGTATCTTGGCATGGATGTTAATTATGTCTGAAAAGACAGAGTGAAAATTTCTGTAGCTAGTGGATGATGGAAGTGTGGTCTTGCAGCATCCTATTCAGTTGTGTTTTTGGTTGAAATTCCTCTTAAGAAACGCTCCACCTCAAGCACTTGAATTTGGCTCAAGGTTGATGACTACAAGTAATTGTGGTTGTATCTTGTCTCTAGTTGGGTGGAGAGTAAGAGTCCCACTCTCAGTCGGAAAACCATTGTTTTGCATAAGTGTTTATCTATGCTTCTTTGTTTAAATTCTCTATGTGTGTGTTTATAATTGGTTGAATGTTGCATTCATGATATGAAATTAGGACTCCATTCATAGATGAGGATTGATAATATTTTGTGCAATGATTTTTAAGGAAATAATTGTTTTTTTGTGATTATTTTTGGACTATATTGTAACCTTAATAATTAGTTAAATGTATAGGTGAAATATCTTGTTTAAATTATTTTTGTGTTTAACTTGAGATTTGAAACTTAGTCTAATGGTGTATATGTAGCCTCTCAATATGGATAAATATGCGATTACATGTAATGGGTTGTGTTTTGCCATGTTAAGCTAAGAGATAGTGTTGTGTGTGTGTGTGTGTGTGTGATCGATCAATGTGAACAGTGGTCTATGGCCACAACTGAGTTTCACTAAAGCTCATAAGGGATAGGCTAGAAGAAATTGTGTATGTCGTGTATGTCATTGACTATGTATAGGAGGTGTGAGTGAAGGCCTTGTGCACTTAATAAGCATCCATTAAGCATAATATTGGAAGCCTTTTAAGCCTAAATTATAGGGTGCCGAAAGGAATTGGTTTAATCCTTTTCAACCCTGTGACCAAACGTTGTGACCAAATTCTTGCGGTAGGATAAATATGGGCCATTGATGGGGAAGCACTCATAGCTATCGAATGACCCCGAAATATTGGTATCTCGAAAGTCTCAAGGGGAGCATCAAAGGAAACTGTCAAGGTAGTATCCCCAGGATGATGTTACAGTGGGGCTGAAACTCAAGAGTGTCATGTACACTTTGACAAGGGGGATAAAAACCCCAAAACAGCTATAACAAGAAAACTACGATATGCAAGAGTTTGATGTTAAGTGGTACCCCATCCACGTGGAGGGTGTAATGCCAGATGAAGTCACCCTGGATCCCTAGACCCCAGAGCTTTTGAGCGAAGAAAATAGTAGGATTCCTGGCATATAAGTCTTGGGATGACTCAATGACTTGGTGTGTGGGGGCCTGTTTAGTGGGAATAAGAGTTATTTGGTGCGAATGTGTTCCATTACCAGTTGAAAGGGATTTGTGTTGTGAGGCAGAAGTGCAATTCCATGTGATTTCGGAAGACTATCCCCGGAGGTTTTCAACAGGGAGCGGTGTTGAGACCAACTGGGATTTAACTCCCATGGTAACCAACTAAGATCTTGTTTTTAAAAAGGTTTACTATTTGGCTTTGTTATTTGGCCTATGGAAGCATTGCGGCCCAAAGAACCAATCATTGTTAAGTTACTAAGGGAATTTATGAAGGCCTTGTCCTAATCATCCATAATGACAAAACTTTTTTTATGACAAATACATCAAGTTGGAAAAGAGCTAAGATTTATAACCCCTCATGACTATGACAAATACATGCTTCGTCATTATCCCTGACCTCAAAAATTTATAAGCTTTCATATGTGATATAAGGCAATATCTTTATCACAAACAATTCAGTCTCACCCTTTCAACAATACAATTATCATGGATACATTGATAGCAGATTAAACTCCAACCCTAAGCTACTGAGTTAACACACCCTTTGTCTATTAATTTCACCAGTAATATAAATTTGACTCAATTAAACACACATTCATGACAAAGACCATACACACTCGGCAATTACATGAAGGTTCAAACACCTCATGTAAACCCACCATACTTTCTAATCAGCATATAAAATTCTAACCTCACAATGGCTTTAGACCACACTCTCAATCAATACATACCCTCTCACACTTAATCATTTAATCAACACTCTTACCAAACAATTTCTCAACCAAAACATACATATAAACACTAGCATACAATAATACATTACATGGCAAAAAATTTCACCAACGAACATTCAAGGCTGATAAACCCTCGATCAATATTGTAGCCACTTAAAACCTCACCCTTTTCTCCATACAATACTCTCGCCAATAAACACTAGGACCAAAACAAAGTAATCCCACAGAGTTTTTGACTGATAACACTACATATTTTCAAAGTCTTGTTGACTACCCCTATATGAGGTTCTATGGTTGATTGACAGGTTTAGGTGGTTATTTGAAATGTTTTTGGCACAACGCTCATTAAAAATGGTTTTCGTTTATGCAAGAAACTTAAACAGAGATTCTAATACAACATGTAATAGAAATATAATATTTACTAACATGGGATGCACTTGATTAGTTGTTAAACTTGGGCTCTTAAATTGGCTTAGATCTGACTCTTAGATATTGATGCAGTATATCACAATTACATACTCAAGTTGGTATTTTAATGTGAGCTCAGCCTGCAAGAAGATTTTCCCTAGAACAAAACAAATACAAATATTGATGGTTGTTCAATTTGGCTTCCTTAAAAACATTGATTTGGCCATTGAGGAAATAATTACAAATTTGTTGTCATGTCCTCCTCCTTCGATCTGGCCTTGCACAGTTAACACTTCCTACGCTTGTTACTGCCAACAATTCCATCATCCCTCCGAGAAAAATCATCAACCCATCTGACTCCTTGAGTACACCACATGTGCGTCTGCAGTCATCGAAAATTGTGCACTTCATTTGATATGACAATGTGGTGGTACCAAACTTGATGTACGTCCTCCCCTCGCATCCACGATCAATATGGGCTCACTACAAATTGATATAACCCCGCTGCTTGACACACCAAATATCGACCTTTGCGGCCAACGAGAGCATAACAATATGCCTTTAGCATGCAGCCCCCTCTGTCATGCCACTATCCTGGTGGTATTCCTTCAACCACACATAGGTGGGTGCGTCACCACTACAAACTTTTTTTTCACCAATACTCGTGTGTACCGACTACACCTAACACTTCAACACTTAGCCAATTTTCCAATTCTTCAAGTGTTAAAAATCATGCATCAGAATAACATTTAACTTCAATTACCATTCATCATCTTAATTATGTAGCAGAAATAATAAATCATATAAGTATACAGAATTATACTTGGGAGGGGCAACTCCCGTAAAATCTACCCAATATAACATACAACTGTAATGTACAATATCTTACAGTTACAAGTTTACAAAACTCTTGTGCTATCAATCGCCTTGCCCTACACAATCCACCAAATGTCGCGTCACAACCTTACAGCTACTTGGCTTCCTATTGCCCACACAAGATATGAGGAAACCTCAAGTTTCCTTGCCTCAAAACAATTCTGCAACTTTGATGTCACACAGGTCATTCAGCCTTGCCCAGATCGTTCAACCTGGCCCATAGTCATTCAACCTTGCTCAAGTTGTTCAGCTCGGTCCATAGTCATTAAGCTCGGCCCACAGTCACTCAGCCTTGCCCAGGTTGTTCAACTCAGCCCACAGTCATTCAGCTCAGCCTGCAATCATATAGCCTTTCCCAAGTTGTTCAACTCGGCCTACAGTCATTCATCTTGGCCCACAATCCTTCAGCCTCATACAGGTCGTTCAGACCCGCCCAGGTCATTCAACTTAGCGCGCAGCCATTCAACCTTGCCTAGGTCGTTCAGACCCACCCAGGTCGTTCAGCTTCGCCTAGGCCGTTCAACTCAGCTCATGGTCATTCAAACTTGCACAGGTCATTCAGCGTCGCCTAGGTTGTTCAGCTTGGCCCATCGATTCCTGCACCCGTTCACCCTGCCAATTCGCCCAACCTTTGGTTTTCTCCTTATGTCTCCTAAACACCACAAAACTTCAGACCAAATTTTTCCTTGATGTTTGGTTGATTCATTAATGCCTTGAATTTTCTCCATGATGGCGTATATATACCCATGTCTCCACACTCAAGTGACACGACCTTCCACCCAAGTATGGGTTGGCCTACCCATTTCTACATGTCAACCTAGCCCCTTCGTTCAGTCCATCAGGTCCACTTAAGTTAAGTCGACCTCCACACCGTCACATGGTCCCCACCTATAAGTTTCTCATCACACATCTTGGGGCACGTCCACCCATCGCACATTGGTGCGCCTGTCCATCCCACAAAACCGAGAATGCCTCTGCACGACTGATCGCACATAACCGAGAATGCCTCTGCATGACTCATCACACATAAATAAGCTCAAGCACCTGTCGCACACATGGGCATGCCCGACTCGACTCGTCGTATAAAACTAAAAATTCTACCCACCGTCACACATAACTGAGTTCACCTTCGCACAACTCATTGCACATCACTGAACTTGAGCACCTGTTGCAAACATGGGCATGCCCAACTTGACTCATCGCATAAAACCAATAATTCTACCTATCGTCGCACATAACCAAGTTCGGGCGCTTGTCGCACTTAGCCGCACCCGACTCAACTCGTGGGCCTGACATCCTCCCCCACTCTAAATAAGTTTTTCGTCCTCACGAAATCCACCATATCGTCGCAAAGTGTCACTAGCTCCAACATCCTCAAAATGTCTATGTTTCCCACCTCTGCTCCATCATCACACAAACCATCAAGTTCCATGACTCCATGAATGGGAAAGTTTCCTCAATCCATGATCATCAACCACATTCATTGCAATCTCCACATGTTTCCCCACCATGGAAGGTTGTCCCCTCCAACTCAAGCTACATGATATCGTTGCAAGATATATCATGTCAACTCATCATGTGAACGGTTGCCATGATAATCCAACTACACTCAAACATATCTCAACACATTGTTAGCTTCCATGACTCGAACTAGTTGGGTAGCTAATCCAACGTTCATGCTCAAACCATGAGAATGCACCTCCTCATGCCATCATCGATCGTTCCTCTTAGCATCCCATCACAACATCAACTCGATCAAGAATCCATCCTATCTCCATTAAAGTGTAAAGTAAGCCATGCCCAGGTCCATGAAGTATTCTCCATATCATTTGCAACATGTTGTCTGTGATGTTGGTGTCAATGTGTTGCATATCAATCGACAACATCTATCCAAGCATCATCATCCATATGTGTGAGGTTTATCTCCTCAAAATGTAGAGCTCCTCTCATCAAACCAATCCTCAATGCGCAATATCCAAGTCCATGAAGCAACCTCTGTCTCATCTGTGATAAGTTATCCATCAAACCTATCACAGGGGCAAGTCTACACCTGCCTCATCATCCATGTGTTTCCCATGGCTATAAACCAATCAGCCACCATGTCCATCAAAAGCAGTTAAGTATTAATTCAACCCATGTCCAAGTGCTACCATCAAGGTGTCCTCATCGTTGCATCCCCATCAACTCCAAATAATATGAAGCCTCCATCAACTGCAACTATCTCAATTCATCATGAACTCCTATGAATCATCTCCATCCAACATCTTCTGCAAGCATACATGTCTCGGTCTCAAATGCCATTGCACCCTTCATGTGGTATGGCCAACTAGTCCATGGCCTTCTTGTACAAAAGTACACAATATCTCCATCGGCTCATTTGTAAAATATCTCCATGTCGCATCAACAAGTCCATCCACACAACATCCCTGCCTTGGCACTCCTCATTGGATGCCCATAAGTGACATCTCTATAAGTGCCCCTGCATAATGTCCCTGCAAGAATTCTACCATGCTCCATCTATCCAACTCGATGTCCATGACTCTAGTTTCCCATGCTATCCATCTCAATAGACTCATCACAACATTGGTCATCTCATCCTAGACCCTAATCAAGTTTAGTGCACTCGGTCAGTCAAACCACATATATCAGCATATCATATCACAGGTTCCTTCCATCATCGCTACCTCCCCCCACCAAAGGTCCACTGAGACTGCTTCATGGTCACGGCTACGAAGAAGCCCACTCAAGTATCATATCACCATAACTCAAATGTGCCCTCTCTCCAATATTTCCATGAGTCATGCTAGGAACTTAGCCAGTTCTCCATATGGTTAAAGCATGACCCATCCTTCGCAATGATCATCATGTTCCTCCCTTGTCACAAGAATTTTCACCCCCTGCCATGAGGTCACAAACTATCCCAACAAACTCTGCAACAATCCATGGTCTTTGCTTCCCCAATATACAAGGTCTCATCATAGTCATCCATGGAACGGTTGCCCATTGCATCACAAAACTATCTTTTCCCTTCCCTACATATGGCCCATATTCCAAAATATCTAATGAAACACATTTAGTAATAGGAATACTTACTTCATCATGAGGCTCCTTAATGTGAGTGCTTTCTATCATCAATGTATGCATCGTGCAAGAATCTGGCTCAACTTGAGGAATCAATGGTGCCTCAAGTTATTCCTCTTTCGTTGTCACCTCTGTAGCATTCTCCCAGTTCGATTCAGCTATAGTAGGTTCCATCCCACTAAGCTCCTCTTCATTATGTACTGCAGCTTCCTCCTCAACATGGGTAACAATTATGGCCCACTCTTTCTCAAGAGTCAATTTCTTTTCAAGTTCGATTGTTTTCTTCTTCAAAAGCACCTCTTGCCTTTCCTTTAACTTTTTGAACTTTTCTTCCATACAGTCCACTTTCTCCATGAGTTGATGGAACTCACTTTCATTCATGTCGAAGATCCCTTCCTTAACCAAAGCATGAAGAGCTTCTTTCATCACATGAAATTCTTCATTCCATTCCACAAATATTTGTTGTATATTATCCAACTCTGCAAGTGGACTTGGTTCAGATTGACTAGGCCCCATGCTGTGCCTGTGCCATTATTCAAAACTCATAATCCCTATAAATCCCATTTTCTGCAAAACGGACATGCTTCAAAATCTTCAATATTCAACGAGATCAACACGCCCTGAATCGAGCTCTGATACCATCTATCATGCCCCTATCCTAGTGGTAGTCTTTCAACCACACATAGGCAAGTGTGGCACTAATACACACCTTTTTTTTTCACCAATACTCATGTGTATGGACTACACCGAACACTTCAACACTTAGCTAATTTCCCAATTCTTCAAGTGTCAACAATCATGCATCGAAATAACATTTAACTTCAATTACTATTGATCAAATTCATTATGTAATGAAAATCATAAATCATACAAGTATACACAATTATACTTGGGAGGGGAAACTCCCATAAAGTCTTCCCAATATAACATACAACTGTGATGTACAATATCTTACAATTACAAGTTTACAAAAGTCTTGTGCTACCAACTGCCTTGGCCTGCACAATCTACCAAATTTCGTGTCACAACCTTGCAGCTACCTCGCTCCTATTGCCCACACAAGGTATGAGGAAACCTCAAGTTTCCTTGATTTAGAAAAATTCTGTAACTTTGTTATCGCACCGGTCGTTCAGCCCTGCCTTGGTCATTCAGCCTTGCCCAGATCATTTAGCCCGGCCCAAGTTGTTCGTCTTGGCCTATAGTCATTCAGCCCTGCCTAGGTCGTTCAGCTCAACCCATAGTCATTCAGCTTGGCCTGCATTCGTTCAGCTCGGCCCTTAGTTGTTCATCTTGTCCCAAGCCATTCAGCTCGTTCCGCAGTCATTCAACTCAGCCCTCAATCTTTCAGCCTCACCCATGTCGTTCAGATCTGCCCAGGTTGTTCATCTCAACCTGCAGTCGTTCAGCCTCGCCCAGGTCATTCAGACCTACCCAAGCCATTCAGGCTCGCCCGGGCCATTCAAATCAACCTGTTGTTGTTCAAACCTGCCCAAGCCGTTTAGCGTAGCCTAGGTCATTTAGCTTGGCCCATCAATTCCTGCACCCATTCACCCTGTGACTTCGCCCAAGCTTCGATTTTCTCCTTATGTCTCCCAAACTCCACGAAACTTCAGACCAAGTTTCACCTTGATGTTTGGTTGATTGATTGATGGCTTCAATGCTCTCCATCATGGCTATATATACCCATGTCACCACACTCAACTGACACAGTCGTCCACCCAAGTATGGGTCGGCCTGCCCATTTCTACATGTCGGCCTAGCCCCTTCGTTCAGTCCGTCGGGTCTATTATCACTCTTCTTGATCTCCAAGGTTGAGGAAGAGTCCAGCTGAGGTAACCACAGAGCAACCTTTTGACTTGGTAGCTATCCCTACCAAGCCAGAGAGGGCTCTCTCCAAAGAATCACAACCAAGAGGGCTGGATGGATTAGGGTTTTACGCTAGGTATAAAGTGCAGAGGGTTGTTTGATTTGATTTGGTGGGGTTATGCTGGATGAGGATATTAGGTCAAAGGGTCTAGGTCTGGGAAAATCATATATGATTTGAAACATTGAAAGGGGAAAGGTAGGCAGGCGGCTTAGCACTTAAAAGGTGGTTTGGTGAGATGGTTTAAGACTAATGAGGAGTTAGGAAGAGAATAGGAGATGTATTCTTCCTAAACTAAAGAAAAATGGACAAATTATGATAGCATTCCCAAAACAGAGCATGAGAAAACATGTATTCTACCTTTCACCTTGAAAATTACCATATAATAGACATGAAATGGTTTATGAACTTACAAAACATTCATACAAATGATAACAAAGAAGAAACAATGCTAAACATACATACCACATGTATCCCAAAGAAATAGATACAACTCATCTATTAAAATTGGTCAAAATCTGATACAATAGTGTCTTTAATCACTAGTACAACATCCAACTGAGTCCCACCTTTGAAAAGACTAAAAAATACAAGATATAGGCCTCAAAACAAACTCCCCCTAGCCTCAGGGGTCGAATCCATGAGAGGAGTAGTTCCACCAAAATCTGAACTGATAGCTAGAGTGTAGGGTGGTCAAAATGAGTCATCCCTAATTACAATGAAACTAATTCATTACACCTGATGGAGTCCATTTACCTAATGTATTTACCCTAGGTAATAGCAAAAAGATCATAATTACATTTACAACATCAATTGCATCAGTAAAAATTTGATTTCCAAGGATAAAAATCAAAACTGCAGAAAAACAGTGAAAAATCAAGCAAATTGTCGTATGCGCAGCGCTAGTGTTCTATGTGCAACGCCTTTGGTTTGTGCCCAACGCCATCTTCCAACTGAGTTTTGAAGGGTTTCTTGATGACCAAATTGAGATTAGCATAGCTCATTGGAAATCCTATCCTGTCTACTTTCTAGAAATGTACTGGGTTCCAAAAATGATAAGATTTGACTCTCCAAAAAGTCAATCTCCCAAGACTACTCTTGTGCACATTGCCTAGCTGAAAAAGAGGGTAGAGATGTGATTTTTGAGGTGTTTTTGGCCATTTCTCCTTGTCATATTGCCCAATTTTGTTGTGCCAATAGTCAAAATTGCATTTTTACCACCTTTTGAATCTAATGCTGGTCTTGGTTTTTCATTTGGAGGCCTCTAGAAGATGCACAGTGCCTAGGGTGTTGCACATAGGACAATCCAACTATGCCAAAAAATGTCAAAGTTTGCACAAAAACCTAAAAATTCCAAAAATGCCCAGAAATTTGTCAAAATTGATACATGATCTGCTGATGAAGTATGTCAATCATGGAAAGAAGCCTCATCAAGGATATCAAGTTCTCTCTTCTCCTCTTTCATATTTAGGTTTTTAGGCTTTGACTTCACTTTCTTGAGTTTTGACCTTGCTATTTGGCTTCTTCGGTAATAATATGTTGACATCCTTCTTTGTATGTCATTGCCTCTTTTGGCCTTGTCTAGGAGCTTATCTAAATGCGGGTTTACCTTGTCAATCCAATGCTCTTGGTTCTCATTAATCATGATGGAAAATTGTTCATTCCATGTGAGTTGATTTGCAAGCTCAGCCTCCTTTTGTCTTTCTAGTTCTAGAGCTCTTTTTAGCCCTCTAGTCCTAGGTCTCCCTTTTGTTTCTTGTTCAAGTTCACCATACCTATCATAGGCTTCATCAAGCAATGCCTTAGATTTCATTTCTTCTCTTTTTTCCTTAATAAATTGAATCTCCATGACATCATGTTTGGCTTGAAGCTGCTAGTTTTCTTGCTCATAATATGAAATAATATATTTAGACCTCTCTAAGTTGGTCTGGAGCTCCCTGATGAGTGCATATTTTTCTTTGATGACTATGCTAATATATTCATTTTCATCATGCTCATCTAGGTCAACAAGGTCAAAATCTTGCTCTCTCTCATGGAGTTCCTCCTCCTCATGTCTGATCTTTGCCTAAACCTCTGCTTTTGTCATCTTTTCTTTGCCTTTTCGTACCTGCTTTGTTGATGAAGAAGGAAGGTCCCCTCCCACAATTTGTGGGGAAAACACCTACTTATGACCTCTCTGATAAGTATATGTCAATGTGCCCAAATCTACCCCTTTAGGCTTGATGACCTCAACCTGCTCAATCTTCTCCGGCTCACTGATCTCATCTCTGCCAGGTGACTCAATATGCTCATCAAATGTTGATGGTGGAGGTGATGGTGAAGATGACTGATCTAATGATGATGAATGATCCATGGGCTGGGATGGAGAAATAGAGGAGGAAGGATGAGATGATGAAGGGACATTTTGAACATTCTGAATAGATGGATCAATGAATATGGGATTGGTTATGAAGGTACTCCATGCAACGTTCAGCTGTTTGAGATGATAAAGGACTATGATTTTGAAGAGGGAATTATGAAAAAGACTCTTCATTTGATGTTCATATTCCCTTTCCTAGACAATATAGGCCATCTTATCAATGCTCTTGAACGAATAATAAGGAATATTGAGCATTTTGACTCTTGTGAAGTGCATGAGAAATCTGATATGGTATGTGTAGAGTCTAGAAAATTTTCCTTCACAAGTGAAGTACTTCATGATGATATTCATCATGGGAGCATACTTATCAAGAAGGTGACTGAAAGGGAAGAATTTATTTCTCTTATTTCTGTACCAAGGCTTCAAGTATGGCTTATAATACTGATCATCTAGGTTTTGAGATTTAAACCACTTCTCACCCACATTAGGTATTCCAGTAGCAACAATAATGATGGCTAAGAGGTGGCCTGGGTGTAGGCGGTATAAACAAATGCCCTAATCCTAATATAATTTCCTCTAATTCTAGCTGAAACCCTTCTTCAATCCTAATTGGAGTATCAGTTATCTATTTCTAAACCGACTGTTCATAAATTTACCTTTTTGGCCACTATCACCATTCTTTCCTCCTTAATCGCCTCAACCCTTGATATCGAGAACAAATTACACAATAGAAACTTATTTTCCACTATCGGAGTTGTAATTCCATGGGAATTACGAAATACACTATCGGCGAGGTTTAGAATGGCAATAAGGCAAATAAGCGTAAATTACACTATTGGCGTTGTAAACCAAAAGAAATATGTTAATACGCAAAATACATTGTCAGCGAGTTGTATTCCAAAGAAATGGAATAACATTATCGACACTTTAAATACACTATCGGCGGGTTATTTCATGAGAACTGAAACAACACTTTCGGCGCTTTGCTATCGGCCCTTCCCCGATGCGATAATGCTATAGCATATCGGTAATCGCAATCGGCGATTCACATCTCCCTTGCCATGCTCCTTCCGCTTAAGATTTGCGATGCGATAATGCCTCATGGACCCAATATATTATAAGCCCTCTCCTATAACATTTCGGATCCAAAATTCACACTTCGAACTTCAGCACTTCAAAGGGTTAGTCCCTCTCCACTCAAACACTGCGATGCGATATTTTTTGTAGACTCGATAAGGCTATCGATCACCCTCAATAAGATTTCAAGTCTGGATTCTCAATTCGGACTAAGTTTTTTAATGATTTCTTAGTGTAACCCAGAATTTGGCATATGGGACTAAATGACGCGTAAAATGGAAACAGAGCATGCCGATACATAGGAAAACCACTCCAACAAACTTTAATCAAGGTATTAGTTGGAAACAAATTCGAACCACTGTTAGAAAATCTAAACAGATGATGCTACGTGAAGCCAAAACTACACATAAACACCAATTTAACAGACAAACATAACTTCAGATGCACAAAAAGGGTTCGGAGGTCACCACACCTCCAGGATCGACCAATACACAGAGAAATCCCCTCCTCCTTTGAGAAATATGCAATAAAAGCATGCGGTCAAAATCTTTTTACAATAACATCAAACTTACATATATATTGGTTCATGCTAACAACCAGATCCTAAAACAAAGGCTTAATTTATTGCAACTATCATTTCTGCGAGACATCCTCCTCGAGAACCTCCACTATGCTTAACTAATCCTATATGTTTAGTGAGGTATTCTTCTCGAGAACCTCCACTATGGCTTAACTATTTAACATTTATTACATCATGATTTATTCCTAGATTCTATCTCTATGCTAAACTAGAAAAACATGGAAATTGATGGCTAAAGGATCCCACTCCTTTGCTTGTAGTTTTTTTTGGATTTTTGGAATAAGTTTGAAGAACTTTCCCTCCAAGTCTCGTGCTCTTGCATCAGACTCCTAAGGACAAAATTCTTCATCGGCTCCTATCCATGAGCTCTTCTACGTAACTGCCCAACTTCTGTAGCATGCTTTCTATTACCCAAGTAGCTTCAACAATTGGTTGATCCTTCCATTTGACCAAATACTGAAAGTACTCCTGTCCTCTGGTTTTCTTGAACACTTTCTTGTCCAAAATCCTTTCTGGCTGTAATGCTTTTGTTGTAGGTAACTGTTTTACCCAGTCAATTTCTTGTGTCTCCTAATCTTCTTCTGTATCATCTACAGTTTCACCTTCATACTTGTACAGATCAGCAACATTGAAAATTGGGGATATTCCAACATCAGGGGGTAATTCAATTTCATATGCATTTGCAGAAAATTTCCTTAATACTCTGCATGGTTTAATTTTCTTGAACTTCAATTTGTTATACTCCCTCTTTGGAAATCTTTCCTTTCTGAGGTGTGTTAAAATGAAGTCTCTAACTTCAAAGTTCACCTCTCTTCTTCTCATGTCTACTCTGGTTTTGTACTTGATATTGCTATCTTGCAGTTGTTGTTTCACTTGTTCATGTATTGCTTGCATTTCTGAAGCAAAATCTTCTCCCTCTGCACTTCTCATCTCATCTTTTCCTAAGTTTCTTAACTCAAATACTCCTCTTGGATGCATTCCATAAACTATATGGAATGGACTCTATCCTGTACTCATGTTAGGTGAGTCATTATATGCATATTCATCTTGTGCCAACACTTGATCCCACTATTTTGGATTTTCTGCAGTAAGACTCCTCAAGAGATTGCCCAAACTCATGTTCACTACTTCGATGATAAGCAGAACTAAAACTCAGTTTAGTTCCCAACTTCTTCCATAGTGTCCTCCAGAAATGTCCAACAAATTTGGAATCTCTTTCTGAGACAATACTCTTAGGCAACCCATGCAATCTTACAATCTCCTTGAAAAGCAAATTAGCAATGTGAGTAGCATCACTGGTTTTATAACATGGAATAAAATGTGCCATTTTTTAAAATCTGTCCACTACAACAAAAATTGAATCATTTCCTCTTTGAGTCTTTGGTAAGCCCAAAACAAAATCCATACTTACCATATCCCAAGGCCTATCTGAAATTGGTAATGGAACATACAAACCTGTGTTTTGGCTTCTTCCCTTTGCATATTGACAGATTTTGCAAGTTTTCACATACTTTTCCATTTCAAATCTCATTTTCAGCCAGAAATAAAGTCTGTTCAATTGTTCATAAGTCTTCTCTATCCCAAAATGTCCTGCAAGTCCCCCACTATGTTTCTCTTTGATTAAGTTCTCCCTCATAGAACAGTTTGGTATGCACAGCTGATTCCTTTTAAACAACAGTCCATCTTGTAAGAAATAATTCAACCATTTACTCCTATCCATCAAAACAGGATTCTTACAAGCTTCAAATGTCGCTTTAAAATCTGAATATGTCTCATACAATTGTTTAAGAAAATCAAAACCCAACACTTGAATCTGACTCTCTTGAGGTAATACATTTCTCCTACTTAAGGCATCTGCAACTTTATTTGATTGGCCATTTATGTGCTTCAAGAAAAAATGGAAACCTTGAAGATACTCTACCCATTTAGCATGTTTTTGTCTAAGCTTTGGCTGCTGTATAATATACTGTAATGCATGGTTATCTAAATAAAGTATGAACTCTTTTGACATCACATAATGTATACATTTCTTCAATGATTGCACAACTGCATAGAACTCCTTATCATAAGAAGAATACTTCTTCTTTGAACCATTTAGCTTTTCGCTAAAATAAGCTATAGGTCTATCTTCCTGACTTAAAACACCTCCAATAGCTTCTCCACTAGCATCACACTTCACTTGGAAAGGTTTACTAAAATCAGGTAGAACCAAAATAGGTTTTCAGTTATTTTCTTCTTCAACAGCTGAAAATTCTTTTCTGCTTCAGCAGTCCATCTAAATGGTTGTTTATCCTTCTTTATGGTCTCAATAATAGGAGCATTGATCTTACTAAAATTCTTTATGAATTTCCTATAAAAACTAGCAATACCATGGAAAGTTCTTACCTCAAAAACACTTTTAGGTGAAGGCCACTCCATGATTGCCTTGATCTTCTTTGGATCCATCTTCAGGCCTTCAGCAGAAATAACAAAACCCAAATACGCTAACTCTTCTTTCATGAATGAACACTTCTTCAAATTCAGCAATAAATTCTCTTGATGTAACCTTTGTAAGACATAATTCAGATGTCTCATGTGCTCCTCCTTGGACCTGTTGTAAACTAATATATCGCCCAGATATACTATTATAAATTTACCAATAAACTCTTTAAGAACTTCATTCATGAGTCTCATAAATGTACTTGGTGCATTTCACAACCCAAAATGCATTACTCTCCACTCATACAATCCCTCATTTGTCTTAAAGGTGGTTTTCCACTCATCCCCTTCTCTTATCCTTATCTGATGATACCCACTTTTAAGATCTAGTTTTGTAAAATACCTTGCTCCACTCAAGCAATCCATTAAATCTTCAATTCTGGGTAAAGGAAATCTATACCTGATTGTGATTTTATTGATGGCTCTTGAATTAGTATGCATTCTCCACCATCCATCTTTCTTTGGACTCAACACTGTTGGTACTGCGCAAGGACTCAAAATTTCTCTGATCAGTCCTTTGTCAAGCAATTCCTGAACCTGCTTCCTAACCTATTCATTCTCTGTGGGAGTCATTTTGTAAGTTGCTTTGTTAGGTAGATTTTAATTTTGCTCTAGGAATCAAATCTATATAATGGTTGATTCTTCTAATGGGTGGTAACTTATTGGGCAAATCATCAACAATGATATCACAATAGTTGTCCTACATTTCTTGAATTTCAATGGGTAAATCAGAAACTTTAGTCGAATTCATTATTACCTTGGGCTTGCAAATTACAGAAAAATTTACCTCATTCTCTTCAATCTGCTGCAAGTATTCTTTTCCTCCCAGTAACAGAGTTTTTGGATCAATCTTCTTTCCTGATGCATCTTCTTCTTTCATAGGCAGCAACATATGATTGATACCATATTTACCAACCTTGTAGGTGTTTCTTTTCCCATCATGCATAGCTCCTTTGTCGTATTTCCAAGGTCTTCCAAACAATATGTGACACACATCCATAGGCATCACATCACATACAATTTTATCCTTATATTTTCCCAACTGCAACTCCACTTCACACTGTTCATTCACTAACAGTTGATGTCCCTTTTGTAACCATGACACCTTGTAAGGTGTTGGATGTTTCATCGTCTTCAACTTCAATTTCTCCACCACTTCTGTAGAGACCAAATTATCGGTGATGTCATTATCAATGATCATCTGACAGCATTTCCCTTGAACCTTACACACTGTTTTGAACAAAGTCTTTCATTGTGATGGTTCAACTATCTCCTTTGCTAGCTTGAGCAAAATCTTATTTATTACCAAACATTATCCTCTCTTTGGTATATTTTCTTCTTCTACCACTATTGTTGTTGCTTCTCTCTCAACTTGAGCAACAATTGCATTCCTCTAACTTGTTCCTGCATTCTCTGGGCACTCAAAAGCTCTGTGTCCCAGTTTGTTACATCTGTAACATCTTACTTCTCTTCCTCTGCCTCTGCCTCCTCTTCCTCTAGAAAAACTCCCTCTTCCACTTGCATCACCTCCTATGGGTGCATGCTAGTTTGAGCTACTGCTAGCTCCATATTTAGGTGTTGTAGATATTCCTCTACCACCTTGGCTTCCTTTCCCTCGGAAAGTACCTCTTCCTCTGGCAGACTGCTTCCTTATGAGTTTTTCTTCAGCTCTTAGTAGCATCTGATAAGCTTCTTCTATTGTTTTAGGAGACAGTATACTTATCTCATCTTAAATACCCATCCTAAGACCATTCACATATCTAGCCACCTTCTCATCTATATCCTGGGTTTTTCCAGCTCCTATGATTACCTTATAGAATTCCTCTATGTATTCTTTCACTGTCATAGACCTCTATCTAAGGTTCTGCATCTATCTGAACAAGGTTTGCTGATAATTACTTGGTTGAAACTTACCTCTTAGCTTTGCTATCATCCTATTCCAATTTCTAATCGGTTTCTTGCCAAGATTCTTTCTTTCTACCTGCACTCCATCCCACCAAAGTGTTGCATGTCCTTTTAGCTTCGTGATAGCAAACTTTACTTTCTTCTCATCTTTTGTTTCTTCATAGTCAAAGAATTTCTCCATGCCATTAATCCAATCTATCATGTCTTCTGGATTCAATCCTCCTTCATATATTGAAACCTCAGTCTTGGCCTAGTTGTGGATCTCAACGCTGACTGGAAGAATCTCATCTCAAGATTAATTTTTATAGCTTCCTCCTCTCCTTTAGCTTCAACCTCAAGCTCACTAACATCTCCATCATCTATATTTCTCACTGTTGTTAATGCTTCCATTCTAGCTTGCATATGTTGCACAGTCTCCATCACTTCAGAATTTGCAACTGGTCGTCCTCTTCTACCACGTCCTCTTCCAACTCTGAAAGCCATATTAACTTCCCTTCTTTTGCTTCTGATATTCAATTCAATGTAAAAACGAGGCTTTGATACCACTAAAGGTGGCCTGGGTGCAGGCGATATAGACAAACGCCCTAATCCTGATATAATTTCCTCTAATTCTAGCTGAAACCCTTCTTCAATCCTAACTGGAGTATCAGTCATCTATTTCTAGACCGACTATTCATAAATTTCCCTTTACGGCCACTATCACCACTCTTTTCTCCTTAATCATCTCAACCTTTGATATCAGGAACAAATTACAAACCAGAGGCTTTTTTTCCACTATCGGAGTTGTAATTCCATGGGAATTATGAAATACACTATCGGCGGGGTTTAGAATGGAAATAAGCATAAATTACACTATCGGCACTATAAACCAAAGGAAATGCGTTAATACGCAAAATACATTGTCGGCGGCCTTTATTCCAAAGAAATGGAATAACACTATCGGTGCTTTAAATACACTACTGGTGGGTTATTTCATGAGAATTGAAACAACACTATTGGCGCTTTACTATCGGCCCTTCCCCGATGCGATAATACTGTAGCATATCGGTAATCGCAATCGGCGATTCAACGCTCCCTTGCCAAGCTCCTTTTGCTTAAGATTTACGATGCGATAATGCCTCGCGGACCTGATATATTATAAGCCCTCTCCTATAACATTTTGGATCTGAAAGTCGCACTTCAGACTTCAGCACTTCAAAGGGCTAGTCCCTCTCCACTCAAACACTGCGATGTGATATTGGTTGTGGACCGGATAAGGGTATCGGCCACCCTTAATAAGATTTCAAGTCCAGTTTCTCAATTTGGACTAAGTTTTTTCACGGTTTCTTAGTGTAACCCAGAATTTGGCTTATGGGACTAAACGATGCGTAAAATGGAAATAGAGCACGCCGATACATAGGAAAACCACTCCAATAGACTTTAATCAAGGTATTAGTTGGAATAAGAGCCAAACCATTGTTAGAAAAGCTTAACAGATAACACTGCATGAAGCCAAAATTATGCATAAACACTAACTTAACAGACAAACATAAGTTCAGATGCACAAAAAGGGTTCATAGGTCACCACACCTCTGAGATCGACCAATACACAGGGAAATCCCCTCTTCCTTTGAGAAATATGCGATAAAAGCATGCAGTCAAAATCCTTTTACAATAATATCAAACTTACATATATACTGATTCGTGCTAACAACCAGATCCTAAAACAGAGGCTTAATTTATTGCAACTATCAGTTCTGGGAGACATCCTCCTCGAGAACCTCCACTATGATTAACTAATCCTATCTATTCAATGAGGTATTCTCCTCGAGAAGCTCCACTATGACTTAACTATTTAACGTTTATTACATCATGATTTATTCCTAGATTCTATCTCTATGCTAAACTAGAAAAACATGGAAATTTATGGCTAAAGGATCCCACTCCTTTGCTTGTAGATTTTTTTGGATTTTTGGAGTAAGTTTGAAGATTTTTCCCTCCAAGTCTCATGCTTCTGCATCACTGAGGATATGGTGAAGGCTACACCAGCAAGGGTCACTTGATTGTCCTTAAGATTTGAAATGAAAATTCTAGTCAAAACAAGGTGGCTTTGGATTCTTTGTATCATTTCACAAAAATAAAAGCATCCCAAATGCTTGAAACAAGTGATTTTCATGGGTGAGGCCATTAGTTCTCTAGTGCTGGTAAGCACAAACCTCAATATTATTCCTCCTTTGTGTGGCCTTCTTTCTTCTGTATCTTCCTCCTCTGTAAAATCTCTATCTTCCTCCTCCATGATGTGTTTTTGTTACTTTTGTCTTGAAACCATAGGGATTAGGAAATGGGAGTGGGAATGGGGTAGGAAAAATTTAGGGAATGGGGTAATGGATTAGGGAACTTAGGGAGGTGATAGGGGATTGAAATATTTAAGGGATTTGAGAATTGGTATTTATTATAGGTATGGCAATATGGCTGCCTAGGTATTTGCTGCCTGGGACTTAGGGTTTAAGGGAGAATAAATTTGGGATAGGGATTTATCAATACATGGGTAGGGATAGGATTTAGTCTGATGTGGGAAGGATAGTAGGGCCTTACGAACAATTTTGGAGGTGTGGGAATGAAACTAGGGTTTGCAAGTTTTGAGGACTCCAAGTTTCACACAAGAAACATAAAACCATGAATTGATGACTTGTGAAATGTACGGAGAGTATAGTAAGGCCTTACATACTTTCTAGGAGGTAAAGAAACCCTATGATGAAGTTTTGGAGCACTTGCATGAAATTTGAGAGCTTACAAGTGAAGTTTGATAGGGGCGTAGCGCCTTTGATGCATGCGCAGCGCCTAACTTCTCTATGCACAACGCCTTTGATGTGTGCACAACGCCAACTTCAAATCAAATTTTGTGTGCCTTCCCGAAGTCCAAATTGACCTATCAAGCACTGAAATTGATCAATTATAGCCCCTCAAAAATCAATTCTCCCAAGACTAGTCAAAAAATGCAGAATGAGGGTACAAAAATAAAGTGTACTCTTACAGTAAATGTTTGGAGGTCCTCTGCAACTCTAAATTGAGATCATGATAGCTCATTGGAAAGATATCGTTTTCTAGTTATCATTTAAATTATATAGAAAGTCATATGGATGCACAAGATATGCGAAAAATTTATTTTCCCAAGGTCACTCCAGAGGTGCAGCAACTCTCTTGTAGCAATTGTATTTTTGAAGTTTCTCCAAAACCATAACACTTGTGTAAAAATGGAAGGAATTTTTTAATCCTTGGACTATTATGGACAAAAACCTCTCTCAATTGTGTAAATTTCATCTTTGTTTTGTTGGAAACATACTTTTAAGCAAAACTCGCCCTATGTGTGGCAAATGATTTGTCCCTTGGAATGACTTCTTGAAAAATATAGAGACGTGATGTTTATGAGTTGTAATGGCCTCATACTTGCTGAAATGACCTCCCTTAGGCCTCCTCTGCACAGATGTCTCTGATTCCATAGCCAACCCTAGCTCAGTGGAAGAGGAAATTAGGGTTTAGTGCTTGTGGAGAATGATGTTTGGACACCCTTGGGAAAAGACAACTACCTTTGGCATTCACTTAACTTTTTGAAACATTACCTTTTCACTTGAGTATTTCCTTTGACAAATTTATCTTTTGATAGTCTTTAAGCACTCTTTGAATTACTTTGCTTTAATGAAGTTTGCATATAGAGATTGAGTTAGCAGCTTAGGAACGACAATTACTACATATAGTGAACATACAATTACATGATGAAATAAGAATTCTCTTTACAAATCATCTTCACATGGTGAAGAGATGTTATTTGATCACCCTTTTCTTGTTGGTCTTATGCAATGTCATGGAGTTTTATTGGAACCTTGGAAACCCTAATGACCTCATGAGACCTTGAAGGAATGAATTTCAAGATGACATGACTGACGTGATGGCATGATGTCATTAACTTTATGGACAATGGATACTCAGCAAGGTTGAAATGAGCCAGCAAGGGGTAAATTTCTAAAAGGAGTAAAGGAAACCCTAATTCAACCTTCAATGACCAAATGTTTGCATGACGACCCAGTGGAGTGACAAAAAATTTAGAATGGGACCCTAATATGACATGAAAAGAGGATTTTTGATCACTAATGGCAATATGCAAATACTGACTCTTATAGGGTCCACTTAATTTAAGTCAACCTCCACACCGTCACATGGTCCCCGCCTATAATTTTCTTGTTGGGTGTGTTCGCCCATTGCACATGGACACGCTTGTCCGTTGCACAAAACCAAGAACACCTCCGTATGACTCGTCACACCTAACCGAGAATGCCTCTGCATGACTCGTCACACATAACCAAGCTCAAGCACCTATCGCACACATGGGCACGCCTGACTCGACTTGTTGCATAAACCCGAGAATTCTACCCATCATTGCACATAACCAAGTTCACCTTCGCACAACTCGTCGCACATAACCAAGATCAGGCACTTGTCACACACGTGGGTGTGCCTGACTTGACTTGTCACATAAAATCGATAAGTCTACACACTGTCACACATAACCGAGTTTGGGTGCCCGTCGCACATGGTTGTGCCCATCACACATGGTCGTGCCCATCACACATGACTGCGCCCATCGCACATGGTTGTGTCGTCGCACATGGCCGCACCCAACTAAATTCGTGGGAATGACATCCTCCCCCACTCTAACTGAGGTTTTCTTCCTCGACAACTCCACCATATTGTCGCAAAGTGTCGCTGGCTCCAACATCCTCAAAATGTCCACAATGTCCACCTCTGCTCCATAATCGCATAAACCATAAAGGTTCATGACTCCATGAGCAGGAAAGTTTCCTCAATCCATGGTCTTCAACCACATTCGTCACAATCTCCACATGTTGCCCCACCATGGAAGGTTGGTCCCTCCAACTAAATCTACATGCTATCACTGCAACATATATCGTGTCAACTCATCATGTATCGTCATCATGTGAATTGCTGCCATGAAACTCCAACTCAACTCAAACATATCTCAATACACTACTAGCCCCCATGACTCAAACTAGTTGGGTAGTTAATCCAACTATCATGCTCAAACCATGAGAATGAACCTCCTCATGCCATCATCAATCATTTCTCTCAACATCCCATCACAATATCAACTTGATCAAGAATCCATCCCGTCTCCATCAAAGTGTAAAGTAAGCCATGCCTAGGTCCATGAAGTAGTCCATCTCATATGCAACATGTTGACCATGATGTTGGTGTCAATGTGTTACATATCAATTAGTCGCATCTATTCAAGCATCATCATCCATATGTGTGAGGTTCATATCCTCAAAATGAAGAGATCATCTCATCAAAACAATGCTCAATTTATCATATCCAAGTCCATGAAGCAACCTCCATCTCATCTGTGATAAGATATCCATCAAACTATCAAAGGGGAAAGTCTACACATGCCTCATCATCCATGTGTTTCCCATGGTCATAAACCAATCAGCCACCATGTCCATCAAAAGTGGTTAAGTATTTACTCAACCCATGCCCAAGTGCTACCACCAAGGCATCCTCATCACTGCAACCCCATCAACTCCAAATAATATGAAGCCTCCATCAGCTACAACTATCTCAAGTCATCATGAACTCCTATGAATCATCTCCATCCAACATATTCAGTAAGCATACATGTCTTGGTCTCAAGTTCCACTACACCCTTCATGTGGTATGGATACTCCCATAATCTCATCACAAATCCAATCAGTCCATGGCCTTGTTGTACAAAAGTGCACAACATCTCCATCTTCTCATCTGTAAAATATCTCCATGTCGCATCAGCAAGTCCATCCACACAACATCCCTGCCTTAGCACTCATCATTAGATGCCCATAAGTGACATCTCTATAAGTGTTCCTGCTTAATGTCCCTACAAGAAGTTTGACATGCTTTATCTATACAACTCGATGTCCATGACTCAAGTTGCCCATGTTGTCCATCTCAGTAGACTCATCACAACATTGGTCATCTCATCCTAGTCCCTAATCAGATTTAGTGCCCTCGGTCACTCAAACCACATATATCACTGTCATATCACAGGTTCCTTCCATCATCGTTGCCTCCCCCACCAAAGGTCCACCAAGACTGCCTCATGGTCACAGCTACGAAGAAGTACACCCAAGTATCATATCATCATAACTCTGATGTGACCTCTCTCCAATTTTTCCATGAGTCATGCTAGGCACTTAGCCAATTCTCCATATGGCTAAAGCATGACCCATCCTCCACAATGACCATCATGTTCCTCCCCTGTCACAGGAATTTCCACCCCCTGCCATGAGGTCACAAACTACCCCAATAAGCTCTACAATAATCCATGGTCTTTGCTTCCCCTATATACAAGGTCTCATCATAGCCATCCATGGAACGGTTGCCCATTGCATTGGAAAACTATCTTTTCCCTTCCCTGCATATGGCCCATCTTCCAAAAGCTCCAATGAAACACAAGTAGTAATAGGAATACTTACTTCCATGAGGCTCCTTCATGTGAGTGCCTTCTATCATCAATGTCTTCACCATGCACGAATATGGCTCAACTTCAGTAATCAATGGTGCCTCAAGTTCTTCCTCTTTTGGTGTCACCTCTACAGTATCCTCCAAGTTTGGTTTAGCTATAGTAGGTTCCATCCCACTAAGCTCCACTTCATTATGTACCGCAGCTTCCTCCTCAACATGAGTAACAGTTACGACCCGTTGTTTCTCAACAGTCAATTTCTTTTCAATTTCGACTATTTTCTTCTTCAAAAGCACCTCTTGCCTTTCCTTTAACTTTTTCATCTTTTTTTCCATACGGTCCACTTTCTCCATGAGTTGATGGAACTCACTTTCATTCGTATCGGAGATCCCTTGCTTAACCAAAGCATGAAGAGCTTCTTTCTTCACATGAAATTGTTGATATCATTTCACAAATATTTGTTGTATATCATCTAACTTTGCAAGTGAACTTGGTTCAGCTTGACTCGGTCCCATGGTGTGCCTTTGCCATTCTTCAAAACTCATTATCCCTGTAAAGCCCATTTTCTGCAAAACAGATATGCTTCATAATCTTCAAACTTCAACAAGCTCAACTCGGCTTGAATCGAGCTCTAATACAATATGTCACACCCCTATCCTAGTGGCAGACCTTCAACCACACATAGGTGGGTGCGGCACCACTACACACTTTTTTTTCACCAATACTCGTGTGTACGAGCTACGCCTAACACTTCAACACTTAGCCAATTTTCCAATTTTTCAAGTGTTAACAATCATGTAGCGGAATAACATTTAACTTCAATTACCATTCATCATCTTCATTGTGAAGTGGAAATCATAAATCGTACAAGTATACATAAGTATAGCGGGGAGGGGAAACTCCCGTAAATTTTGCTCAATATAACTTACAACTGTAATGTACAATATCTTACAATTATAAGTTTACAACAGTCTTGTGCTACCAACTGCCTTGGCTTGCACAATCCACCAAATGTCGTGTCACGACCTTTCAGCTACCTGGCTGCCTATTTCCCACACAAGATATGAGGAAACATCAAGTTTCCTTGCCTTAGAACAATTATGCAAGTTTGTTGTCACACCAGTCGTTCAGCCTCGCCTAGATTGTTCAGCTCAGCCCACAGTCGTTCAGCCTTACCCAGGTTGTTCAACTGAGCCCGCAGTCATTCAGCTTGGCCTGCATTCGTTTAGCCTTGCCCAAGTCATTCAGCTCGACCCGCAGTCGTTTAGCCTTTCCTAGGCTATTCAGCTTAGCCCGCAGTCGTTCAGCCTCACCCAATTCATTCAAGCCCACCCAAGTCGTTTAGCCTCACCTCGGTTGTTTAACTCAGCCCGCGGCCATTCAAACCTGCCCATGCTATTCAGCGCGGCCCACCAATTCCTGCACTAATTCGCCTTGATGTTTGGTTGATTCATTGATTCCTTGAATGCTCTCCATCATGGCATATATATACCCATGTCTCCACACTCAAGTGACACGACTGTCCACCCAAGTATGGGTCAACCTACCCATTTCTACATGTCGGCCCAGCTCCTTCGTCCAGTCCACTAGGTCCACTAAACTTTAGTCAACCTCCACACCGTCGCATGATCCCCTCTTATAAGTTTACCGTCGCACGCCTTGGGGCGCATTCGCCCATCGCACATGGGCGCGCCTTTCCGCCACACATGGGCGCGCCCGTCCATCGCACAAAATTGAGAATGCATCTGCATGACTCGTCGCACATAAGCAAGAATGCCTCTGCACGACTCGTTGCACATAATCGAGCTTGGTCATTCGTCGCACACATGGCGCCCCCAACTGGATTCGTAGAAGTCTACCCACCGTCGCACATAACCGAGTTCGCCTTCGCACAACTCATCGCACATAACCGAGCTCGAGCGCTTGTCACACACATGGGCGCACCCGACTCGACTCGACGAATAAAACCGAGAAGTCTATCCACCCTCACACATAACCAAGTTCGGGCGCCCGTCGCACATGGGTGTGCCCGACTCAACTCATGGGCCTGACACCCTCAAACCCACAAACAACGAAACACCAGTGTGACGTGGAAAGTATGCAACCTCTATCATTGTCTATGACCAGATTGACCATTTCAACTCGATCGCACTCTACTACAGGAGTATACACTCATTGTTCCAAGCACACATGTTTCAATCACACAAGACTTTCAAATAAAAAATAGATTTTTGTTTTTATTAATTTTTATAAATTATTACCTGAGGTTTTTGAGCTTCATAATTATGAGAACTCATGGTATTCACATGGAATATAGTCAATTGGTAATCATGTCGAATATAGTCAATTTAAAGGGGAAAATTAAAACCTAACTTTGGGTTTACCAAGCACTGAGAAGGATCAAATCTCTTGAGATGCAACCCTCTTTTAGAGTGAAAACAGATTTGATCCCTCTTGGCATATATCCAAAATTAGATGGATCTAAGATAGTTTTATCATGAGAAAAATATTATGTGTCTCTCTCCAATGCAATATGGTAGGGATATTGTAATGTAAAGCTCTATAAACATTTTGACTGGGTCAAAATAAAGATAATAATAATAATTAAGAATTATAATTATCAATAAAATATTTTGACCAGATCAATTCATAAAATAAATAAAATTTTGAAATTAATATATTCATTGTTATTATAATTTAAATATATTTTCTTAATTTTGGGATCCATCTTAATTCTGGATCTACCAAATGTCTAGAGAGATCAAATATCTTAAAATACAAACCTTTTTTAAAATCAAAACAAATTTGATCCCTCTCAACACTTCATACATCTAAAATTAAAATAAATCTAAACTTATATATATAAATCTATTACATCATAAATTGAAAATCGTTATATCAAAATTCATCCAATTGCTTGTTAAAATTGTCATCATAAGACTTATAAAAAATAAATTGCTTGTTAAAATGGTCATCATAGGACTTATAAAAAATAAATTTAGATAAGAAAAATCTAAACTATTCTTTGCACTATCCAAAAGAAACCTAATTAAATTATATTTTATCATAATCTTTATTTTAATCCTTCAATATCAAATAAATATGTTTGAAAGTGATAGCTCATATCCTAAACCATTTTTATATTTGAGGTTTCCTTCAACTGTTCCCGTCTTCCTCGGCGGTTGTCACGCGTGATCTTTTGAAATTAACATGTGAGTGGGATTTTGATAAGATACGTAACACACAAAACATTTAGAGGTCCAATTTTTTATTGGAACCATGAAAAATAAAGTGTTAATTATATTAGTTGTTTCTTTATATTGGACTGAATAAAGTTTTTCTACTTCTGAGTTAAAGTAGGTATTATAACTAAGATACTCCAAAGTGGGGACGACACGCCGAATATAATGCAAAAGACATATATGTTAAAAAATTATTTATTTATTTTTAACTATAGTGGGTTATAAGAAGAGTTTCGGTGTAAATCACATGAAAAAGACTTTTGTTAACACGTTTCGAACCAACTACTGTGATTCATCGTCAGGACAAGTTGAAGAAACAGATCAGGCCTAGTATGTTAAATAGACTGAGCAGAGACTCCAACGGCTACCTAACGGCTATTTTTGACTCTAAGACCCAACCCAAAATTATATTCATAAATTTAATCTTATTATTATTTTTATTTAATAATACATTATTCCATTTCTAGAAATAAGAGAACTTAGGTACAATTAATAATGAGCGAAATGAGTATCGCAAAGATGATTTATTTATTTAATTATTAATAAAATATACTAATAGGTTATTTTAAAGTTTTATTAATTAATTATTGTTTGAAGATTTTTTAATAAATAATATATATTCTTTTATTTATTTTATAAATCTTGATTAATATATATATGAGTTATTATTAAAGGTAGGTTAATATGTTATAAAATTTTAAATCTACTAATTATAATACCATTCTTAAGGGTTAGATAGAAAGTAAAAGAGTAAAATAATTAATTTTATTTCTGAGATAATATATATATATATATTATATATAGATATAAATATATATATACTATATATATATATAATATATAATATATATATATATATATATATAATAAATATATATATATATTATTTAATAATATTAAATGCGATAAAATTATCTAGAAAATTATATTTATATCCATTAGTTTAAATAGCTGAAAATAAGTAACTACATAGAAGTAATCACAAATAACAATAAAAATAAAAATATCAATAAATGTAATACAACTAGCCCCAAGAATATATTGTAGTTTAGATACACCAATAATAATAACATAATGAATTAAATAATTAACTACCAAAACAGGGGAAGGACCCTCATCAGATTAGATTAATACCTTCAATTATATATATCTTTTAATAAAAATAATCACAATTAAATACAGGAGGAACCCAATATATAAGCGAGAACATAAAGCCATGAGCAATAAATATATATATTCGAAAAGATTAAACAAGAGCACCCAGGATGCACAAAGGGGCGGGGGGGGGAAAGAAGAAACCCTAAGACGACAGGGCAGGGATCCAACTTCTACTTACCTTCCAACCATCATCTCTGTTGAGATTATTGGGTCTGTAATTTTTTTTAAGGTCTATATATTTTATGGACAAGGTTTTGATTTTAAATTTTATAGTTATTTTTTTAATTAAAAGATGAAAATAAAAACTAAATTTGGTATAGGTGGTGAAAAGTTTTTTTTTTTTTAATCTTAATTGATGCGGTTTAAAGATGAAGTCATGTAAAGTCTTGTTCCAATATCCTTATAATAATGTGAAAAATGATGATTTATTTATCTAACTAATTAAATGTTATTTATGGAAAACATGTAAAAAAATAAAAAATAAAAAATTACATTGATTTGTAGGATAAGATAGCATCAATATGTCAATTATGAATAATATTATCACTATTTGTATATTGAATATAAATTATTTAGTGAGATTAAATTGTCATTTACATTTATTGGGGCAATAGCCAGTAATAACATACCCACTAAATCTCTATTTTAATTTTAATTACTAGAAAAATTAAAAATCGCTAGTTGAAACAATTCAAAATTTTCACCTCAAATTCAAGGTTCTTTGGATTCATCCCTTGTAAAATTGCAACCTTAGAGATGAATCTAAAATATAAAATTACAGTAGTATATACTTCACTTCTATGCGCAGTACCTTTGATGTGTGCATAGCACCGACTTCAAATCGACTTTTGTGTGCCTTCCTGAAGTCCAAATTGAGCCCATGATAGCTCGTTGGAAATATATATCTCTTGGCTACACAATTGACCTATCAATGATTGATAATGATCAATTATATCCCCTCAAAAATAAATTCTCCCAAGACTGGTCAAAAAATGTAAAATGAGGGTACAAAAATGAAGTGTGCTCTTGCAGGAAACTTTTGGAGGTCCTTGCAACTCCAAATTGAGCTCATGATAGCTAGTTGGAAAGATATTTCTGTCTAGCTATCTTTTGAATTATCTAGAAAGTCATTTGGACACACAAGCTAGGAAAAAAAATATTTTCCCCAGGTCACTCCATAGGTGTAGCAACTCTCTTGTTGCAATTGTATTTTTGAAGTTTATCCAAAACCATAACACCTATGTAAAAAGGGAAGGAGGTCTTTAATCCTTGTACTATTGTGGACAAAAACCTCTCTCGCATTTGTAAAATTCATCTCTGCTTGGTTGGAAACATACTTTGAAGCAAAATTGGCCCTATGTGTGACAAATGATTTGTCCCTTGGAATGACTTATTAAAAAATGATGGAGACATGATGTTTATGAGTTGGAATGGACTCATACTTGCTGAAATTACCTCCCTTAGGCCTCCTCTGCACAAATGTCCTTGATTCCATAGCCAACCCTAGCTCAGTGGGAGAGGAAATTAGGGTTTAAGGCTTGTGGAAAATAATGATTTTGACACCCTTGGGAACAGACAATTACCTTTGGCATTCACTTAACTTTTCGAAACATTACCCTTTCACTTGAATATTTCCTTTGAAAAATTTATCTTTTGATGGTCTCTAAGAACTCTTTGAATATTACTTTGCTTTAATGAAGTTGGCATATAGAGATTGATTTGGCAGCTTAGGAACAATAGTTATTACATATAGTGAATATAAAATTCCATAATGAAATAAGAATTTCTCTTTAAAAATCATCTTCACATCTTCACATGGTGAAGATATGTTATTTGATCACCCTTTTCTTGTTGGTCTTATGCAATGGAATGGAGTTTTATTGGAACCTTGGAAACCCTAATGACCTCATGAGACCTTGAGGGAATGAATTTCAAGATGACATGACTGATGTGATGGCATGATGTCATTAACTTTATGGACAATGGATACTCAAGAAGGTTGAAATAAGCCAGCAAAGGGTAAATTTCTAAAAGGAGTAAAGGAAACCCTAATTCAACCTTTAGTGACCAAATTTTTGCATGACAACCTAGTGGAATGACAAAAATTTTAGAATGGGGCCCTAATATGATATGAAAAGAGGATTTTTTATCACTGATGGTAGTATGCAAATATTAACTCTTACAGGGTCCACTTAATTTATTTCGGCCTCCACAACATCACATGGTCCCCCCCTATAATTTTCTCGTCGCACGTCTTGGGTGTGTGTCTGCCCATGTCCATCGCACAAAACTAAGAACGCCTCCATATGACTCGTCGCACCTAACCGAGAATGCCTTTGCACAACTCATCGCACATAACCAAGCTCAAGAACCTATCACACATGTGGGCGCACCCGACTCGACTTGTCGCATAAAACCGAGAATTCTACCCATCGTTGCACATAACCAAGATCGACTTCACACAACTCGTCACACATAGCCAAGATCAGGCCCTTGTCGCACAAGTGGGCACGCCTAACTCGACTCGTTGCATAAAACTGATAAGTCTACCCATCGTTGCATATAACCAAGTTCAGGGGCCCATCGCACATGGCCACGCCCAACTCAACTCGTGGGAATGACATCCTCCCCCACTCTAAATAAGGTTGACATCCTCTACAACTCCACCATATCATTGCAAATTGTCGCTAGCTCCAACATCCTCAAAATGTCCATGATGTCCACCTCTGCTCCATAATCGCATAAACCATAAAGGTTCATGACTCCATGAACAGGAAAGTTTCCTCAATCCATGATCATCAACCACATTCGTCACAATCTCCACATTTTTCCCTGCCATGGAAGGTCAGTCCCTCTAACTAAAGCTACATGATATCACTGCAACATATATCATGTCGACTCATCATGTATCGTCATCATGCGAATTATTGCCATGATACTCCAACTCAACTCAAACATATTTCAGTACACTGCTGGCCCCCATTACTCAAACTAATTGGGTAGCTAATCCAACTACCATGCTCAAACCATGAAAGTTCACCTCCTCATTCCATCATCAGTCATTTCTCTCAGCACCCCATCACAATATCAACTCGATCAAGAATCCATCCCATCTCCATGAAAGTGTAAAGTAAGCCATGCACAAGTCCATGAAGTAGTCTATCTCATATGCAACATGTTGACCATGATGGTGGTGTCAATGCGTTGCATATCAATCAGTCGCATCTATCCAAGCATCATCATCCATATGTGTGAGGTTCATCTCCTCAAAATGAAGAGATCATCTCATCAAACCAATGTTCAATGTATCATATCCAATTCCATGAAGCAACCTCCATCTCGTTTGTGATAAGATATCCATCAAACCTGTCAAAGGGGCAAGTCTACCCATGCCTCATCATCGATGTGTTGACCATGGTCATAAACCAATCAACCACCATGTCCATCAAAAGTGGTTAAGTATTAACTCCACCCATGCCCAAGTGCTACCACCAAGGCATCCTCATCGTTGTAACCCCATCAACTCCAAATAATATGAAACCTCCATCAGCTACAACTATCTCAAGTCATCATGAATTCCTATGAATCATATCCATCCAACATATTCGGCAAGCATACATGTCTTGGTCTCAAGTGCCAATACACCCTTCATGTGGTATGGATACTCCCATAATCTGATCACAAATCCAATCAATCCATGGCCTTGTTGTACAAAAGTGCACAACATCTACGTCTTCTCATCTGTAAAATATTTCCATGTCACATCAAAAAATCCATCTGCACAACATCCCTACCTTAGCACTCCTCATTAGATGCCCATAAATGACATCTCTATAAGTGCTTCTGCATAATGTCCCTGCAAGAAGTCTAACATGCTCCATCTATCCAACTCGATGTCCATGACTCAAGTTGCCCATGTTGTCCATATCAATAGACTCATCACAACATTTGTCATCTCATCCTAGTCCCTAATCAGTTTTAGTGCCCTCGGACACTCAAACAATATATATCATCATATCATATCACAAGTTCCTTCCATCATTGTTGCCTCCCCCACCAAAGGTCCACCAAGATTGCCTCACAGCCAGAGCTATGAAGAAATCCACCCAAGTATCATATCACCATAACTCTGATGTGCCCTCTCTCCAATTTGTCCATGAGTCATGCCAAGCATTTATCCAATTCTCCATATGGCTAAAGCATGACCCATCCTTCGCAATGATCATCATGTTCCTCCCTTGTCACGGGCATTTCCACCCCCTTCCATGAGGTCACAAACTACCCCAACATGCTCTGCAATAATCCATGGTCTTTTCTTCCCCAAGATACAAGGTCTCATCATAGCCATCCATGGAACGGTTACCCATTGCATTGGAAAATTGTCTTTGCCCTTCCCTACATATGGCCCATCTTCCAAAAGCTCCAATGAAACATAAGTAGTAATAGGAATACTTACTTCATTATGAAGTTCCTTCATGTGAGTACCTTCTATCATCAATGTTTGCATTGTGCACGAATATGGCTCAACTTGTGTAATCAATGGTGCCTCAAGTTCTTCCTCTTTCATTGTCACCTCTGCAGCATCCTCCAAGTTTGGTTTAGCTATAGCAGGTTCCATCCCACTAAGCTCCACTTCATTATGTACCACAACTTCCTTCTCAACATGAGTAATAGCTACGACCTGCTCTTTCTCAATAATCAATTTCTTTTCAAGTTTGATTGTTTTCTTCTTCAAAAGCACCTCTTACCTTTCATTTAACCTTTTCATATTTTCTTCCATACGGTCCACTTCCTCCATGAGTTGATGGAACTCACTTTCATTCGTATCGGACATCCCTTGCTTAACCAAAGCATGAAGAGCTTCTTTCGTCACATGAAATTCTTGATGTCATTTCTCAAATATTTGTTGTATATCATCTAACTTTGCAAGTGGACTTCGTTCAACTTGACTCGGCCCATGGTGTGCCTCTGCCATTCTTCAAAACTCATAATCCCTATAAAGCCCATTTTCTACAAAACAGACATGCTTCATAATCTTCAAACTTCAACAAGCTCAACTCACCTTGAATCGAGCTCTAATACCATATGTCACGCCCCTATCCTAGTGGTAGACCTTCAACCACACATAAGTGAGTGCGGCACCGCTACACACTTTTTTTCACCAATACTCGTGTGTATGGAATATGCCTAACACTTCAACATTTAGCCAATTTCCAATTTCTCAAGTGTTAACGATCATGTAGCGGAATAACATTTAACTTCAATTACCATTCATCATCTTCATTATGAAGCGGAATCGTAAATCATACAAGTATACATAATTATAGTGGGGAGGGGAAACTCCCGTAAAGTCTGCTCAATATAACATACAATTGTAATTTACAATATCTTACAATTACAAATTTACAACAGTCTTGTTCTACCAACTGCCTTGGCTTGCACAACCCACCAAATGTCGTGTCACAAGATATGAGGAAACCTCAAGTTTCCTTGCCTTAGAACAATTCTACAACTTTGCTGTCACACCAATCGTTCAGTCGATGCCCCGATCATTCAGTCGATGCCCTGGGCGTTCAGCCTTGCCCAGATTGTTCATCTCTGCCCATAGTCATTCAGCCTTACCTAGGTTGTTCAACTCAGGTCGCATTTGTTCAGCTTGACCTACAGTCGTTCAGCCTTGCCTAGGTCGTTCAGCTCGACCCGCAGTTGTTCAGCCTTGCCCGGGTTGTTTAGCTCGACCCACAGTCGTTTAGCTCAACTCGTAGTCGTTCAGCCTTGCCCAGACCATTCAGCTCGGCCCATAGTCATTCAGCTCGGCCTGCAATCGTTTAGCCTCGCCCAGGTCATTCAGCTCGGCCCACAGCCATTCAACCTCGCCTAGGTCATTCAAACCTGCCCAATTCGTTCAACCTTGCCCAGGCTATTCAACTCAGCCCACTGTTGTTCAGATCCGCCCATGTCGTTCAGCTTAGCCCACCGATTCCTGCACCCGTTCACCCTACTACTTTGCACAACCATTGGTTTGCTCCTTATGTCTCCCAAACTCCATGAAACTTCAGACCAAGTTTCGCCTTGATGTTTGGTTGATTGATTGATGCCTTGAATGCTCTCCATCATGGCATATATATACCCATGTCTCCACACTCAAGTGACACGGCTGTCCACCCAAGTATGGGTCGGCCTGCCCATTTCTACATGTCGGCCCAGCCCTTTCATTCAATCCACTAGGTTCACTTAAGTTTATTCGCCCTCCACACCATCGCATGATCCCCGCCTATAAGTTTCCTGTCGCACGTCTTGGGGCGCATCGACCCATCGCACATGTGTGCACCCGTCCATCGCACAAAACCGAGAACGCTTCTGCACGACTCGTCGCACATAACCAAGAATGCCTCTGCATGACTTGTCGCACATAATTGAGCTCGGGTTCTCATTGCACACATGGGCGCCCCCGATTGGATTCGTCGCATAAAACTAAGAAGTCTACCCACCGTCGCACATAACCGAGTTCTGCTTCACACAACTCGTCACACATAACCGAGCTCGGGTGCTTGTTGCACACGTGGGTGCACCCAACTCGACTCGACGAATAAAACCAAGAAGTCTACCCACCGTCACACATAACCGAGTTCGAGTGCCCATCGCACATGGGTGTGCCCAACTCAACTCGTGGGCCTGACACCCTCAAACTCGCAAACAACAAAACACCAGTGTGACGTGGAAAGTATCCAACCTCTATCAATGCCTACGACCAAATCAACCATTTCAACTCGATCACACTCTACTACAGGAGAATACACTCATTGTTCCAAGCACACATGTTCCAATCACACAAGACTTTCAAATAAAAAATATATTTTTATTTTTATTAATTTTTGTAAATTATTACCTGAGGTTTTTGAGTTTCATGTTTATGAGAACTCATGGTATTCACGTGGAATATATCCAATTGGTATTCATGTCGAATATAATCAATTTAAAGGGGAAAATTAAAACCTAACTTTGGGTTTACCAAGCACTAAGAACGATCAAATCTCTTGAGATGCAACCCTCTTTTAGAGTGAAAACAAATTTGTTCCCTCTTGGCATATATCCAAAATTAGATGGATATAAGATAGTTTTATCATGAGAAAAATATTCTGTGTCTCTCTCCAGTGCAATATGGTAGGGATATTGTAATGGAAAGCTTTGTTAACATTTTGACTGGGTCAAAATAAAAATAAAAATAAAAATTAATAATTATAATTATCAATAAGATATTTTGACCAGATCAAATTACATAAAATA
>APFE030589155.1:334979-348824 GCA_000404065.3 Pinus taeda
TTTAGTAACTTACTTTTTTTTCTTATTCACGAATTTTGGATAGACGATGATCAGGTATGTTGTTAAGGAGTTCCTAGATGTTAAATCACTAGTTCATTTCCCCACCCTATTCGAGTGTGTTCTAAAATTGGAGGAGAGCTTCTCCTTCCTAAAAATTGATCATCCTCTCACGCTTTGCAAATAAAAATGAGTCTTGTGAAAAAAACAAGTCTTATGGTCTCTTCAAGGATAATGAGTTAGTTTTCATGTGAACTTTAAACAAACAACATAGCATCATGAAACTCATAAAGGCAAGCAAAATAGAATTTGGTGACGGATTTCACCCCTCCTGGGCTACATCTCTGAGCCTACTAATACAGCCATACCACTCCATAGATGTCAATGATAAAAGAGTACATGAAATGAGTTGACAAATGAGTGGCTAGTTTCCCCTTCAAGGAAACATTTTCTTGCAAAGAACTCTCACTCAAAAAGCATGACAACCTACAGTCAATCATGGAACAATCAACAAGAAAAGGGCTCTCACATCAAGATCCTATACTCCATCTAAAAATTAGTATACATGTACAACAATTCCACATTGAAGTACTAAAAGAGAGCTTTCCTCAAAAAGAAATAATGAGAAAATAAAAACATGAGTTGCACCATATAAGTCATAGATGTTGCAGATAACATATGAAGGCTACAAAAACCCTTACAAGTTCCTCTCCATGCTCAAAAGCCTTCAAAAACTACTTCAATCCAGTGATTGTCACTGGCACCCATAGACTTAATTTTGAAAAAAGTCCTTCCAGAAGTGCTCCAATCAGTAAACAAAGGATTCCATTGGATTTAGAATGTCCAAAACCCCCTATATGGGCTCTTCATGGGCTCAAAAAGGCCAAAAAATCATTAAGTTATGACTCTGCCAAGTTTCTTCTGTTATTCGTCCTCCAAATTGGTTGAACCTGCAAAATAAACGACAAATATGCCCTTTAAAATGCTTGGAAGGCGACAATTTCGCCTGCATCTGGTGCAAATTTCCACTTAGTTTGAATTCCCAATAACCCCTTAGGCGCAAAAATATGGCCGTCTGCACCATAAGGCCAGTAGTTGGGCCAACGGTCCGCCCCCGCCGGCCTTGGCGCCTGTCCTGTCGGGCTAGTGGTCAAATACTGTTGATGTGGATGGGGGAAGGGGCTAACTGCCCGCCTCCACCATGTTAGCTCTCAATTTTTGGTTGTTGGTTTCGCACTGGCCAAGTGACTATGGGTCAAGTCTTAAATGTTGTCCTTGTCAGACTCGGCTCCATGTCGGTCCTATGGTGCGTCATAACACCGGGGGCTAGGACTAAATTACCACCCCACTCCGACAGCGCCCTTCCAGTTCTATGCTCAGGGGCCAGGGGATATTCCCCGATCCCTCCGCTCCATCTACGCCAAGGTCATGTGGAGGGTGTATATGACCGAGGGTTGGGGCTCATCACCTGACCCCTCCTCCCAATGCGCCTATGTATAAATTTTAAATACATGTTCTCCCACTATAGGTTAAGAAACAACGTATAGTGAAGATGGTAGAGCATTGGGCTATGTTGGGCAGGTCTCCAGTTTGATTCTTGTCGAGGCCTTTTGGTCCTTAAATTTTTTTATCCAGTGTGGAGGTGCCATGTGGCAGCCTCTAGCTGGGCACGTGGCAGCCTCCCATTGGCCACCAAAACAAATCTTCGACCAATCAAATTGTGAAAACCTACACATGTAAGAACCTAACATGTGGAAAATTTTGGTTGGTCGATTTTACTCCCAGTAGACATGATAACATCAGTGGTACAGACTGCACACTCAGCAACCCAGTTAGCACACCTGCAAATTTTTTAGTTGTTGAACCAAATGATCAAAACATCATAACTTTTTCATATGACATCAAATCAAGGCAATTCAAGTGTCATTGGAATCGGAAAGAAGAACACTATGACTTGATGTTGGTTTCAAAATATTTTGGCATTTTCATTTTTTAGCAAATTTTTGATCTTTGGATCATACCTCCCCACTAGGAACTTTTGGACTCCAAAATTTTATCCTCTCCTAGTAAACATAATGAGGAAAAAGCTCAAAACTTTACAAATCTCAATCCTTAATGTTTTATTTTCAATTGGTGCCTTCAAACTCTAATCTAGGTACTCCACCTATCCTCTGCATGAAGTCCTCACCTTCTTGCCAATAATCGAGCCACAATTCTTATAACCATACAGGAACAAAAACATCAATGGATGGAATCTTAAAATTCTCTCCAAACCATATTTCATGGCTCAAACAACTTCATCTTGAAGTCCCTTTGTTGAAGACAAATTTGACTTTCCATCTTGGAAATCATAAGCAACTCAATGCTTGCCATGCATTGATTCAAACTTTGTTTTACTGTCCTCAAACTGTGCTTGTACACAAAAGAACTCTGGCTGTAATAATTCAATGACAGATTGGCTTTGTCCATAAAAACATAGTCATTTCTTGTACAATCTTTATCAAATATTTTATTCACAACAAGCTTCATCTTGAAACACTTGTTTTAGTGAGTACATGACATAACTGTAGACATATTGGATGACAAACTTTGTTCATCCCAAAAAGTCCTCAAACATTTGGACTCATAAACAAGCCAACATAACATGACATGTCAATGAAAAACATACTTGTTGCAAATAATGATTATTCTTGTTTCGCTTTACAAAATACCCAAAACAGGTAATGAACAACAAGAATTTACAATTTATAAAGCAACAAATTATACAAAACAATCTACCCAATCTTTTCCTCTCCTAGGCTTATGGGTTCTCTTTCTGCATCTATTTTGATTTGAAGGTTGCATTAGGAACTATGTTAGTATCCTCTTTGCCACCTGTTTATTTCCTTGCATTGGATTTCTTAACCTATTTATCCTTCTTGGGATGAAGTTCTAGATAAATTTTGAAACACCTTTCATTCCCATGCCCATTCATGTTACAAGGGGTACATAAATAGTTTCTCTTTCCCATCGACAAGGAAGTCTTCAAATTTGAGGGAGGTTCTTCATGCTTAATGCCGAGAATTTGGTCCATTATTTTGACCATCATTTTGTGTTGCTCACAACTAGCCACGTAATGGTCAACTACATCACAAAAAGTGCAAGGATACATGTCCCACAAATAATCAAAATTACCAAAATTTGGAAAATTCCCATGACATTTATACCTATTCCTAGGGCTACAACTTTGATGATGAGGACTGGACGATAACATGCAAAGTCCTTTAAAACATTTATCTCTTTTAGGAGACAAATTACCATTATCACTACCATCTTGGTGTTACATATCATCATATGGTGATTTCTTAGCCTCAAAAAGTTTAGAACACTCTTAAAACTCTCTATGAACATAACCCAATCCTTCATTTCTTGGTCTCTCCTTTACGTCGATAGGATTGGTGATACCTTGGCCATTGATTCTAAGGCCTCCTCCTTCATAACCCATCTGAGCTAGTAGCTTCATACAAATGCCTTCAGTATGACGTTTAAAGGTTGCAAAAGATGTGTTATTAACATAAACTGAAGGATTTTAACTAGAGATGTTGATTACCTCCTTGGATTTTCCACCCATCGTTTTTGCTTTAGAAGCTAATCACAAATTTTAAGATGACTCAAGCCACCCACTTTTACCAATAGGCATATAATGAGAATATTTGAGATGATGACAAAACTCGCAAGCATGATTCTCCATATAGGGTCCATAACGTGTGTTTGGACCATGCCCATAAATTGGCTTCATTTTGGAGGGATTATTTGTTGCTTCTAGAGTGGAACTCTCATCAACTTGTTCCTCAAGCACATGCTACAATTGAAGGTGCATATGCCTCTTCTCCTCTTCAGCAACTTCAAGTAATCTCTTTAATTTATTATTTCTCCATTCGAAGAGACAAGTTCATATCCTCTAACTCTTGGAGACTTTCGAACTTCTTGTCCATACCTGGAACTTGGTCAGAACCTGCTCTGATACCAATTGATCTAAAATTGGAGGAGGACTTCTCCTTCCTAAAAACTGACCATCCTCTTACTCTTTGCAAGTAAAAATGGGTCTTATGAAAAAAACAAGTTTTATGGTCTCTTCAAGGATAATGAGTTAGTTTTCATGTGAAATTTAAAAAAGCAACATATCATCATAAAACTCATAAAGGCAATCAAGAAGAGAGACAAAATAGAATCTCTTGGGCTACATCTTTGGGCTTGCTAACACAGCTAGACCGCTCCATAGATTTCAATGATAAAAGAGTACATGAAATGTGTTGAAAAATGAGTGGCTAGTTTATCCTTCAAGGAAACATTCTCTTGCAAAGAACTCTCACTCTAAAAAGCATGACAACCTACATCCAATCCTGGAACAGTCAACAAGAAAATGGCTCTCACCTAAGGACCATGCACTCCATCTGAAAATGAGCATACATGTACAACAATTCCACATTGAAGTACTAAAATGGAGCTTTCCTCAAAAAGACATAATGAGAAAAGACAAACATGAGCTGCACCATAGAACTCACTGTTGTTGCAGATAACATATGAAGGTGTTGTAGTACTCAACAATCCCCCATTTCATTTTTTATTTTAGCCATATAATAAAATTATGGGGACCCTTTTTGCATTTCATGTAGTCTTTGAGTGTGTTTACTTCATTTCAAGTCTAATTTTCCTTTTATTTACACTTGTTTTATTTTAATAGTTTTCCTAAGTTTGATTAAGTTTGTTTGTTAATAAACTTTGTAAATAAGTTTTTGTCTTAAACATCTTAGATTAATAAAACATAACCCCTGAGACAAGAAGTGTGCATAAGCTTTAGGCCTTAATCATTAAACAAGTGGCTATTGTATATCGGAGATATCGGAGCTTTAACATCATAGGAACCCTTTTAGAATTCCTTGATGTCAAAACCCTGATTCATAATAATGTGGCAAACACTTTTTATAAGACTTTGGAGTGTTAATTCAAACATATCATACAACCAAATTCCAACCATTATAAAAATGGTTTTAGTTTATTCGATGGAATACCAATGTATCTCGTAACCTTCATCTGCTACCTCGTATCCAAGAATCCCCTATCGGAGCTTTGTTATGTGTCATCACTCAAAACCTCTGATCTCCCATATTCAATATGCTACTTCCCTCTGATTATCGATATCCCTCAAGGCCTCATCTCCAATATACCGACATATCACTCTGCCAATCTCTGAACTCTGATATATCGCTCCCTCCATTCTCTGATATGCGATATCATATAGTTTCCGACCTCTGACATAATATTCACTCTGATATCCAAATCTGATATGTGTTTTAATGTTGATTAATGATAATTTCACATCCGCCTATCTAATCGGAACTTTTGAATGAAACCTATGATATCACATAGCCGAAACAAAGCTTCGATATAACGGATCCAATATAGTTATTAAAACGAATTCATTATGGTTTCGCATCCGCTCCGTATCAGAGCCACCCAATATTGCAAATATTTTGTGTTGTCTCATTTCAAGAGTTGAGATGCTATTTTCTTCGGGTTCTTGCCACTTGTCAATTCCATATGAGGTCATTGTTATAATAATTAAAAAGTCTATTTTGAATGGTTTTGCAGGAATTTTTTTGTGTTTAGTTTTCGATTTGGTTTTTGGTTAAGTTTAATATTAGAACTAATAAGTTGTGTTTGACTGAAATGGGGATGAACCGAGGATCAATAAGAAGGAAGTAACAGTTCGATCCAATATTTTTGAACACTCTTCCATGTGACACAATGTAGCTCTCAAATGAGGAGATTGTTGTAACAAAAATGCTTGGGCCGAATCAAATAGATTATTTGATCAACAGCCACTCAACCATATGTCAAAATCCAAATAAAAATAGATAGAAGAAAAATTTTAAACGTAGAATAATATCGTGAAGAGCGGATCTTGTCAGGCAATCTGCTCAGTGAAGCTAAACTGATCACTTTATCAAACGTACGAGAACAACATTTGGCTTGTGATTAAACAAGAATAAGCGGCCTAATTTAATTGCTTTTATTATTATCTTGGTTGTTGAGAGATACATGGAGCTATTGTTATTTTCATTATTTCACCTTAAGCTCTCTATAAATACAATCTCCTCAAAAGGAACTAGAGGATTCGAATTCGTAAGAAAAGAGACGAAGTAATGCTTGGGCTTACAGCCTATTTGTTATGAGGGAGTTTATGATTCATTTACACTATTGTAGTGAAAGCTAATCCATCTTTGCAGGCAGGGAATCGAGTTTTGAGGCAGCAGATGACTTGCACTACTGTAACTCTTTATTGTTTTCTGTAACTTGATTCATCTTTATAATAATATTTATTTTTGTAATTGGTTGCATAGAATTATTGCTTGCTCTATTATTGGAAGTAAATGCTTCATTTTCCAAATATCATTTATGGTGTATGAGTATGTATGTGGCTTTTTAGCACTATTGTTGATTGTTTATTGAAATGCTCATTTAGAACATGGTCAAGATATCTTGCAGGGTTAATCAGAAATGAGATTCGAAACTGGAACTTGAATAAGGACATACCTTTATATCCTTGAGGTGTTATCTATCTAACAATTTAATGATATAGATGTCGTGCTTCATACATGTCATGTATTTGAACTATTCTAGTATTGTGGCATAAATCTTTTGGTCCTTATGCATATGTTGTATTAGGAGTTGGAGATATTTATAGTTAAGTGTCTAGTAACTACTTATTACGCATTTAATTATTCATAATTGTTTTAACAAGGATTAGATCTTGTGAACTATTTCATCGGTCTAGTTCCTTCATTTTATTTTAATTCCTACATGCTTCTTTTTCCATCATTTTAGCTTGTTCTTGATTGAGAGAAGGATTAATCCTTCCTTCAATCGAGATAGTTCTAGGATTAGATGCATCTTAGATTATAATTTGCATTTAATTTTACTTTCTAGATTCTAGAAGTCCCCTCATATAGGGGTCAACTTTAGTTGTGGGTTGGTTGAGCCCCAAATCAGCTTAAGGATCACTTTCTTGCCTAATTAGCAAGAAGACTAATCTGATGCCTCTTCTCTATTGGTAGGTGAAAGTCATATTTTAAGCCAGTGGAGATAAAGAGAAGGTGATTGGGCCTAATTTAACCAATCGGAACCACAATTTCATTGGAAAAGGAGTTGCTCTAAGTTCTCGACCGAATGGTATCCCTTATAATGTTGTAGGCAGATATTTTCAAGCCTTCAATATTTTTGGCGCTAGAAGAAGGGCCAGTGAATTGTTTTCTTTAAATATTTTTTCTATTGAATATGGCCCCATGTAAAAGACTTCCTTGGATTTGCTTTATTGGACCTCATCCAAAAACCACTCCAGTAAAGACAGTCAAGATCTTGTTTCAGGTAAAATATAATGGTAAGACATTTGTTTTTAATCATCTCCTTCAATTTATCTTAAGTTGCATTAATTTCAATATTGACGAAGATGTTATTTGCAGAATATTTACTCTAACTTTGACAGAAAAGCCAAAGATTGGTGCTTGATACTTCTAGTTGTCTTTGTATGTAGTGGGGAAGAATTTTCGAATATTTTCCTTCACGTATTTGAGGAATATGACTATGAAAAGGTGTGCGATCAGTTAGAAGAATTGCGTAGGATGGAAGGTGAGACTTTCAATATTTTTATGTTAGATTTAAATTAATTTTAATGCAATTTCGGTCCAAATATTTTCCTCCTCAATTCCAATTGATTGGGTGGTTTAGGTATTTAATGTCTCTATTCTGTGATAACTATCATGAACTAGAAATTATATCTTTTGTTGATAGTGATACACTTTCTCAAAATGACAATTTTGATTCTTTGCAAATTGAAATTAGAAATGTTAATGCCAAAAATGCTCCAAATTTACATAATGTTGATCAAGTAGAATTTCAACAAAATGCGCAATCTATTAGTAGCGATCAGCAACAACTAAATCAGCAGCAATTAAATCAACCAGAGAATGTCGGCAACTCACAGTCTACCACTGAAATTAATTCACAATCTGTTGATAATAAATTGCAAATGATGGAGAATCTTAGCAACAATTTGCAAATCGATCAAATATATGAATAATTTGAATTGTCTATTTTGAAAAATCAGAAATTATTTGTGCATAGAGAAACCTTCAAGTATATATATTCAACTTCCTATTTTTCTCTCTATCTTGATATCTTTAACAATATTATTTTAATTCATAATCAATCAACAGTTCCTTTGGATACATATTTAATATTAGAAAACAAAGGAACTAATTTTAATAATGAATTATTAATTTATGATATTGGTAGAGAAAATTTAATCAATAATTCAATCAATAAAAATGAAGATTCTCCTAACCTGATAGTCATCATTTGCCTAGTTCTGATTTCTTTAATTCATAGGAAAAGAACACTTATGAAGTTACTTATGATGATGACTTGGAAAATGAAAAAACTCAACCTCTTTTCTCTTTGGGAATGATTTTTTCTGATTCCTTAGGTGAATCTATTTTTGAAGATAAAGAGAATTTTAATCAAGGATTTATTCCAATCCATTCTAATTTTCAAATATTAAATCATCCTATTAATTTTAGTATTCAGGAACCTATCCCAATTTTTTATTCCTATGACGATGAAATGCCATTTTGGATCATAAACTTGAAATCTTCCCATTCCCGCAAAAGAAAGAAAACACTGAGTTTTATTTTATAATATAAATTGATGCTCGTGGGAAAGAAAGCTTCACAAATGAATCCCAACCATGTTGTACCATTACTTGTAACATGATTGTAAACTTGAATCTGCGCCATTTTCATTTCCCTCAGTTTGAATTCATTTTTCTTTTGAGCCTCATTTTTTAATTTATGAGCACATTGTATTGGTATTTTGAACATTCAAACTCTAGACACTCATCAGGTGCATTAATAAGCATATATGAGAATCAATTCAAGAGTTTCAAGCAAGGACATCAACTACTTTTTATTTTGAAAATTTAATTGTTCATGCTTGACCAATTTATTTAAGCTTTTCAAATAATTTCATCACAAATTTTGGGACCTAAGAGTGCACCATTTCATTCTCACTAGAAATGAGACACTTCTAGAAACCTTTTAAATGTTCATCCGTTCTTTGTTGATCTAAATGAAAAATATCTGGAAGTTCCAGTGCGTAGGAATATTTCTGACTTTGCTAGTGTTCGACAGGCTTCAATAATTAAAAATGTATCATTCAAGTTTGGCATGATGTTTACTCTTCCTTCAAACTTCTTCCAATCATTCACTAAAATTCATGTTATTTTTTATGATCCTGTAACATTTGGTCGGAAGAATTTCAAGGTAAAAAATTTGTAAATAAATTTATTTTGCTAAATTTGTTAATTGTGCATAATAGGCTAAAATTTTCTTTTTATAATTGAATTTCAGTTTTACTCTTGTTGTTTGATCTATACATACATGCAGGAATTAAAATGAGACAATGGTTACACTGGAATTATGACTATACCTAGTCATGTTTCCTTTCATTCAGTTAGCAATAGGAATAGATTAATTTAGATTAGATTCCTTTTATGTTTGCATTTATTTTATTATTTCATATTTTCAATAAGCAAGTAATGAATCCAAGTTTTTCTTGGCATCTCCTTTCATTTTCTAGTGAAATGTCTTGGAACATGTCAAAGTTCTTATATAGTCTGATCATATACACTTGTGATGTGCTTAATTGCATTGTTTTTTGCAAAACTTCATTGCATTGTTTTTGTAATGAAAACTTGTATCAATAACTTTAAAGGGAGTTACTATGACTTGGAAATTTTGGATTCACAAGCATCTCTAAAAACTTATTTTATCACTTTGATCCTCCGATGGAAATTTGAAGTGGATATGATTAATAATTCATTACTTAGCATTTTAAATTGAATAAATTATGATTTTGGGCCAATGAAAATTTGAAAGCCACTTCTTTATGCTTTTACTTCCAATTAAAAGAAGAGGTGAGGTTACTTTGGCTAAAAGAAAACATTTTTCTCAGGTAAAATCAAACAAAATTCTCTGGTGGTAAGTTCCATATGCCCATTCTCATCCTTTTATTTTTTGCATTTTTCCTTTTGCTTGAATTCCTTGCTTCTGTTTTCTCTTCTAGTTATATTCCCTTATCCTTGTCTCCTCTGTTTTGTAGGTTTTCATTGGTTTGAGGATTTATTTTGTTTCAAGAGATTATTAAAAGCAGCTAAGAAGAACAGTCAAGGAGTTTCGGGAATTTTCCTCTTCCCTTTCTTGTTTCTGAACTTCATTATGATTGATGGTATTTTTCTTAAAACAAAGGAATATTTAAAGACTTTCAATTTAAATTTCTAGAACATAATTTGTAAAGAGAGAAAGTCCCCTAAAATGCACATCAATGAGTTATCATTTAATAAAGCTTCAATTTAACAAATTTCTTTACAAGATAGAAGCTCTCATCTTGACATACTTTTTATATCTTGTAAAGATTTACGTAGAGCTAAGTCTCCCAATTGGCTTCCCTGTTGATTTACTAACATTTGATGCTTGCCTTTTTATTTCATTTTCACATAATCATATGTATATACCAGAGTATTTTCTGTTTGTTGAAGTACCATTTCGTTTGGGTTTATCCTTGGGTTATATTTCAATCTATGTGATCCAACAGAATTCATTCCAAAAGGAAGATTATTAAAAGAAACATCATTATGTTATCTTTAAGATTTTCACTTCACTATAATCTCTGATTACTTAGCTAAATTATCTCTAAACTTAACACTTTAGGGGTTAATTCTATCATATGATAAGTTATAACATATTTACTACTAAAGCAGCAAATTTCATCAATCAAAGTTAGCATTTTATGACTCTTCTTGTCATCCCGATCTCTTAAGGAGTGAATTTGTCACCCCATCCATTAATAAAATATTTTTAGAGTGTAATTTAAAAATAATAGAAGACTTGAAAGATAGGGGTCTCACCAAGATCTAACCTACCATGGTCATAGGCACTGATAGTGGTGACATTATCACCGGCTAGGATAATGGCTTGTAGCCAAATGGTTATAAGATAGGTGGTCTCATCATGAGTCGGATTGTTCGCTATTATTAGTACTGGTGTGTGGAATTGTCAATATCTGGTCAACAAGCCAGGACATTGGCTTTCAAAGTAACAAAAAGGAAATAAAATAATTATTACTTATTCCTCTAAAGTATAAACTAATGGATGGTATACTAGTACTTCCAAGGGTTAAAAGGTGACACTGTCGAGGCTATGGATGCATGCTGGCAGCAGTGGCACTACCTGTGACAGTCGAGTATATCTTTAAGTTGAACTCATAAATAAACGTTGTTTTCTTTAGTTCAAGCTAACATCTATAAATAGTTGTCTAAAATATGATTATACTCTTATATCTAATACAAGATATTTATGTAGATGTTGAATTATAAATTTTTTTACAGAGATATTTTTAAAAGGAAAAGTTGAGTACTAGCATCTTATCTTTATTCCTTTTTCTTTGAACTTCCTTGATATTTGCCCAGATATAATTGTTTCGCCCAGTGTGTCGCCAATTTTTGTAGTACTCAACAACCCCTGTTGGCTTAAGGGGGCCTGACCCAGTTTCAAATTTTTCGCGCCAACCAACAAAACCCTAACTGTTAGCCCTTTCAGCAACAGCCAGCGTGGCGCAGGCAACAGTCTCAATTAAAGCAGTATTGGGACATGCTAGAACCATGTTTTTGCATCCAAAGGCCTGTGTGATGGTCTTCTCGAGGATCTATAACTTAGATCTACCTTCGCGTAGATCTATTCCTTCCAAATGTCAACTACTATAACTCTATCGAAATGACCTTTAGATTTTCGCGGAGGTACACGATCGTACTTAACTTGCATACAAGGTACAAAATTTTCTACTTTCGCGCAATAAATCGTATCCCTAGATATGCCTTTGCACAAATCTACCCTTTTCCAAACATTTGATTACAACAGATCTATTTAATACTTTGCGAAGGTCGTTAATTACCCTTATCGTGCATAAATATTAGAGATTCCATAGTTTCACACAGTAGATACACTTTAATTCATAGAAAATAGGTTATTGAGCGAGGATGCATAAACTTAAACAGAAATAAGGAACAAGGCATAGATGCAATAGATTCGATCCAAAATAGTATTTATTAGATTTAGCATTCAGTTACAGACTCTTTTTTCTCTACGCACTCAATTGTTGTGGCCCACGCACTCAGCTGCGAACTTACCAAGTTCTTCGTGCACTCAATTGCAAGAACCTTCCCCTTCGCCTAAGTACAAGAAACAAACTTTTCCTTCCTTATCACCTTTCTCTTACAATCATTCTCTATCAAAAGTTATTCTCCAAGACTCACTAAGACTCAACTATATATATTATTTTCATTACAATACCATGGCCCATGGACCATGGGTGAGTCTCAAAATCGACCTATCACCTACCCATATAAAGGCCTAATGTCCCTTTGACTCTTACTTAATTCGCACTCTGATTCCTCATTTCAAGGAGACTTTATATTCTTTTACAAAAACTATTACAAAAGTTGACTTTTATTGACAAAATTTGACCCTAGGGATCCCATCCCAACAGGCCCCCAACATAAATATGGTGACTCTCCCTCGAGTCACTCAGCTGGCTTCTCCACTTTGTGGCAGAGTTCACTGAACTATGTCTTCAAGACTTCAAGATCCACTATGCTCTGCACAGTTGCCTGCTACAGTTCTTCAACCAGATTCTCTGTAGTTGGCCCCTCCATCCCGAGGTGCATGGTCCTCTATGTCTGCTGGAAAGTTTTTAGCTTCTCTTGGATAGCTAGAATAACTTGGCTCGCTTCCTTTGTCCATGGCCAAAGTCAAGCCTTCAAAACTTGTTCCTTGTGCTACAACTCCTCAACATGTCCTTGTAGTACCTTCATTTCATGTTACCGCATGAAGCGCTGGATTGGTGCCAAAGTGCGCGTAATTACCCTAATCTCGTTGACTTTCTGTTGTGCCTCCTGATCTCTGTACCCAATCACTGTAAACTTGAGTCTCCTGCAAATTTTTCAATAGCTCCATTGCATGTTCAGAGATATAGTTTCATCTTGTTACTGCATTATCCAAGGTGACTATATGTTCCCTAATGGTTGAGCTGAGTTGCTCCCTGAACTCTAGCGGAGTAGTCGATTGCAATTTCAATTGCAATTTTGAGATATTCATCTAAAAATTAAAAACAACTCGGCCTACCTCTTCTTTGGACTGTCACACTGCAGCGGCCAATTTCCAACCTTTGCTGATGCAGTTGCATCCTTTGGAATGTGTAGCTCTGGTATTAAGTTACATGCTTATGTAATTGTGGCTTTTATGTGTTGAGTTTGGAGCATGATTGTTTAGAGGTCTTTGTTTCAATTGGATGTATACCCCAGGAAGTTTCTACACCCCTCCACGTGGGGGGGACTTGTCCCCCCTGCAGGGGTCTGAGGGCTAATGGTCTCCCAGAGGGGGTTCGAGGGTAGCACCCCCAAAGCTAAAAACAGATGTAAAATTGCCTTGTAAAAGTATAGTAATTTCTAGTCAATCTGGGTCGTTCATTAGGTGGATGATTTGACGATAGAATTTATGTTTAGTTTAGGGTTTTTTGCCCTAGAAGGCAACCCCTCTCTTTGTATGAGGGCATTGTATTGAGTATGTGTAATATATGTGTATTCTCTGAGCGAGAAGCAGAGAGGTGAGACTGTGAGAGAAAATAGAGGATATTACAGCGGATCTGTTGTAGGTTGTGTCTCTTCATTTTGCTCGATAATAGAAAGGAAGGACTGGC
>APFE030589155.1:348844-490005 GCA_000404065.3 Pinus taeda
GAAGGACTGGCTGTTCAGGGTGGACGTAGCCCAAACTGGGTGAACCATGTATATCTGTGTCTCTCTTGTTTTATGTGTTTTTTGTGTTTATATTTCTGCAATATTTTATGTGTTCCATTGTTGTGTAATATAGAATTTTCTAACAACTGGTATCAAAGTTGAAGGTCTATTTGGCTGATAAACTTGCAGGAAACAAGGGTTCCTCGTTCGAGTGGGAGCAATGGCGGAAGATGGTAAGTTTAGGGTCAAGAAATTTAACGGCCAAAACTTCTTGTTTTGGAAGATGCAGATGGAAGATTATATGTATCAGAAAGATCTATACCTACCATTGGGCGGAAAAACAAAGATGCTGACGGGTATGACAAATGAAGAATGGAACCTTCTCGATAGAAAGGCACTCAGAACAGTACGGTTGTGCCTAGCAGCATCGATTGCCTTCAACATTTTGAAGGAAACAATGACAGAGGGTTTGATTAAGGCGTTGGAGAAACTATATGAAAAACCCTCAGCCTCAAACAACGTATTTCTTAAGAAACGATTATTTAATATGAAGATGTCGGAAGGTGGATCTGTTGCAGACCATTTAAATTATTTTAATACTGTTACAAGTCAGTTATGTTCTATAGGGGTAAACTTTGATGATGAAGTTAGAGCTCTGTTATTCTTGTGATCATTACCAAAAGGTTGGAATGGTTTAGTAATGGCCATTAGTAACTATATTTTTGGATCTAGTACTTTAAAGTTTGATGATGTTGTCAGTGTATCTTTAGCGAGGAAATGTGACGGAAAATCTCCTGTGAGACATTGGGTAATTCTTTGAGTGCAGAGTCTTGGGGAAGAAAAATGGAAAGAGGAAAGAGCTCAAGATATCGCAGTAAATCAAGGAAAGGCATATCCAAGTCCAGATCGGGGATAGTGTGCTAGAAATGCGGAAAGAAAGGACACCTAAAGAAAGATTGTAGATCTCGAAAGGGAAAAGGAGATGCACAGCAAGAAAACAATCATGAATAAAATGTGACATGTGAGGTGTTACAAGATGCTTTGATTCTTTTTTTTGAAAATATTACTGATTCCTGGGTGGTAGATTCAGGGGCCTCACTCCATGCCACACCTGATAAGAAATACTTTCATGACTATGTTCAAGGAGATTTTGGACAAGTCCGTTTGGGTGATGATAAACCTTGTAAAATTTTTGGAATGGATAAGGATCTTGTAAAACAGCAGAATGGAAACCAATGGCTACTAAAGGAGGTAAGGCGTGTTCAAGATCTAAAGAAAAATCTTATTTCAATAAGGAAATTAGGCGGTGAAGGTTGTGTGACAACTTTCACAGATAAAGCTTGGAAGGTCGCCAAAGGAGCCCTCGTAATAGCAAAAGGCGAAAAGGTTGGTACATTTTATTTATGCAATGGTATTTCTAACTTTGTTAATGCTTTAACTTCCAAAGGAGCAGATGCAGCATTATGGCATCATAGGATCAGACACATGAGTGAAAAGGGGATGAAGATTCTTCACTCAAAGAATTTGTTGTCGGGTTTGAAGAATGTTGATTTGGACTTATGTGAGAATTGCATTTATGGAAAACAGAAGAGAGTCATATTTCTCAGAGTTGGGAAAGAAAAGAAGAGCGAAAAATTAGAGCTTGTTCATACAGATGTATGGGGACCTGCTCAGGTATCATCTCTTGATGGCTCTCGTTATTATGTTACTTTTATTGATGATGCAACTAGAAAAACTTGGATTTATTGTATTAAGAATAAATCTTATGTATTTAATACTTTCAAGAAATGGAAAGCTTTGGTTGAGATTGAGATAGGAAAGAAATTGAAGTGTCTTATCTTAGATCAGACAATGGAGGTAATATTGTAGTAAAGAGTTTGATAGGTACTGTTCAGAGCATGGAATTCGCAGAGAGAAGGCAGTTCCAAAAACACCACAAGAAAATGGTGTGTCAGAAAGGATGAATAGAACAATAATGAAGCGTGCAAGGTGCATGATATTGCATGCACAGTTTTGGGCAGATATTGTTGTTTATCTAATAAACAGAGGGCCTTCAAGTTCCTTGGATGGTGGTGTTCCAGAGGAAGCATGGACAGGTAAAAAGTTAAACTACTCTTTTTTAAATCCTTTTGGTTGTGAAGCCTTTGTCCATATTGATAAAGAAAATAGAACAAAGCTTGAGGCAAAGTCAAAGAAATGTACCCTTATTGGATATGGTGTTAATGATTTTGGTTATCGCTTATATGATTACGAAAATCGCAAAATCATTAGGAGCAGAGATGTAATATTCAATGAAAAGGTCTTGTATAAGAATCAGTTGCAAGAAAAGAAAACAAGGAATATGCAGTTCTTGATGAAATCACTAAAAAAGTAAAGGTGCCTGAAAATAATAATAATCAACAACAACAACCACCACAACAGCAACAGGCCCCCCAAACACCTGAAAGTGGTGTTAGAAGATCTACCAAGATAAGTAGACCCCCTGAACTATACTCTCCTTCATTATATTATTTATTGTTGACTAATTCTGGTGAAGCCGAATGTTATGAAGAAGCAATGCAGGTTGAAAGCAAGAAGAAGTGGGAGGTAGCCATGGAAGAAGAGATGGACTCCTTAATGAATAAACAGACTTGGGACTTAGTCAGGTTTCCTGTAGGAAAAACTACATTGAAGAATAAATGGGTTTACAGGCTGAAGGAAGAAGATGGAGGAAAACAGAGGTACAAAGCTAGACTTGTGGTGAAAGGGTTTGCACAGAAGAAAGGTATTGATTTTGATGAAATATTTTCTCCTGTTGTTAAAATGACTTCAATCAGAACTATTTTAAGTCTAGTAGCAGTTGAAGATTTGCATCTTGAGCAATTAGATGTAAAGACAGCTTTTCTCCATGGGGATTTGGAGGAAGAGATATATATGCAGTAGCCACAAGGATATGAGGTGAAATGGAAGGAGAAACTAGTGTACAAGTTGAAGAAGAGCTTGTATGGCTTAAAACAGGCTCCAAGGCGATGGTATCTAAAATTTGACAAGTTTATGTCTGAACAAGGTTATACTAGATGTCACTCTGATCATTTTGTTTATCTGAAAAAGCAAAATGATGGCAGCTATATTATATTGTTATTGTATGTAGATGACATGCTTGTTGCAGGGTCTAACATGCAGGAAATAATTGTGCTCAAAAGAAAATTGGCAAATTCATTTGCAATGAAGGATTTGGAAGCTACAAAACAAATCCTTGGTATGAGAATCACTAGAGACAGGAAAAATCGCAAATTAACATTGTCTCAGAATGAGTACATACAAAAGGTGTTGAAAAGATTTAATATGCACAATGCAAAACCAGCTAGTACACCTTTTGCTAGCCATTTCAAACTTAGTAAGGAAATTTTCCCAAAGACCCAAGAAGACATGGATTATATGTCTAAAGTTCCATATGCATCAGCAGTTGGAAGCTTAAAGCATGCAACGGTCCGCACAAGGCCTGATATTTCACATGCAGTGGGAGTTGTAAGTAGGTACATGAACAATCCAGGAAAGGAACATTGGATGGCAGTGAAATGGATTCTCAGATATTTGAAAGGTACCACAAATCAAGCATTATGCTTTGGTGGTTCAAACATTTCTCTACAGGGATATGTTGATGCAGATATGACAAGTGACAGAGATAACAGGAGGAGCACTACAGGATATGTATTTACTATTAATGGAGCAGTTGTTAGTTGGGTTTCAAAAATACAAAGCGTTGTTGCACTTTCAACAACAGAAGCAGAGTATGTTGCTGCTATAGAGGCTAGTAAAGAAATGATTTGGTTATAAAGGTTTATGGGTGAATTGGGTAAGGAGCATGATATGGACAGGTTATACAATGATAGCCAAAGTGCCATTCATCTTGCAAAGAACTTAGCATTTCATTCCAGGACTAAACACATACAGCTCAAGTACCATTTCATACGATCAGTGTTAGAAGATGGAGAGTTGATGTTGGAACAGATACACACTAACCAGAATCCTGCAGATATGCTAACAAAAGTTGTAACCAGGGAGAAACTGAGAATATGCTCAGTTTCAATTGGTCTTCAAGGATGATGATGAAGATGAGAAATAGCCAGGTCCAAAGAGGAGTCATTGTCCAGCAAATGAAGCAGCGGTGAAGTTGCTATAATCATTCTCCAAGTGGGAGATTGTTGAGCATGGAGCATGATTGTTTAGAGGTCTTTGTTTCATCCGAATGTAAACCCCAGGAAGTTTGTACACCCCTCCATGCAAGGGGTTGGGGGTCTAGCGAAGTTGATCCCCCCTGGCTGGGGGGTCCATGGACCAGCGGGGGTTTGGGGGCAGCGCCCCCGAAGCTAAAAACAAATGTAAAATTGCCTTGTAAAAGTATAGTAATTTCTAGTCAATCTAGGTTGTTCATTAGGCGGATGATCTGATGGTAGAACTTATGTTTAGTTTAGGGTTTTTGGCCCTAGAAAGCAACCCCTCTCTTTGTATAAGGGCATTGTATTGAGTCTGTGTAATATATGTGTATTCTCTGAGCGAGAAGTAGAGAGGTGAGACTGTGAGAGAAAACAGAGGATATTACAGTGGATCTGTTGTAGGTTGTGTCTCTTCATTTTGTTGGATAATAGAAAGGAAGGACTGGCTGTTCGGGGTGGACGTATCCCAAACTAGGTGAACCACATATATTTGTGTCTCTCTTATTTTATGCATTTTCTGTGTTTATATTTCTGCAATATTTTATGTGTTCCATTGCTCTGTAATATATAATTTTCTAACACTATGCTTTGGCTTCGCACCGCGAGCTCTTATTTTTCCTTAAGACCCTGACCCTGCTTGGCGAAGATATGTTTATTGTTTGTTTCAACTTCATTGATCACCAATAACACGCATTATTCTCTAATTCGAAGCTCATCCAAGACCCCCCTGATGAAGCGCATGGAGGGTCTGAAGTGGCACCGTGGCTAAATTCATACCCACTCCTTTGATATTTCCAAGATGGGCATTGTCTTCCTCTAACTCTGTGAGCAATGTTACTTCTAGCAAGGAAATGACTCTGAGGTCCAGAGTCCATTCTGGTTCCATGACATTGGCGCTCGCTTGCTGCAAGCTCGCTTGAACCCCGCTCGCTTGTCCAATGCTCACTTGAATTCTTCCTGTCTAAATTTGCGACTCGCGCAGATCCTTTTGAGCACTCCCTAGTGTTTGCATGTATTATCACTCGAACTGTCGCCATAGTTCCATTTTTATATCTCGGACCTTGTCCCTGATCTCATCCAATTCCCCTTCATTGAGGACCATTAGATCTGTGTGCGCCTATTTTTCCAATTTTTGCTTCTTCTTGGCTCTAGAATTTGTCTCCTTTTGGCACTTCGACAACTTGAAAGGAGTGCTCTAAACATCACCCCCACCTCCTTCTTGCTCGAACTATTCCTATTCTTCATTATGTTGGGAAGTTGATGCTTCAGCTTCCACTTTGTCCGCTTTTTCGGTGCACTCTTTCTTAGCATACTCTTTCTCAACAGTTGCCTTACAAACAATGTCTTTCTTCTTTTGAGTGGCCTTCTCACATGTTGATGCTTGCTCTGATTCTTTCTTCTTCTGCTTAGTTTTTGTCTGTGCAAAGGAGATCTCTCCTCCTTTACTAGTTCCTACACCAAGGTCTGTGGGCTCCCGCCACTCTGCTAGCCATAGTCCCATGATTTCCTACACATAATCCTCTGTAACTAAGTATGGCGACTTGTGCCATATCTTCTAAGGGTCTCGCCTCGCCCGGATAGATACATTATGGAAGTCAGCCTTAATTTTTGCGAAGTCCCGCAACTGCTTAAATAAGGTTGGAGATAATCTTGGCCTATGACTTATGACTGTGTAGAGGTCCATCTCGACCAATATCTAGAATACCTTTGACTTTGTGATCCTCTCTAGATCCTATGTTTCCCACAACAAAGTGAACTTCACTACCTCCGATAATTATTCATCCTGCAAAGGGAATTGACTATCCTTTGTAGTCACCAAGCAACTAGTACAATCAGCAGCAGGAGCTAGGCATAGTGAAATGCCTTGCTTTCCTCATGTGCTTCGCGGTAATTTGCTAAAAACTCCTTGTAGAGGTATTGCACCCCCTTTGTGCACTGTGCAGCCAATGAAATTACTAGCATCAGAACCTCGTCCATGCAACACTTTCTCATGATCTTCCCAGCCAAAATCTAAGCGGAAAACTGCATCTCTTGGTCAGTAATTGAGTGGATGGATTACCTACACGACTTCTTAACTAGCCCAAACTCAGTTTTTATCCTATCCGCAAGCTCCTTCTCTTTGCTCCTGCCTCCAAACTCCTTGGTGGGGTCTGCCCCTTTATAGGGCAACTTCGTAATTCGATGGATCAACATATCTGTTATGGGGATGGGTTCACCTAACCACAAACACCCATCATGTACCAATGCAATAAATTGGCACACACAAACAGTAATGATAATTGATCGGTGGAAGTGTGGCACACACAGCGTATGCAGCAATTTGTCTTGCTCGACGCCTTTGACCCATTTCATTAGTTCCAGCCTTGTGACCCTAGTCTTTTCATAGTAAATCTTGGTCATGTATTTATTGGTGGCCAAATGAGGAAATCTCTTATTAGCGGCGAGCTCCCAATCCTCCAGATTTAACATTAGGATACGCGCTAAGAGCGCGCCTTCAAAAACTACTTCTTCCAGCAATAGTGGCGTAGAGACCATGAATTTGCCTGAATCTAGTTCCTTGATTACCTTTGCTTTCCCTTTTCACAGAGGGATATACATCGAGAGCCTAGTGAGAGGATCAACCTCGTCAACATTCAATTCCTCCACTCCATTGTGTAGTTATTCTGTGTCAAAATCCACGGGTTCCTCTGGTTGCTTTGCCTTGTCCTTTATTTCTTTCTATTGACCCTCTGCAAGGTTTGATCTTCCTCAATGACTGCCTCACTGGTACAGGTTGTGGTTTCTTCTTCTTCTCCTTAGCAGTCAATTTCTTCGGTCTAGGTGACAGCAACATCGTAGGCACGAAGGGCATTGATGCAATTTCAAGGGTTTTAGCTTGAGACACAACGGCTTCGAAACTTACTGGCTCATACATTTGTTCAAGGATAATCTTTCGGTTCCACTCTGGTACTCTCATAAACTTAGGACTGGAAACTAAATCCTCCCAAACCTATTGATTCATAGAGTGAAACAAAGAGGGCTTAAACGCAATTTTCAGAATGCAAACTGTTCTTCGTCATACCAACATGTCAGATTTATAGGCGATTTTGAATTCAAATCCGGCCATTCCCTCCATTTTCTGATCATAAATGCATCTTCGACGGTAGATCTCCAAAGATTTTAGCCATAAATGTCACATACCCACTCCTCCCAACAGGATTTTTGTTATCCAATCATGAACAATGACTTCAACGGCTACTTTTGACCCGACTGCACAGAACCACCCCCTGTGGTGCAACTCATCCATCGCAGCTTCCTTTGTCGCACCACTTGCATCCAATGTGCAGCATCCTTACAGAATTTTTCACTTCTTTGAGTAGCATAGTTTATAGTCCCGCTCTCCCTTGCAACTGCCTGGAGCGCTAAGACCGTCTTGCTACCTACATATAGTCATTGTGCATGGGCAGGATCCCCTATATACAACTTCAGTCGACTTCCATTCACTTTCCCGGGAACAATTCACTATTTAGCTTCGTGAGCTGAACTGTGCCACCATCCGTGATTTCCTTGACTACATAGGGTCCCAATCAGTGCATTTGAAATTTACCCAAGAACTTTGAGAACTTACTATCATAGAGCAAAATCAAAACGTTCACCTTGAAAGTGCGCAACTTAATATGCCAATCATGCTAGGCCTTCTCACATTCATTTTGTACTTGCTAGTGAAATCCTTCAATAAATCGGTCTTCTTCCAACTCCATCAACTGCGCGAGCCATTCCTCCCAGGTCTCGTGATTTGAAATCTTTGTCAAAGCCGCAATGCATAGGCTTGGAAAAATATATTCCATGGGAATCACCATGTCAGTCCCATAGACAAACCTAAATGGGGTTTGGCTTGTCAACTTCTTGCATGTTGTCTTGTATGCCCACAGGACTGCTAGTATGTGCACATCCCAATCGTTCCTCTTTGCATTACAGACCTTTGTCAATGCATTCTCTAGAATGTTATTGAACGCTTCCACTGTACCATTGGCTTGGGGAAGATAGGGTGTACTCTTTTGATGCTACACTTGAAATTCTTCGAGCATCTCACTGATTGTTTCGTTCAGGAAATGAGTACCCCTATCACTCATCAATATCTTAGGGCACCCAAACCGTGTTAAGAAATTTTCAATGAGGAACTTCACAACCGTAGCAGTAGTACAATCCTTCACTGACTGCGCTTCTGCCCATCTAGTCAAGTACTCTGTCACAGTAATAATGTACCACGTGCCTATCTTCCTTCTTGGTGGTTGTATCGGACTTACAAAGTTAATTGCCCATTTGTCGAATACTTGTAACGAAACTTGAGGGTTTAAGAGTAGATCATCCCTTTGCGAAGGCTTTCTCATTCTTTAGTAAGCATCACATGCTTTACAAAATGCGTTAGAGTCTTTATGCATTGTCGCCACCATAACCTTGTGCGCAGAATCTTTTGTGTGGTCTCTCTACCTGCATAGTTTCCTCCTACCACGCCTCCATGTGCTTCAGCGAGGATACTAGTGCACTCAAACTCCGAAACATATTGGTGCAATATTTCATCTATCCCCATCTTATACAAATTTCTCGCTATAACGGAAAAATCAGCAGCACGAACCACCAATTCATTCTTCTATTGAGTAGAATACCCTTTCAGATTTATTCCAGTAGAGAGAAACTGAATTATATCTGCAAAATCATAATCCGCAACGTGCACAACAAAGAGTTGCGCATCCAGCAATCCTTTGTCCAAATTGGTTGGTTCTTTGCCTGTCTCAATCCTAGATAGATGATCTGGTCCCACATTCAACCGTTTGGGCTAGATAGATGATCTGGTCCCACATTCAACCATTTGGGCTTCTCAATCACTTCCAAATCATATTCCTGGAACAACAACAAACACCTACAGATCCCCCCCCCCCAACACAAGTTTGTTGACCAGGTACTTGAGAGCAGAGTGATCTGTGTACATTTTGAAGTGTGCGCCCAACAAATAATGTTGAAACTTCTACAATCCGTAGACCATCACCATCCCTTCACACTCTGTAGTGGAATGGTACTTTTCGACTTTCGACAGTTTGCTACTTTCAAATGCTATTGGATGATCAATATCACCTTCGTCGGGCTGGGTCAATACCACACCTAGCGCAATACATGAGGCATCTACATGCACATGGAACTCTTTCTTCCAATCCATAAATACTAAGATGGGCACACTCACCATCTTTTCCTTTAACACATCAATACTTTGTTGACACTGCTCATCCCAACAAAAAGTCACATCCTTCTTTAAGAGTTTCTCCATCAGCGCAATTATCTAGGCATAAGACTTGATAAACTTCTTATAGTAGCCTGTGTGGCCCAACATTGCACACAACTGCTTAACATTCTTGGGGGCTTCTAAATTCACAACCAATGCTATCTTCGCAGGGTCCACTATCAATCCCTACTTGCATACTACATGGCCCAGTAAAATTCCAAAAGGCACACAGAATATACATTTCTCCAAGTTCAGCGCAATCTGGTACCTACGAAATGTATCTAGCATGATGCATAGACTTGCAACATGGCGCTTCATCAATTCGAACACAGTCCAGTCATCAAAATAAACCTCCAATAATTTATGAATAAACTCCTTAAACATCGTGATTACTACCCTGTAGAATATTGCGGGCGCATTCTTCAATCTGAATGGCATTACTATATACTGAAAGCAACCCCATTTCGTCACAAAGGTTGTCTTGCTACGATCCTCTGGTGCGATCTTTATTTGGTGGTATCCTGAGAACCCATCAGTGAATGAATAAGCCTCTTGTCCTCTGACATTCTCTAACACTTCATTTGTAAATGGTGTGGGAAATGGATCATGCACACTTGCATCGTTCAGCTTTCTTAGATCTATGCATATCTAAATTTCACCTTGCTGCTTCTTTTCTTGGACAACCATGGGGTTCACCCAATCAGATTCTTCTATTGGCTCAATGGTTCCGGCCTCCAGCATCTTATCAAGTTTTTTTAGCACCTTTTATTTATACTTCGGATTAAGACGATAAGGTCTCTACTTTACGGGCTTCGCGTCAGGTTTCAAAGTAATTTTCATTACGCCCAGATCTCCCATGATACCCTTCAGATCCGAGAACTTTGTTGGCAATAGATCATGTTATTTGCATAGTAGTTTGGCCACCTTATTGACTGTAACTTTGTCACAATAGTCTCCTATCTTTGCGAACTTAGGCTCTATGTTAGACCCAATATTTACTTGTCGGGTTTTCAGCAGTTTTGTTACATCAAGGTTCTCTGTTTGAGGCCCCTCAACTTCACGTTGTCCCTCTGATTCTGGAATGTTAATATTCCATAGAGCTTCTTCTTCCTCCTCAGCAATCACATTATAACATTCCAGCACATGGCGCAACTCTATACTCCAATTTGGTTGAGTCCATTCTACCAGATCCTTAGGTGTCCTGATGATAGCGGCTTCTATCTCCTAAAGCGCTTCATCAATGCATTCCAAACCATCCTCAAAGTTGAATGTTAGTAAAAAACATTATGTTAAGATGTCCTATTCAGTTGTCCCATGGCAAAGCTCGATTTCCAAATACCAGGTCATTGGGATTGTATCTAAGGTATGACAGAAGATGTGCACCCATTCTGGTTGTGGATTTGTTCCCCAAGCTCTAGTCCACTGTGCCAAATGCTTGTGAGGATCATCCTTCCCACTGTACTTCTCAGTCGTTCTGGTATTAGCATATCTAAACCTTAATCTCATCATCCTTCTATATTACTTCCAACCAGCGAAGTTCTCCTTGTGCGTACCCCACCAATGGGTAGGTGTGGCGCGTAGTGCTAATTCAAGCACTTAGAACCGATGTTCTTCAGGAACTTCCCTTTGAAATTCATCCAAAAACAGATCAACATCATTCAAACCATCATAATGTGGAAGATTTCTTACCTCAATTGAGACACACCACAGTGATTTGGTCATCATATTACATGGGAGCATAGATACTTCATGCAACTGATTTTGCTAGTGTTCAAGCTCTTCATTTGAATCTGAGCTGCATGAGTTGTCTCTATCCCATGTGATCTGTCCATCAGCCATAGTATTGATCCATTGTTCATCTCATGTTGTGATCTTGTATATCCTATCCAGATCATCATCATCATCCTCCACAAAGTCGCGAACAGGTTCAATGTAGCGTGTTCCCTCAACAGGGCCTAGATTCCATAGTTTCACGCAGTAAATACACTTGAATTCATAAAAAATAGGTTATTGAGTGAGGATGCATAAACTTAAACAGAAATAAGGAACAAGGCACAGATGTAATAGATTCGATCCAAAACAATCTTTATTAGTTTTAGCATTCAACTACAGACTCTTTCTGCTCTGCGCACTCAGAGGTAGACTTACCAAGGTATTCGTGCACTCAACTATAGGAGCCTTCCCCTTTCACCTAAGTACTGGAAACATACTTTTCATACCTTAGCACCTTGCCCTTACAATCATTCTCTATCAAAATTTATTCTCCAAGACTCTCTAAGACTCAATTATATATATTATTTTCATTACAATACCATGGCCCGCGGACCATGGGTGAGTCTCAAAACCGATCTATCACCTACCCATACAAGGGACTAATGTCCCTTTAACTCTTACTTAGCTTCGTGCTCTGCTTCCTCATTTCACGGAGACTTTATATTCTTTTACAAAAACTATTACAAAACTTGACTTTTACTGACAAAAGTTGAACCTAAAGATCCCATCCCAACAACCCCCATTTAATATTTTATTTTAGCCATATAATAAAAATTATGGGGACCATTTTTGTATTGCATGTAGGCTTTGAGTGTGTTTACTTCATTTCAAGTCTAATTTGCCTTTTATTTACACTTGTTTTAATTTTATAGTTTGCCTAAGTTTGATTAATTTTGTTTGTTAATAAACTTTGCAAATAAGTTTTTGTCTTAAACATCTTAGATTAATAGAACATAGCCCCGAAGACCAAGAAGTGTGCATAAGCTTTAGGCCTTAATCATTAAACAAGTGGCTATTGTATTTCGAAGATATTGGAGCTTTGACATCATAGGAACCCTTTTAGAATTCCTCGATGTACAAACCCTTATTCATAAAATGTGTCAAACCATTTTTATAAGACTTCGGATTGTTAATTCAAACATATCATACAACCAAAGTCCGATCATTATAAAAGTGGTTGTAGTTTATTGGATGGAATATAACCTTCCTCCGCTCACTTATATCGAAGAATCCCCTATCGGAGCTTTGTTATGTGTCATCACTCAAAACCTCTAATCTTTAATATGCAATATGATACTTCCCTTCAATCTTCGGTATCCCTCAAGGCCTTCGCTCCGATATGCAAATATATCACTCTGTCGAACTCTGAACTACGATATATCGCTCCCTCCAATCTCCGATATGCGATATCGTATAGTTTCCGACCTCTGACATGATATTCACTTCGATATCTAGATCTGATATGTATTTTAACATTGATTTATAAGAATTTCACGTTCGACTGTGTAATCGGAATTTTTGAATGAAACCTCTAATATCACATCAACGAAACAAAGCTCTGATATAATGGATCTGATATAGTTGTTAAAATGAATTCATTATGGTTTTGCATCGACTCCATATCAGAGCTACCCAATATCACAAATATTTTGTGTTGTCTCATTTGACGAGTTGTGATGAGCTTTTCTCTGATCCCACTTGGTTTTTTCTACTTGTCACTTCCATATGAGGTCGTTGTTATAATAATTGAAAAGTCTATTTTCAATGGTTTTCTGGGAAATTTGTTGTGTTTAGTTTTCGATTTGGTTTTTGGTTAGGTTTAATATTAGAACTAGTAAGCTATGTTTGACTAAAACAGGGATGAACCTAGGATCGATAAGGAGGAAGTAACAATTCAATCCAAGATTTTTGAACACTCTCTTCCATGTGACACAATACCGTTCTAAAATGTGGAGATTGTTGTAACGGAAATGCTTGGGCCAAATCAAATAGATCATTCGATCAACAACCACTCAACCACGTGTCAAAATCCAAATCAAAATAGACAGAAGAAAAAGCTTAAACGAAGACTAATACTGTGAAGAGTGTGATATTGTTGCGAAATCTGCTCAGTGGTTATCAATAGAAAATAAATCAAACTCAACGACAAGCTAGACTGAGCACTTTATCGAATAGAGGAGAACTACATTTGGTTTGTGATTCAATAAGAAGCAAACACCTAATTTAATTAATTTTATTATTATCTTGGTTTTTGAGAGATACATGGAGCTGCTTTTATTTTCATGATTTCACCTTAAGCTTTGTATAAATATAATCTCCTTGAGGGGAACTAGAGGATTCGAATCCATAAGAAAAGAGGCAGATTAATGCTTGGACTTACAACCTATTTGTAAGGAGGGAGTTTGTGATTCATTTACACTATTGTAGTGAGAGCCAATCCATCATTGCAAGAAGTGAATCAATTTTAGAGGCAACAGATGATTTGCACCACTGTAACTCTCTATTGTTTTATGTAACTTGATTCATTTTTATAATAATATTTCTTTCTATAATTGGTTACATAGCATTACTGCTTGCTATGTTATTGCAAGTAAATGCTTCAGTTTTCAAATATCATTTAAGGTGTATGAGTATGTATGTGGCTTTTTAGCACTACTATTGATTTTTTACTGAAATGATTTTTTAAAATCTGGTCAAGCTATCTTGCAGGGTTAATCAGAAAGGAGATTCGAAACTAGAACTTGCATAAGGATAGACCTTTATCTCCTTGAGTTGCTCGCTATCTAAGAATTTAATCTTATAGATGTCGTGCTTCATACATTTCATGTATTTCAACTATTTCAGTATTGTGGCATGAATGTACTTATGCATATGTTGTATTAGAAGTTGAATTTCTTTACAGTTAAGTGTCTAGTAACTACATATTAGGGATTTAGTTGTTCATAATTATTTTAACAAGGATTAGATCTTGTGAACTATTTCCCTAGTCTAGTTCCTTCATTTTATTTCAATTCCTACATGCTTCTTTTCCCATCTTTTTAGCTTTCTCTTGAATGACAGAAGGACTAACCCTTCCTTCAATCGAGATAGGTCTAGGAATAGATGCATCTTAGATTATACTTCGCATTTAATTCTACTTTATGCATTCTAGAAGTCCTCTTATCAAAGAGGAAAACTTTAGTTGTGGCTTGGCTGAGCCCCAAATCATCTTAAGGATCACTTTCTTGCTTGATCAGCAAGAGGACTGATCTAATGTCTCTTCTCTATTGGTAGATGAAATTCATACTTTAAGCTAGTGGAGATAGATAGAAGGAAACAAGGCCTAATTTAACCAGTCGATACCACCATTTCGACAGAAAAGGAGCTGCTCTAAGTTCCCAACTGGGTGGCCTCCCTTATAATGTTTCAGGCATATATTTTCAAGCCTTCAACAGAAGGCTAGAAAAACCCCTACAAGGTCCTCTCCATGATCAAAAGCCTTCAAAAACTACTTCAATCCACTAATTGTCCCTAGCACCCATAGACTCAATTCTATAGAAATTCCTTCCAAAAGTGCTCCAATCAATAAACAGAGGCTTCAATTGGATTTAGAATGTCTAAAAATGACTATTTGTGCTATTCTTAGGCTCAAAAAGGCCAAAAACTCATCAAGTTATGACTCGCCCAAGTTTCTTCAGTTATTCGTCCTCCAAATTGGATTAACATGCAAATTGAGCAACAAATCCACCCTTTAAACTGCTGGGGAGGTGACAATTTCACCCACATCTGATGCAAATTGTCTCTTAGTTTAAATTCCCAATAACCCCTTAGGTGTAAAAATATGTCTGCATGGCATGCCATAAGGCTAGGGATGGGCCAACGGTCTGACCCCGTCGGCCTTGGTACCTTTCCCGTCAGGCTAGTGATCGCATACAGTTGATGTGGTCAAGGGTCGGGGCTAACTACTCACCCCCTCCGTGCTAGTTCCTGATTTCTAGTCGTCAGTTTTGCACTGGCCAAGTGACAAGGGGTCGAACCTTAAATGCCACCCTCGTTAGACTCAACTCCATGTCGGTCCCATGGTAAGCCTTAAAACTAGGGGTTGGGGCTGAATCCTTGCCCTGCTCCGACAGCACCCTTCCAGTTTCGCACTCGGTCTTGTGGAGTATCATGTGACCAGGGGCCAGGGGCTGGTTTCTGAGCCCTTTGCTCCATCTACGCCAAGGTCGTGTGGAGGGTGTATATGACCCGGGGCTAGGGCTCATCATTCGGCCCCTCCTCCCAATGCGCTTTTGTATAAACTTTAAATACATGTGCACCCACTATAATTTAAGAACCAATGTATAGCTGATATGTGTTGATGGTGTTGAACCTACCAACATGTCAAGGGGATCTCCCTGGTAAGAAGTCCCAAATAGACCTCAGACCATTTGGTGTAGGAGTCCTAGTAGTGGGTCGTAAGGTAATGCCTTGACTGTGGTGTTGCACAGAGACAAGTAGAATAACTTTGTCAATAGCAAGGGTGTGACTGATGAAATGAGTCAAGGAAGGTGTATGAGAGGTTCCAACACTTCGAAAGGGGAAGGAGGTGAAGACGAGTTCCAAGTTGAAATGGATCTGTCCCAACTTGGCTAGGAACACACAACACAAAGGACATGCATAGCTTCCAGTGGAGCAGTCCACTCGAATGCAGCAGTCACATCATACAAGGTAAGAAAACACGTACAACACTCACAGATGAGTCTGAGACAAGTGTGATAGTTTTTATAGCAAGGTTCAAGTGAAAGGTTTGTTTGATGCCTGATAGAGCAGTCGACACGGACGATGACAGCATTAACAACATATGCAACACATTAACAACAAGATTCATATAATTGCATGTGAATCAGTTCATACACAAGTATGTAAGTTGAACAACACATATCATTAAAGCAACCGGAGCAATCCAACTACAATAACAACATATGCATGAAAATGTGTTGACTCTTATTATATAAAGAAGTGTAAGTCACAATCATGCAATATATCCAAGTAAACCTGCTAGCCCCAATAGTGGAACGTTACAGCCACATCCACCTGCTCCTCCAAAGAGATGTACTAGCTCCGTGTAATGGAGAAGCTAAGGCACATTACAATATTGTATAAGCCTTCTTCAAAATAATCTTAGTAGAAGCTTTGCTGACCAAAAGCCCTTAAAATAAGTTATGAGGAGCTATTTATAGCAAAGGGTGGTGTGACCCTTGTCATTCCCCTTTGTGACAGTTCAGCTACCCTCATGACTCTTCACCTACTCTATGACTGTTACATCCAACCATTGGCATTTGACTTACACTTGACAGTGAGATAGCAACAAAATCTGAAATAGAGCTAGGACAAGCTAGTACGTATGTAAATGATAGCAAGCGTTCAAAGAAAACAAGCAAACAATACTCCCACAAGTAAAAATATAAAAAGCGACAAAAATGCAACACAAGGCATGGGAAGCGGGCTTACCCCAAAACAGTTGAGTTGAATGTGCCAATTGCTCCTAGATGTGATGTGGGATGTTATATCTGCAAGGTTGATATTAGGGTCTAAGGTATTGCCTTGACCGTGGTGTCGCACAAAGACAAGTAGAATAACTTTGTCAGCAGCAAGGGTGTGACTGATGCAGTGAGTCAAGGAAGGTGTATGAGAGGTTCCAACACTTCGAAAGGGGAAGGAGGTGAAGGTGAGTTCCAAGTTGATAGGGATCAGTCCCAACTCGGCTGGGAACACACAACACAAAGGACATGCACAGCTTTCGGTGGAGCAGTCACTCAGATGTAGCAGTCACATCATACAAGGTAAGATAACACGTACAACACTCACGGATCAGTCTAAGACAAGTGTGATAGTTGTTATAGCAAGGTTCAAGTGAAAGTTATGTTTGATGTCCGGCAAAGCAGTCGACACAGACGATGATAGCATTAACAACATATGCAACACATTAACAACAAGATTCATATATTTGCATGTGAATCAGTTCATACACAAGTACATAAGTTGAACAACACATATCATTAAAGCAACCGGAGCAATCCAACTACAATAACAACATATGCATGAAAATGTGTTGGCTCTTATTATATAAAGAAGTGTAAGTCACAATCATACAATACATCCATGTAAACCTGCTAGCCCCAACAATGGAACGTTACAACCACATCCGCCTGCTCCTCTAAAGAGATGTACTAGCTCCATGCAGTGGAGAAGCCAAGGCGTGTTACAATACTGTCCAAGCCTTCTTCAAAATAGTCTTAGTAGAAGCTTGGCTGAGCAAAAGCCCTTACAATAAGTTATGAGGAGCTATTTATAGCAAAGGGTGGGGTGACCCTTGACATTCCCCTTTGTGACAGTTTAGCTACCCTCATGACTCTTTACCTACTCTATGATTGTTACATCCAACCATTAACATTTGACTTACACTTGACATGACTCAACATTGCAATGCACATGTACTCATGTGAGACAACATGGCTTGAGAAAGCCTTGCAAGACATCACTAACACTCAGTCCACTGTGGTGAGAGCAACTCTTTGACATGCTTGTGATGGTGAAAGTGGTGAGTTGATGCCAAGCTTGGTCGTTCATGATGGTGTGCTTGCACCTCATGGTGACATCTTGCTGAAGCGAACTCTTGCCTACATTGCAACTGGTGCATTGGTTTGGCCCCTTCATCCAACTCGTTTGCTAACATGCACATGGCCTTATTAGGTGTAGCTGAACTGGCAACACACTGATGCATAGTGTCTATCTTGATCTTCATGTGTGTGCTAGTGGTCATGTGCATCAACTTCTCGAAGTACATGTTTAGCCCTAGTTGGACTTGCTTCTTGTCTTCACCTTGGCGAGTGCGTTGAATGGGTTGGATTGCATGTGTGCACTCAACGACATGAATTTTGTTGAATCCCTTGCATGCGATCAACAACACTGCTCACCATGTCTACTCTGTGTTAGCTGTTGGGATGGATCCTTAACTTGTATGGGTGTAGTCTCATCTATGAGTGAATGTTGCACCCATTGTTGTTCTTGTTCATGTTGCAACTCATTTGGTTGTCTGTGCAGCTTCATGTTCTTCCTGAGTTGTTACTTCATCACATGCAACTCCTTCTTTGTTCCATCTTCTTCCTTCGTGCGATCTTCATGTTGTGTCGTCACTTCATAACCGGAGTCTCCAAAGTTGTTTTCATCATCAATGGACTTGCTTGAGCTTGCAACCTTGTTCCGCCTCTGTGTTTTCAATAAACCTCCTCTTGCATTCGTTGCATTTGGTATGTTGTCTTCAGTTGTTGTTCATGATGTTGCTCATTGTGATGTTGTTGTTCCATAAATTGATGTCCTTGTCTATGAATAACTTGATGTCTTCATGAGTAGGCAAGCTCATAGAGACTTGATCGACTCGATCTCTAGATGTGCTCTGAACGATGTGTTCGACTCTGCTCTCTTGGAAACCATTGTACTTGTATTGCTGAGAGGCAGATGAACATTTGCGATACCTGAAGACATGGAAACACTCATGGCAAGCAATCTATCAGTCGAAAACCAAAATGAACATGAGAACTGACTTGCAACACACTTGGGTGAATGATCATGAAGGTTGTGCAATATCGGCCGAGAGGTCAGGAGACCAACTACCAAGATTGTCCAAGGCACAGTCTGGGCTACTGGGAGACTGACTGACTACTGGAACTGCACAATGCACAGTCCAGTTTGGCTGCTGACTGCTGGGGTTGTGCAATGCGCAATTCCAGCTGGGAAGGATTGTTGGCCTAAGGACATATTTGCTCAATTTCTTGGTCCAAGCAGCCACTGCCCTCCAGAAATGCGCAAAACAATCGTAGAGGCCAATGTTGGGCAGTAATGCGCAAATTTGGAGAGGAAAGTTGGCCTTCCTTCCCCATATTGCATAATGCAGCCTTGGTGAAGGTGGAGTCTGAGCCAAGGGTTGGCCCAACTCATCAACGAGCCACTGAAAGCAAGTAAGTTAGTGAATGCATGGAGACACTAAGTGATAGCATAAGTGATTAAGAGTGCATGCAAAACACGAATGAAGATTCAACAAACAGATCAACATGCATGTGGGTAAGGTAGTTCACTGGTTGGGCGAACGTTTGTGCAAAACAGTTTCATGCATGCGAAAACAGTGAGATAGCAACAAAAACTGAAACAGAGCTAGGACAAGCTAGTACGTATGTAAACGATAGCAAGAGTTCAAAGAAATCAAGCAAACAATACTCCCACAAGCAAAAATACAAAAAGCGACAAAAATGCAACACAAGGCATTAGAAGCGGGCTTACCTCAAAACAGCTGAGCTCAATGTGCCAACTGCTCCTAGATGTGATGTGGGATGTTATATCTGCAAGGTTGATATTAGGAATGAGCTCTGCAACATCCGGTTGATGAGTTTTGATAACATCGAGGTTGTGACATGCATGCCACTAATCTAGGGGAAGAGACACTTGGTGGGAGGTTTTGAATTGCTCCTTGCATGTAACCTCCAATTGCTAAACATAGATCCCTGAAACAAGGGATGTATTTTCATGTTGCCTTGGGAGAAGCAGCCCATGCATGCAAGTCTGTTTTGCTCAGTCTCGGAGGGAACTGGTCAACTCAGCTGCACATGGAAGAGACTACTCAACTGCTGGAGAAAAATGTGCATTTTTGGCTAGGAGTTGGGCTGGCTGCCCGGGAGATTTGTGCAATTTCTAGGCAGAACAACTCACTACTGCCCAAATTTGTGCAAATCCTGGGTTGAAAATCCTGCTACTAAGAAAATTTGCGCAAATCCTACTGGGAGGGTTAGCTGGAAGGATTGCACAATCCTGGAGCCCAACAGGCTGTCAGAGAGAATTGTGCAATTCATGGAGGGAAGGCTAGTTGCCCTCTAGAAATGCACAATTTTCAAGGGAAATCTTCTCAACCTACAGTTGCACCAAGTACGGGTGAGTAGCTTGTGAGAGGAATGGATCGACTGTGATCGATAAGCTACCTTTATACGAGGAAAACACTAAAGCCTAAGTACTTGACGAAGCAAGACAAAGTGTTGTGTAAGGTTGGTAGGGAGGCTCCAAAACAGGCTAAGGCAAAATTTTGGAGAGTGGTTGTAGTCACTACAACAAGATGTTAGAGCATTGGGCTATGTTGTGGTAAGTCATTGGTTCAATTCTCACTGAGGTCTTTCGACCCTTAACAAATTTTTAGCCAATGCGAATGCACCACGTGGCGACCTCCGGTTGGGCCACGTGGCAGCCTCCCATTGGCCACCAAAACAAAATTTCGACCAATTAGATTGTGACAACCCAACACATGGCAAGTTTTGGTTGGACATCGACCGTATGCCTAGTAGACATGCTGACATCAATAATACGGACTGCACAGTCAGCAGCCCAGCCAACACACTTGCAAATTTTTTAGTTGTTGAGCCAAACGATTAGAACATCATAACTTTGTCATACAACATCGGATTGCGGCGATTGAAGTGTCATTTGAATTAGAACGACGAACACTACGACTTGACGACAATTTTGAAAGATTCCAGGCTCTTTCATTTTTTAGCAAAATTTTGATATCTGGATCGGGGTATCATTCTTGGACATGACCATGATGTAGCCTCACCAATGTCGAACTTACAAAAAAAAATATTCTTTTGTGTTTTTGTTTTTTAATTTTGCAGAAGCCAATGACACTTAAGAAATTTGTGCGAAAATATATAAAAATCCTGAGTAGTTTGTACCCTGTTAAAATAGTATGAGATATTGTAGACACATATACACACATTTTGTACAGATTTTGATCACGAAATCTTCAAATGAATTACAAATTTATGTATATGAAAATTTTTCATTAGGAAAAACAATTAAAACTATAAAATTTCATTTAACGAAATAAGGAATTTTTTTGTTAGGAGAGGCGTTCTCGGTATGTTAGACATGTTGTAACGTTTAACATTTTGACTAAGATCAAAATAAAATAAAATTTTAAAAAATAATAACATTTTTTAAGTGTGAAAAGAAATTTGATCCCTTAAACGCTTCTTAAATCTTAAGTTAAGATGAATCAAAACTAATAATAAATTTGAAGTATGAGTGAAAACTATATTTATTCAGTTACAAAACTATCTTTAAATTAATGGCGTAAAGCCTAAAAATATTTATTAATAATTGAATGGTCTGGTCTAACTTATAGACTAAATAGCCTTTTTCATCGGAATCGAGCAATACAATTCCAAGCTAGAATGTGACTTAATAGCCTTTTTCACAAGAATCCAGCGACACAATTCCAAGCTACAATGTGACTTTTTGTTGTTTAAAATACATTTTTGAATGTATAAATGGATTAGCAACCCTCGAAAACCCTCTGGAAATGTGAATTTTACAAATTAAACAACTTAAACTCAATTTTTTTTTAAATCTATGTAAAATTCTAGTTAAAATTAACCCAAAAAAAATGTTGTGAAAAACCTTTCATTTGTAAATTAAACTATGCCAAAATAAAATTTTACTCTTTACAACCCTCCCCTCCCATCGATTATTATAAATTATTTTTTAATAAATAAAGTTTTAAAGGATCACAAATATTTTGAAGGAGTTGTTTTAGTGCGACTTTTTGGAGTTTCCGATGCCGGAATCCGACGTAAAAATTTGTGGTGAAATCATGATTTGTGTTATTTAAACTAATTTTTTTCTTCTATATATAGGTTCAGCGCCCTGAAAAACCATTAAAGCACTTATATTGTGCAGGGTTTACCCATCAAACTTGTGATTTCAATAAATTTACCAAATTTTAAATAGATTAGACTGTAAAAATCCACCAAAAACTTTCAAAAAATCATACTAAAAACAACTTCCATTCTAAACCGCTCCATATTTAAAAATTTCGCTTCCACCATTCGTGTGTTCATGGGCGATTGTCATGCATGTGTAGGTGTACCATCACTCGAAAATTGGGAGTATTGTATAAGATATAAAACGCCTTTTAAGAGCCCCAAGGGATAGCTCAAATGGTCGAGTTCCCGTTGCTAAGTACTTTCCCAGTTGGGAGGTCACGGGGTCAAATCTCCTCGATGCCCTCGGGGTTAGGCCTGATATGGCCGACAGGCAGATCCCTTCGGGTGGAACTGCCCTGCTTCTCTACATGGACGTAGCGTCCACTCACTGAGTGCCCGTGAACCAAAAAAAAAAAAAGAAAAAGAAAAAGAAAAAGAAGAGCCTTTTAAGTATTTTTCAATGGGAGGCATGAATTTTTTTATTTTTTTTAACTGTAATATGTGTCATTTTCATTAGATTTGTACGTAATAAAGTCTTATTATTAGATTTGTACGTATAAAGTTTTATTATTATAGTCATTCGTTACAGGAATTGGTCATGAGTCAGAAGTGGTCTGATTTTATATTAATTTAAAGTTCTATCGTTATTGGTCAAAGTATTTATTATATCAATAGCTCATAAGTCAAAAGTGATTTGATTTTATATTAATTTGTCAAAGCAATTTGATTTTATATTATTGTGTTATGCTGTATAAGTTTTTACTAATATTTTATAAAAATTAATATAAAAATTTAAAAGTAAAAATAATTTTGTTTATATTTAGATATTATATATATAGAGGTTGAGTCGAGGGAAGAAGATCGTTCAAAAAAAAATTTATTAGAGGAAAGAAGATCATTCAATCCATAATAGAATGCTTATTCCTAATGGCTAACATATATGTATTTATTAATATTAAATATTACAATATTTTTTCATTTATTATTTTCAAACTCATGAAAATATAGTAATTGAATTATATTTTAACTAATAAAGTGTAATTGTAATTATTATAATATGTGGTTGTACATCGTAAGAGGAAAAAGAAAATAACATATCTTTATTACATTAAAAGTAGTGAATTTTTTTATATTTTAGCGTGGGTGAGTTGTAATGTATTATTATTTTAAAAAATAAATTAAAATCAGCATAGATTTATTTTAACTATGGATTTAACACGATTTGAAAGGGATCAAATTTTTTCATGTGCAAATTTCTTTAGAGTGCAAAATACTATGTGTTATTTTTCATTATTTAAATTGTATTTGTGAATGCTAACTAGAGTATATATATGACAAAATAAATGTTTTAACCATAAAAACTTTATTTTTTCATGATATATACATAATTATTTTTAAATGATACAAAATTGACATTAAAACATTTTAATAACATGTAGATATTTTATCATGCAAATTAAAATGATTTTTTTTATTATTAATATATTTTTAGGGATATGAGAATATTAATTCGTATTAAAATAATTTATTGATAACTAACATTGCATATTTTTTATATACAACATTAGAATATTTTATTTTAACAATTTTTTTTCTATATATAGATATATATGAAGTTGATATCTACATAAATTAGTTAACAGAGATCTTCAAATAGTTTATTTAGAATTTTTGTTGAAATATTTTTGAAAAATATAAGATTTAAACATCTTACTCACACATTTTTTTAATTCTAATTACTTTAGAACATGTTCATTTTTTTTATTATAGCGGACTATTTTTTTTCTATTTAGAACATAATTTTTTTTTTTTTTTTTTTATTATTTTAAAGGGGAACGGACATAGAAACTTACACATACCATCATACTAGGTTGTTTGAATGAGACTCTAAGCTCAATGAACCTCTAGGCTCAAAATAAATAAATATGTGCCAACATTTAAAAAACATAAATTTGTTTAAAGTCATCTTAAACACAAATGTATCATGAGGGAGTAAATTTCTTAATGTGTAATTTTTTTTATAATTTAAATTCCTGTCATGTATTAATTTCTCATCTTAAATGATTAAAAAAATTACATATCAAGACTCCTCTAAAGTGAATTATTCTTGCAGCAACCAAGATTGAAATGGCTCTCTATTGTTGCTCCTGCGTGTTTTTCTCTCGGCCCTCTCCTTCATGGTTGTGCTAGCAGGAGGGTCCTCCGCCCACCCCCTCCTTCGCCTCCCCCCCTTTCCTCTAGAGCAAGCGCCCCAAGCTCTAGCCACTTCAGCCCCCAAAACCTAGAAGGTGAAACCCTTTAAGTTCTTGAAGAAAATTGAGAATAATCCAAAGGTTCAAGTTCATGTTAAGAAATCAAGGAAGATTACTCTATTTCTAGTTGAGAATGGCCCTGTGGGGAAGTTCATGGGGATTTGGACATCCCCTTGAACCCTCAATATCTGTGTGGAATGCAATTGGACCCCCTTAATCAAGGGAAAGTCTCTACCTCCTTTCATGGATGCGGGTTCTTCACCTTTCTCTTTGAGCACAAAGAAGACAGAGACCCCATCTTCTGAAGTGGCCCTTACTTTAGGGGTGCCTAATGGTTGTACCTGGATCGATGGTCTCTTAACTTCAACCCTAAGAATGATGTTTCATCAACCGTTTTGATATGGGTTAAGCTACCCCATTTCCCTTTGCACTACATGAATAAAGAAACCTTTAGATCAATAGGAGATGCGCTTGGGAAATACATTGATATGGCAAAACCAAAGGATCCAATGTATGCATGCACCATGATATGTGAGTTGATCTAGAGAAAGGACCCCTAAATCGATTCAACTCAATCTGGACAATTGATCATTTATTCAACAAGTAGACTACGATCAGTTTTCATTCAAGTGCAAACACAACCATGAATATGGCCATTTTGCCAAAAATTTCCCTAAAGGTGGAGACTAGGCAACTCCTCAAAGCAAAAAAGGAAAACTGACAATGTCCTAAGTGCATATGTAAGTCGAATAGAAAATACCAATAGTGCATGTAATAGGCTCAAGAACAAAAGAGGCCTCCCCCCCAACTAATAAGCTCAATCTTCGGCCCAAGCATCCAAACGCAATAAATTAGCCTCTCCTCCTAAGAATAGATATGCACATCTAGAAGTTGAGTACCCTCCTTTGGAAGCTGAGGAAGGAGAAATTCAAGAAATCATCCAACCGTTGGAGGTGGGAAGCGAGAAGCTCAAGGTTGCAAAGGCCAATCCGATTTTGGAAGTTTTACCCCCTTGCATGGAGAACTAAAAACAATTGTCTTCGGAAGATGAAGAAGGTTATATGTCAATTGTAGGAGAACAAGCCAACAAAGAGCGATTTGTTTCAATGGAATATCATTCAGAGTATGAGGCAAAGAAATAATTACCCTTAACTCATTCCAATAGAAGTCCTGGATGGAATACCAAGAGAGAAGTTTGGTCCCAATACACAAAACATGATAAGGAGCTCGAAAAACAACTATAATTTGGACCACAAGGCTTCAAACACTTGAAATTCCCTAAGAAACAAAGATCTGCAGGCCCTCATCTAGGAGGGAGCTCCAAGACAATGAGTAAATAATGAACTTGTACCCTAGAGCTACAGGGGATGGGGAAACACCATTAGAGAATCCAAAATAAAAATCCTAATAAAATTAACACATCTGTAGATCCTTCTACTCTAGGAGACAAACTAGGGGAACAAGAAACCCTAGTCAAATGCAAGGAAATTTGGAGAGGTTGTGGTGCCTCAAATATTGGATCCAGGGGAGCTTTGCATACTATGGTCCTTGCATGTTTTTATACTTCTCAAGGAGGACAAATCCAACAATTGGTTAGCAATAAGTATTCTCGATTTTCCCTCCAGCTCTATTTGTAACATTATCAATGTCTATATGTTTGTAGTTTATCTAGAGAAGATTAGATGTTGGGAATCCCTTATCGGAAAATCAAAGAGATTCCTCCAAGTGTTAGATGTGTAGTAGGTGAGGATTTCATCTCCACCTTTCACCCCTGGGAGAAGAAAGGTAGCTCCAGAGTTATAGACACCCTCCATGAGAATATGGAATATTTTATATTGCATTGGGACCTCTTGGATATTAAACCAGCTAGTGTGAAATACACATGGAGTAACAAAAGATTAATGCCTAGCTATATTGCAACTAGGTTGGACAAATTTCTTGTTAGTAGCGACATGTTAGAAAATCGGGTCTCTATCTCCACCTCTCATTTGGTTTGGGAAGGCTAAAACCATACACCAATTTCTCTTTTACTTCAATCCCCTTTGGGTTACAAAACCAGATTTTAAGGAGAGAGGGGTGAAGATTTGGACTCCCTGGGTGGATGGAACCCATATTTCTTCTAGGAAAGGAAAATTAAAGGTTTGAAAGAAGATTTGAAAGCATACGAAAAAGAAAGACAAAAAACAAAGAAAGAAGAAATAATCCAATCATGAGTGAACTCAAGGGAGTGCAAACAACTAGAAGAGAATGAGGTGACAAAAAATCTTCTCTATCAGGAAAGGCACCGATTTAGCCAACTTCATAAAGCTCTTAGGGAGGAGGAATAAATTTGGGGGTTGAATTCGAGGATCTTTCGGTTGAAAGCAGGGGATCATAACACTAAATTCTTCCATCTCTAAGCTAAAATGAGGGAATGGAAAAATAATGTGAAGGTCATCTCCTTTGAAGGAAAGAATCTTACCTCAATGGAAGATATCAAGGAGCTCGTTGTGCTCCATTTTTTCTACCTTTACATGGAATCAAGGGACTTCCGTCCAGAGGAGATGGAGGATTTACTTTAGCACATCCACCCCAAGATTGTTGAGGATTTAAATAAAAGGTTTTCAGCCATAATTACTAGGAAAAAGGTCAAGAAGGTCATCTGGTCTTTTGAGCCAAATAAGGTCGCAGGGCTAGATGGTTTCACAAGCCACTTCTACCAAAAGTGTTGGAACATCATCAAATTTGACCTTTGTCAAACGGTGAACTCCATAAGAAATTCAGGGAAGATGGGGGTTGAGGTGTACTCCTCCTTGCTCGTCTTCATTCCAAAAGAGGCATGTCCATCCTCCTTTTCGTGTTCCAGGCCTATTCTTTGTGCAATATCCCTTATAAGATAATTTCCAAAGTTATAGCTTCCAGACTCAAGCTATTCTTCCCTCATCTCATCTCTGACAATCAAGATAGGTTTGTCATCAAATGACAAATCGTGGACAGTGTAATCCTATTCATGGAATCCATCCACTCAATAAAATCATGAGAGGATAAAGATATGTTAATAAAATTAGACATGGCTAACGCCTTTGATAGAGTTTACCACTCCTTTTTGTTTTCCATATTGGTAAAATTGGGTTTCAATGCAATCTTCATAAACCGGATTTCAATATGCATTAGTGGATCATGTATTGCCCCTATTATTAATCGTTGCCTCTTGAAGTTCTTAAAAGCCTCAAGAAGCCTCCAGTAAGGTTATCCTCTCTCACCCTTCCTGTATATTAACATGGCATATTCCCTCAATAAGTGTTTGGAAGCGATGTGCAGTGATCATCAACTTCCTAGCATAAGGTTTGTTTGTGGAGTTAAGAGAATCAATCATGCTCATTTTGCAGATGATACCATCCTCCTAGGTAGTTCCTCTATAATTAACTCAACACGATTTAAGCAGATACTGGATAAATTTCTTCATGTCTCAGGAGGTTTTTCAGTGAGAGGAAAATTCATCTTTATGCCTGGAATGTCAACAAAAGCTGCAAAAGCCACATTCTTAGAGTCTTTGGCATCACCAACAAGGACCAACAAGGAATCTTGGACCAATTTTAAGTACTTGGGGATGCCAATATATTTGAAGCCTTCATGTCACCCATATTGTATGCCTATTCTGGAAAAATTCAACGAAGGTGGGGGGTGGGTTGTACTCCGCCTTGCTCGTCTTCATTCCAAAAGAGGTATGTCCATCCTCCTTTTTGTGTTCTAGGTCTATTTTTTATGCAATATATCTTATAATATAATTTCCAAAGTTATAGCTTCCAGACTCAAGCCAATCTTCCCTCATCTCATCTCTAGCAATCATGGGGTGTTTGTTAGCAAATGAACATTTGTGGACAGTGTAATCCTATTCATGGAATCCATCCACTCGAGCAAGTCATGAGAAGATAAAGGTATGTCAATAAAATTAGACATGGCCAATGCCTTTGATAGAGTTCGTCACTCCTTTATGTTCTCCATATTAGCAAAATTGGGTTTTAATGCAATCTTCATCATTGGATTGAAATTGGCATTTGTGCACCATGTATTGCCCCAATTATTAATGGTTGCCTCTTGAAGTTCTTCAAAGCCTCAAGAGGCCTCCAGAAAGGTTATCCTCTCTCATCCTTCCTATATATTAACATGGAATATGCCCTCAGTAAGTGTTTGGAAGCGATGCGCATAGATCATCAACTTCCTAGCATAAGGTTTGTTTGTGGAGTTAAGCATCAATCATGCTCAATTTGCAGATGATACCATCCTCCTAGGTGGTTCCTCCATAATTAACGCAACAAGATTTAAGCAGATACTGGATAGATTTCTTCATGTCTCAGGGGGTTTTGTAAATGAGAGGAAAAATCATCTTTATGCCTAGAATGTCAACAAAAGTCACAAAAGCCACATTCTTAGAGTTTTCGGCATAACTGACAAGGATTCTTGGACCAATTTTAAGTACTTGGGGGTGCCAATATAGTTCAAGCCTTCATGTCACTGATCTTGTATGCTTATTCTGGAGAAATTCAAGCTCAATTATACCTAGTGGGGGGGCGAAATGGATCACCCTGCTAGGTGGCTTATTTTGATCCAATCGATCCTCTCCTCCTTTCACCTCTTCCAATTCATGGATTTTCTTGCTCTAGTTGGGGTGCGAGTCGAAATGGCTCAAGAAATTTGTAAATTTTTGTGGTAAGGGGGTAAATCAAACTCCAATATATTCCACTTGATTAAAAGGAACATGATTCTCATGCCAAAAGTCTTGGGCGATTGGGGCTTGGCATCAGAGATCCCCTACATATGAATCTAGCTATGGGAGTTAAGTCAGCCTAGCAATTAATTTCAAGACAAGTGGATTGGTGGAAGTTAGTAATTCAAAGGAAGTATCTTCAAGGGAGTAAAAAGACATGTTTGGACAATGTTTAAGTTATCAGGGGGGTTCTTTTATCTGGAAACTTATATCAGTCGCCATCCATTTGGTTAAATCTAAGTTGAACTGGCTACCTAGTAATGGAAAGTGAATTCGCATATGGTATGAAAGTGTGTTAGGAAGTTCTCTAATTGAGTTAGGAGCCAACTTTGACTAGGTAAAATTTAGGTTGGACAGTGAAACAAGAAATGGAAAATCTAACATATGGGCCTCCTCCTTGTACATCTGAAGTCAAATTGTGATGAGTTATAATGGTGTTTATCATTCTAAGCCCCTATTCATTTAGAAGAAGAAAATGACAGGGGATGGGGCAACTCGATTGATACTGTAAATGAATACTAAAATGCATCTAGATTTCCAACAATTCCTCCCCCTAAATCAAAATTGTGGTCACACATTTGAATAGTGATTGTCTCGCTAAGATCAATAGCTTTTGTTGGGTTCATACGCACAAAAATATATTAACAACTGAGAATTTAGTCATGAGGGGTATCATCGGCCCTTCCCAGAGTGTTATATGCAAAAGAGATTAAGAAACCATTATGTGACTCTTCCTTTCATGTCCTTTCACGATCTTTATTTGGATAGGGACTCTCTCCTCTCTAATAGATCAAGTCCACTTCCCCTTGGATTTCCCTCCACTTTTGGTCTCGTGAGATATTTTCTACAAAGGAAGCCTAAAGGGGAAGCCTTTTTATAAGAATTTGGCTCGCTCTTCCTAAACATATGGTGTGGAAGATTTGTCTCACCTGCAACAGGAAAATATTCTAAGGGATAGTGCCCAATCACTTGACAATGGTGGGTAATGTTCTAGCTCTCTTAAGAAAGTCTTTCATATCCAAAAATATTTGAGTAAGTCCCCCCCAACTTCTCAATAAAACAAAGCAGGAATGGATTAATGTGTTGGGTATCCACATAGATATCTCTTCTCACCTTTCCCATGTTGAGAAACCAAGTGCAACGTAGTTTAACACTTAATTCCTCTTCTTGATAATTACTTATGAATATTGGATGTCTTCATATTACTTTTTATGTCTTCTTCATTAAGCAATTATACAAATGTTCAAAACATAAATATCGCAATTAGACAAGAGACACCAGAAATTAGGCTAGAGGCCAGGGAAAAACCATAATATGATGAATGAATGAGCTCTCCAACAGATCAAACTATCTCTTATTATATAATTGTCAAAGAGGGTCGAATAGGTGCCACTAGGTTGACTTGTCCAAGGAGGGTGACTTGGTCATATTGTGGGCTTATGACTGAAAATTAAAATTCTTTTTCTTTTTCTTTTTTCTTAAAAATGTCCAAATGGGACATGACTCAAATAAATTTTTCTTTTCACTCTTTTGACTCTAAGCATGAAGAACATGCTTTGACAAAAATCTAAATATAATAAATACATCAGAGATAAATTTATATTATGAATATCCAACCTAGTTATAACTTCAACATCATAATGGGTCAAATGGCACAATTGCCTCTTAGAACCCGAATTGGATAAATGGAAACTAAAACAACACTCTCCCATTTTATGGTTTTATGGGGCAACAAAAAATAACTCAAGGGCAGCAGGAGGGGGGGTGATGTTTCACCCTAACATTGGGAAATATATTTTTCTTGGGAACTAGGTTCATCTACCAATAAACAAGTTGAAGCTTATGCACTCCTTCAAGGACTCCAGGTGGTTGTTGAGAAAGGAATTAGCAAAATTACAATTGTAGGGGACTCAACAATTCTTATTAATATCCTCATAAGCAACACCATTCCTCTAGACATGAAGCTTTGATCAATCATCAAGAGAATTCATCAGAATTTAGAGAAGTTCAACTCTAAATAATTCTTCCACGTGATGTACCATAATAATAAGCTAGTGTATCGTTAGCTAATATCGGGGCTAGCCCACACATGGGTATTTTAAAGGTTGGGGAGTTATCCTCCCTCTCTCAATTTCCTTAGTTATATATGAAAGAGCCCATTATGGCTTATCTCCCCCTTAGGAGCGTTGATCACTTCACCTATTGGGTGTTGGTCTTATTAGCAATGCAATATTCAAAGGATTCAGTGCATAGAAGATCAGTCATTCTACTCGATGCTAACATGGGCTTCATCCATCACCCTGTGCTCCACCCCACCTTAGGATTAAATGCAAGGAGTATTAGGAAGTGACGACATGTCAGAGTGGGTTTATTGCAATTAAGGGGCATCAATGCTAGAATGAATGCAATGGATCGAGGCTTCTACTGCAAGCATTTAGCTCTGTATTTGTGGGATGGTTCCATAAAGCCCAGGATTTTTCCAAGGTCCTTCACCTCTCTTTGCTAGGTTCTGCTCTAAGTTGTCTATCTAGAATTGACGATGTCACTCGATTATGGTGTTTCTCTCACTAGTTTCCTCATAGTGAGGTCGTTGAATAGACTGCTTGGTTCATTAACGAAGTGCAGGGATCCAGGTATCTTCATTCTTGGATTTACTAGCGAAATTTTTTGTTAGGGTTTCAACCCTCCTCTCTTATTTGTGTTTTCTTTGGGTTCCCTCCATGGGATGCCTATTTTTGCTTGGTGGGTGCTTTTGGGGTTTGTATCTCCTCAAGACCAGTTTGGGGACCTTCGATGCTTTTTGTATGTTCTTTGGTTCGTGTCAAACATTGTGGTCTCTAAGTGGTGTCATCAAAATCCCCCCTGTGTCAAACATTGTGGTCTCTCAGTGGTGTCATCAAAATCGACCCCCCCCCCAAACGTGTGAATCTCTATGCCTTTAGCACCTTCAACTTAGCCATGTCACTAGATAATTCGCCCCTATGTCTCAAGGAAGCAGTGAATTCGGTGCAAGAAAATATAAAGGAGATTGTGAAGAACCATCATCTCAATGTTGGTTTATCCATCATCTCAATGTTAGTTTATCAACCATGGCCCTCAAACCCATTATTGACCTACAAATGAGAAATATAAAGTTGCAAGAGAACATCAAGGAACTTAGGTGTGTGGTGGAAGAGAGAAGAAGCCCGACTCTCCATGGCGAACCCAACGTCAAATGCATATTCTCACACTGTTGGTATTGTAATATTTGTAATTTTGTTAATACGACATGTTCTTTTGTTAACACGACCAATCTGGCCTTTATTGCGACCCCTCTAGGTGCAAGAGATAGTTAATTTTTAACTCATGTTATTTAAGTTTGTCTTCTTTGTCGAGGTTTTCTGACGTAGTTATAAGCCAACAGACATAGCAGTTGTAGCAAACCCTATGTCCACTACAGGGCATCTTTTTGTTATATTTTGTGATGTGTGGTATTTAAAACTCCATCTACCATATGGGTATGGTGTATTTTGTACTAGTTGTATAGCTACGCCTCCAATAGAAATTTCATGATATAAAAAATGTTCAATTTCGGTTAAAGAAATTACATATCAAAAAATTAGATTCCTCTTAATGTTTGATAGATTTAAATTTAAGATGAATCCAAACCGGTTTAATTTCTTTTTGGATCTTATCACATACAAATATATTTGTGTAATTATTTAATTTATTATTATTTTAATCTTTTAATATAATGTTACTTTTTATAACATCTCCTTCATTTTAAATTGTAAAATACTTTTGCCCACGAGGTCTTGGATAGATGGTAATTAAGTGCTTTGCTAAGACACTCATTGATGTGAAGTCACTAGTTCAATTCTTTACCCTAATTGAAGTGATACATTAAACATAATAAAAATTTACACAAAAATTATAAAATATTTTTTTAACTTACAAAAGAAATTATAAAATACATTTTTAAGTTAACATATCCAAAATTTAAAACAAAATTTGAAATGCCCAAAAAAAATTCTGCAAATATTAAAAGAGTTCGTTACTAAATATTCACAAATATATGCATGTGTGCGAAACTAAATTATCCAATGGTAACAACATTACCACTATCTTTCTTCATTCACTTATTGAGTAATCCTACTTTGGATGTCGCTGTCAATTGTTAAGTAATCTTTACTTCGATAATCATCGTCACTATCAGCCTTCGAAAATGCCCATGTTGTTCCACGAGAATAAGAAGGAATCGACGGAGATTAATTAGCCTACCAAATAAGAAATCAAAGGCAAGATCATGCACAAGACAAGTGTACTTTAGTACAAATAGAATAAAAGTAGCAATTTAAGTTAGTAAAATAAGGTTGTTTCTATTTATCGGAGGTCAAGCTCAATATAGTATAAATTTCCATGACCTCAACTTAAAATCAAAAGAATACTAAACATGAGGAGGAAAATATATTATATATAGTATATTTAAATTTATTTAAAATATATTTAAATTATTATTATAATTAATAAATAAATAAGAATATATATTATTAATTATTTGACAGCTTTTTTAATTTATATAATATATTATTTTTTATTAAAATATAAAGATGGACCCGCCTTTATTATTTTTATGAAAGAAAATTAAAAATTAAGTTTATTAAATATATGATTAATTCAACTTGTCTCCTAAATTATGAGCCATTTTACTTATTGTTTTATATATGTATATATATATTTATATTGGGATAAATATTGTATTGTTTTCTAAACAAGAGTGTATGTAGATATACTAGATATTTTAATTTAGCTTTTCATTAGAAAGACTAAACCATAACGAAAAGTGCACTCTTTGCATTGAGGCATAAGATGGTATAATGTTCAAAAAAACTAAAATGATTATACATATGTTGAAAGCAAACCAAATTGGCCATTAAGATAAATTATGAAATTAAAAAATAGATTAAGTCAAAGCATAACATAAGACTAAGTAGAAGGGTGAGAGTCTATGGCTACAACCTAAATGGGGTCCTCATTGTTGCCAAGGGTGTTGGCTTTTAGGGGAGGAATACCAAGGTGTTGCTCAATGCAATCAAGGCGTTGGTCCAAGTCCCTCAAATGATGTTGCAAGTGCTCGAGGGAGTTTAAGATGTTTGCTCGGTGCTCGAAACAATCCATTAGGAATCTGTCGAGGAGGAACTTCATATGCCAAGTAGGTCAATGGTGTGCATATATTGATTGAAATCACTATGCATGTGTCCAACATCTGGCACCCAATGTGTCAATGCCTCAAGGACTTCTGTATCTGAAAGTTGATGATGCTAAGAGGCTCCTTCGCGTTCTAGCCAAGCGAACTCCTCCTGGATGGGGCTCTGGGTGAGATCCCAAAACCTAGCAGTTGTTTCCTCCAAGTGATGATGGGCATGGGTGTGCCCCAGATAGGCTCTCTCTTGGTAATAAGCTACCCCTCGAAAGACACATGTGTGCTAGTGTGGCATAGTGGGAAGCCCAGCAAGGATTCTAAAGCAAGTTGTCAAGGAGGGAAGGGAGCAAGCAACAAGCACAAAGAGATAGTCCATGTGTACAAGGGAAAGGGACAGGTGACTAGGAGGCCAAGAAAGCTAGGAATATGAAGAGGAGAAAGTGGTCAACAACCCATGGAAAGACTGAGCTAGCGCAGGATGGAGAGAAGAGAAAAGTATAAAGCCCACTAGAAGAAGTAAGAGGGGGAAGTAGTAAACCACCATATATGACCCAAAATGAGAGCATAAAGGAACGAGAGTAAGCCAAGAAGTGCAAAGAGAGCAAGAGACAAAAAAATTGGTTAGGGGGATACCTATTACAATGTCGAATGCCAAGCCAGAAATCAGGAAAGGAAGGGAATTCAAAGCAGAAACAATCGAGGAAGCTCATGTTGAAGGTGTCCAACATCCGGAAAGACCATCATCCAACATGCACGAGGAGCCGAAGACTAAGACAATAGCATGAGCATCAATTTTGTGAGGGGAGGGAAATAGTTTGGCCACTTTGAGACTTTAGGATAGCAATGGGAAGTTATCATTGTAACTCCAGTTAAGAAAGATGGGTATGCGAATTTTATTACAGCTAGAGTGTATTAGAAATAATAGAGTAGGACCTGGCCAAGGCTCAAGGAAGTGAGTCGGCCAATACCCCCAATTTATGTTAGCGAGAGTCGTAGTAGAGACTACAAAGAAGAAGAAATGGTACCCAAGAACACTAGATAATAATTGCACCATAAAAGAAAGCATCGAGAGTTGTGTTAGAGTGGAAATGGTATCCACACAAGTAGGGGCCTAACAAGTAGCCTGAATTGACAACATGTCTTTAATACAACGATTGTGTACAAGCATTATATCAAGTGGAATATGATAAACTCGCATGATGCAAAGTTTCGAGAGCAGAGGAGTCATGAAAGCCATATTATCTAACGCTTATTGAATATCCAAATCCATGGAAAGCATAGGTCAAAATGAAGAATGGTGACCGTGACATTTAAATTCCAAAGATGAGTGAAAATCAAAGGATCATAAAAACTATCAATTCAACCTCATTAAATTACACAATGATTACTTAAATGTATTAATAGAATGTGCCATCAAATGTTTGTGTGACAATTATTTTAGGACAATTCCTTGGAGTTTTAGGATACATACCACAAAATTGTGTAAGAATAATATATATTAACTACTAAATATAGTATATATAGAATATTTATAACAATATATTTTTGGTGAGTCATTATAGAAATTGTTATTAAGTACAATTATATTTGAATTCAAACAAACATGTATTATTTTTTATTGAGTATTTAATGTGCAAAACTTGGTGTGAAAAATATGCCTTCATATAATAATGTTTTGTTAAAATATTTAATCTCCAAATTATAAATTTATTAATGAAATATTTACAAGAGAAGCTCTTTGAAAATAAAAAATATGCATAACCAATAATTTAGTCCAAAATCTATAATTTTCTAAAAATTTAAAAATACGATAGAAAACATGAATAACTATATTTTTTATTCAAGATTTGTATTATTATAAAGGAAAAACAAGTGTTAAAAAAAAAAACAACAACAACAACTTTGTGTTAGAAATATAGAATTAATGAAGCTTAAAAATAAGAGATAGATTGAATTGTCATGAATTACACATTTATTCGTCATTGTGAGCCACATCCATTAACCTTTTTAGGAGAAAACCCAAAGGTTATCAAACACTCTCAATTCCCAACAACTAGGTAGCCATGGATATATGAAGCATATAAATCAGAGTGGTTGAACAACGTCCAGAAATAAAATAGGTTGAATTGTCATGAATTATAAATTTATTTGTTATTGTGAGCCTCGTCCATCAATATTTTTAGGAGAAAACCCAAAGGTTATTAAACACTCTCAATTCCCAACTACTAGGTAGCCATGGATATAGGAAGCGTATAAATCAACTTAGTTGAACAACATCAAGCAATCCAATTTTTTTTAGTAAAATGTACAATAAAGGGGTTTGTGTTAGTAATTTAATTTAAATGACCAACTGTAAGTTCACTAGTTGGGATAATGAATTGCTAGTTAATTAAAATGCATTAGTGATTGAATAAAAAGTAGTAATACCAACTTTTTAGACTCATAATTCTTATATTACAATGAATCACAAGTAAAATATAAAGATAAAATTTAAAAATACAATATTTTTCAATATTTGTCCATACTCAATTCACAGTTGACATTTACCATTAGTGAAAGAGGTCCTATTTACAAATTGGTAAAGAGAGAATATTAAGAGTGTAGGGTTTAGATTAATCTTCACATGTCGTTGCTCAATTCCATCCATGAAGAATTTTGTCTTTCGATAACAAATTAATAGATTAGTTTTTAATTTCATATTTTATAAAACCATTGATTCCATTGAAGAAAAAAATGAATCTCACCTAGCAAAGTGTTCTTGTAAATACCAACATTATTGATAAGAAGATGAATGGTTTATGCAACCAAAGACAACTTCATAAATTAAGAATCCAGATTTAACTATGGAGAAAGAAAGGGAGCTTAGAATAGGAATTAGGCATTTGGTAAATGAAAGAATTCATTATGGTTATCATGAATGCTAGAATGTGGCAGCCAACATATTTGGCTTCCCAATAAATATTCAAAAATTTCATGCTGATAAAAACCTAAGTCTTGAAGTATGACCGTTATAGTAATTAACCGTTGCAATAAGTATGTTGATAATTTCCATTCATACTAATAGGTATATTTATAATTGCAATTTACATTATATAGTAACACATAACTAACAACCCCAAATAAATACAGTCTAGTTCGTTCTACAATCATCATGGATTTGTAAATGCATAGAGCCTCATAACATAAATGACATTTTGAAAAAAAAAAATATTCATTAAAATATTGTTTTGGGTATAACTTGTCAATCCATTTGATGAAATTATTAATTGAATTTAGTGGGAAAATGCTCCATGATGGTCAATATACTTGTAATTTCTAACCTTAGGCGCAGAGAGACTCAAATTAGTGACAATATAAAATATTATATATTTGGTATTAAAAAATATTTACTATATTTTTTAGACGATATTACCAAGGTCCTCCCTCGATCGAGGTAATGAGCCAAGTGGCAAGGAAGAATTGGCAGGGGGTGTGATGTGGCTTGCCCTCCCCATGCAGCACATGTGAAATTAACTAGATTCCCATATGATGGACAACCTTCATATGCTTGTTTGTCCCATGCATTGACCAATGGGTGGTTGGTACTTATGTTGGTCATGTTTTCCCTCCCCACTTCTTGTGCGATTATTGTCGAGGAAATTCATAAGTCTAAGACCGGAATTAGGAGGAAACTTAGCAAATAAATGGCATGACCTTTGGAATTTTTTACATGGTTGGGTTTCCTTTCTCTGGTGTTGTATTCTTAGCAGTAGGGGAATTCCCTCACCCACTCTTGGTAGGAGCGTTCACTCGCCAGTTAGAAGGTGTCGACCCAATTCTTGGTGAAACACTCGTCGAACATCCACAAGATTTCAAAGTTTTCTCTGATAATGAATTATTGATATCTAGGGATGTGGGAGCAACGAATTAGAACTGCATGCTGGCCAGATCAATTCTAGCAATGTGTACTTACAGAGGCTTACTCAAGGTTTTGGTTTGTGGTATTGAGTCGGAAGTTGTTTCTTCAGAATGTTCAAGCTACACAATTTAGAAAACCTGGTCAGCTCGGGAGGGGAAGACAGCTGATGGTTCCTCACTATGTACAATGTTTGCTTCCTCGTTTGCTCTGGAATCCTAGGATAATATTCTATGGATACTAGCTCTCTTATTAATCCCTTTTATCTATTTTATCCTTTTTGTTTATGTGTGGTACTTGATGGATGTTTTAATCCCCACAAGGGTTTTATGTGCCTTACACCTTGGATTTTTCTGGTGTATGGATGATCTTTCCTAATGGGTGTCTTCGAGACCTATGGTGCTTTGTCCTTGGTTGGAGGGTTGGTTAACCTTAATTTTTTCCATCTCCATATTTATTTATTCATAATGCCTAGGTAGTGCATGCACAACTGCGAGGGTGGAGGTGGCAGGGGTGATGATGTTCGATGTCCACAAGGGTAGCTATGTGCGTAAACCCAAGCCCAAGTAGCCACTACAATCTTCTACTTGGATACTCCTCAAGATATTCGAGATGAAATTCATTAGCTTGAAACCTGGACCATAAACGACCACCAGGCTTATTTTGATTCTGAAATTTTGGAATAGGTGTCCAACTAGGTTCCTGACCTTGGTCATACCAGGAGAAGATAGATCAATACTTGAATTCCATCACCCTCCATAGGCAGATAAAAAATATTTTAGGACGTGTCTTGAAAGAGAAGCATGAAGATTGGAATGAAATCATCTCCTCCCTCAACAAGATTAATCGAGTGCAGTGATATTGATGTGCATGCCTGCCTAGCATGGATGCTCGTTAACTCATCTAGAAAGTTGTCTCCAATTCAAGCTTAAGCCCTCTGCTCTAGCCATTGGTACCAGCGCATGAGATCCTGCTCTTGTGCCTTCTTCTGATTCATGAATTCATGTTATTTCTTTCTGCAGGTATCTCGTTTTGCAATGTAGTCCAGCATAACATAATTTTTATTGTTCTCTAAACCAAATACATTAGTATGGTATACCTCTTTATAGAATTATTGGTCAACATATGTGGTTTCCCTTGTGGCAGATTGAGACCAGCAAGATTTTTAACTATGGTGATGGATATGATGTAATCTGATTTATGAGGCAATAAAAATTTAACTTACAAAAAAAATATTACCAAAATCTTAAACAAAGTGAGGTTTATATGAAGTTAGATATTGTCAAATAAAAGTATGACGCACAATAACCTTTGACTTCTATAGATCCAACTCATTGATTATTGTTAACCCAATTTCTTGAAATTTTATTGGTTTTTGAGTTCCAACTCATTAAAGAGTAATTTTCTTATGAGACTCATTTTAGAGCCCAAATATACTATAATGATAAAGTGATTCTCAATGGTAACATTGATAACTTTAAAAATAGCAACAAGAAATTCCAATTTAATTTGTCCTTGAATTAAATTGAAATTTTATTCTCATAGCAACTTGTAATAGTTAATTAAGTTAAATTGACTTAATTGACTTAGGAAATTCAAGTTGGAAGTCTATCTAGAGACATGTAGAGTGATCCCTAAATTTTAGGAGCCCGGGTTGAGTTATTTTGAGTTGTAATTAGATAACTCAGTCTAGCTGAGCTGTAAGCAGTTAAATTAGTTCTAATTGTTAGAGGCGCTAGTAGGAGATCTAGTAGTGGGGAAGTGCACCAGTTCATCCTCAATCCCACACCAATTAACTGAAGATTCCCTCATAAACAACTCATGCATGTCAGTTCAGAGGAAGACCTAGTTGAGATTAGAGTTCAGGGACAGTGTACTATCAGTTGTATAATTTTCTGAGTTGTATAGATGGTGCATGCAATCAGTTGAGGGCCTATGGATGGATTGCACAATATTGGAGAGTGGATTTCCCAATTAAATACGGTTTAATTCTCTCAGGAATTTCCAAGGAAGTAGGGGTTTGGCAAGAAGCAGAATTGGCTAAGTGTTGGCTTGAGTTGGCTTGAGCTAGCTTGTGAGGGAGAGAGAAAGATTGTATTTGTGTAGGAATTGTTCGAGTTGAACAAGCATTGTATTTTCTTCTCAGATCTTTTGTTTAGTGAATTATAGATAGTCAAGGTTTTTAGGAGTTGCTTTCCCCAAAGAAATATTGTGTTATGTGCGATTGATATTCTTCCTTTTCTGCTTATTGCTTTCATTAATCAATTTTGGTTTCCACTGAAGAGTAGAGTAGATTCTTGTCTTATGTTTTAGCATATCACATAATTTGTTGAATCTACAAGAAAAAATCTACATGGTATCAGAGCTGAAGACAATATAGAAGAGAAGAATTCGAGTTTGGTGTGCAAGTGAAATCGAATTTCCAGTTCATACTTCAAAATCAGCAATATGGCTTTCTACGGTTTGAGACTTGAGTATGTTGTGGAGAGCAGCTCGAATTACATAGCTTGGAAGGATAGGATGGAGGCAGTATTGGAAGACAATGGCCTCAAGGAATTCATAGATCATTACATTCCTAAGCCTCCAACATCTGATGGTAAAGATCTCAATGAATGGAGCACATGTATGGAAAAAGAGAGAAGGATTATCCAGGAAGGAGTTTGAGATCACATTGTCTTGAGTATCCACGATAAGTACACTCCATACACAATGTGGAAGGCATTGATGGACCTGTTTCAAAATAGCATTGACCATAGGAAGTTGGAAATGAAGGATAGACTCTGAAAGATCAAGATGGAGAAGGGTGACTCAATTTCAAAGTACTTGACCAAGTTCACCTATTGTCGGGATGAGCTTGTAAGTGTCGGGATAACTAGTGCCAAAAATGATATGGTGAGCCTAGGACTTCCCAAGACATGTCACAGTTACCAAGACTCAATTAATGGGAGGGAGAAGCTACCAGATTGGGAGCGGTTATGGTTTGATTTGGTACAAGAAGAGATTCGGCAAAACATGAGAGATGGATCCTCATCAAAGCATGATAATGAGGAGAATTGTGTTTTAGTGGGTATGATAAAGGAAGGGAAGGGGAAGTCATCCCATTCCAAATGATATTCTTGTTAGGGTGGCAAGAAGAAGGACATGTCGAAAGTCAAGTGCTTTCACTATCACGAGCTGGGGCATTTTTCTACAAAGTGTCTGCTCAAGAAGGTCGATAAAAAGCCCTCATGAGGAGTGGTAGTTGAGGCTCTTGCCTCACAATTCGAACTAGACTTTACCCTCATCGCTTGTATGGTGTCAAATATGATGGGTAGTGTATGGTACCTAGACAATGGATCTTCTTTCCACATGATTGGCAACAAAGAGCTCTTCAGTAACTTGGAGGAGAAGGATCTTCAAATGCATATCGACATGGGTGATGAGGGAAGGTATAGCACTACCAGGATCAGTATAGTTACCTTTCAGAGGGAGCTCGGTTCTCCCCTTACTTTGCGAGATGTTATGTGTTTTCCTGGTTTAAAGAAGAACTTGGTATATGTTACCATGTTGGAGGATAGAGGCTATGATGTGATCTTTAGTAAGGGAAAGGTGTTCCTTCATCACATAGCCATGTGACAGGTGAAGAGGATAGGGATTCGAGTGAAGAATCTATACAAGTTGGAGGTAAAATATTGTGCTGCCTTGAGCACGAAAGTAGAGAATGTGAAGAGCCGAGACATCGATGAGTTGTGGCATAGGAGGTTGGGTCACTTGCACCATGTCTCTTTGAAGATCATGCAGAAAATTTCTATCGATCTTCCCAAGGGTACACTTGAGAAGGTAGACACATGCAAAGGGTGTGCATTGGGAAAGTCGAGCACATGTGATCCTAGATCGAGTTCACTCAAATGTGTGTGGACCATTATCAACAGCATCCATGGCCAAGAACAGGTATTATGTTATATTTGTTGATGATCTTTCTCGTAAGTGTTGGATCTTCTTCATGAAGAAGAAAGATCATGCTTTTGCAAAGTTTTGTGAATTTAAAGCACTGGTTGAGAAAGATACTGGAAGGAAGGTTTAAGCTCTCAGGAGTGATAATGGTGGATAGTATGTGTCGAATGAGTTCAAAAACTTATGTGCATTAGAAGGCATTCGACGGGAGTTGATAGCACCTCATAACCCACAACAAAATGGGGTCGCTGAGAGGAAGAATACGAGTATTGTAGGAACGACATGGGTGATGTTGCATGATCAGGGCCTACCACTACACTTGTGGGTTGAAGCATGAAACATATCTATTTTTTGGCAGAACAAAATCCCTCATCGAATTCTTTGGATGAGTACATCGGAAGAGGATTTTTCAGGGAAGAAACTAGATGTGGGACACTTCAGTATTTTTGGTTCATTAGTCTACTACCATGTGACCAAAGATGAACGGAAGAAGCTTAAGCCAACAATAGATTTTGGGATATTTGTGGGGTACAGTAATACACCTCAAAACTATCGGGTGTCCTTTCTGACCAATAGGATGACATTGGTTCGCAGAGATGTAAAATTCGATGAAGAGAAGGCCATGAGCTGTTCCCTTGAGAGAGAGCTAAACCGACATGCCGTTGAGGATCTCTTAGCTCCTAAGGAGTAACCTCGGGATGATGTGGAGTAACCACATGTAGAGGAGCAGGAGGTGGAGACACCCACTCTTGCAGAGTCTTCCAGAGATGGGAGAAACCTCACCAGAGACACTAACGGGTTATTGCATGATGCTAGAGAGAATGTGGGAGCACCCACATCATAGTGCAGGCAGAGGAGGTCACCAAAGCGGTACACTAGATACATGGCTCTGATGAGCGGATGTGTAGAGATTAAGCCATCCTCTTTTGAGGAATAAGTGCAGCAACCCATTTGGGTTGATGCCATGGTTGAGGAATATGACTCCATTGTCGAGAACAATGTTTGGGATGTGGTCCCAAGACGGTTATACAAGTCAATGGTGAGTTCCAGATGGATTTACAAGGTAAAGCAAGTAGCGGACGATATTGTGGAGAAACACAAGGCCATGTTTGTGGGTAGAGGTTTTTCTCGGGTGGAAGGGATTGATTACGATGAAACTTTTGCTCCTGTTGCAAGGTACTCATCAATCAGATCCATTTTGACATTATTAGCGCAGATGGGATGGAAGATACATCATATGGATGTAAAGACAACATTCCTCAATGATATGATTGAGGAATAGATGTATATTGAGCAACCTGAAGGATTTGAGACCTTCAACAGAGAGTCGCATGTGTGTCAACTCAAGAGAGCGGTGCATGGGTTGAAACAAGAACCATGTGCTTGGTACACTAGGATCAATAGTTATTTCACCAGGTTGGGCTTCACCAAAAGTGAAGCATATGTGAATGTTTACCATATTATGGTTGAAGGTAAATTTTTTATTATTGTTCTGTATGTTGACGATTTGATTCTGACAGGTGATGAAAAGTTGATCAAATCTTGCAAAGAGGACCTTTTAAGAGAGTTAAAAATGAAGGACTTGGGGCTCATGCACTACTTTCTAAGTATGGAAGTATGGAAAGGTGATGAGGAATTTTTGTCTCTCAGGGAAAGTATGCCAACAAGATACTCAAAAGGTTCCACATGGAGAGTAGTAAACCCATGGAGACTCCTCAGGATGCTACTTTCGGTGAAGTAGTGGAAGTTACTGTTTGCAGGTAGCTTGTGGGTTCACTCATGTTTTTGGTGAACACACGACTGGACATGTGTTATGCAGTTAACTAACTTAGTTAAGCGATGGTTAAGTTGACCAAGCTATATTAGAAAGTAGTCAAACATGTGTTGAGATACCTCATAGGCACTACTCAGTATGGTTTATGGTATAGACGGACAGAGGGAGTGAAGCTTCAAGGCTTCACTGATGTAGATTAAGCAAGGAGTCCATCTGACATGAAGAGCACATCAGGAGGGGTCTTCAGTATTGGCTCAGCAATTGTTTCTTGGTACAACAAGAAATAAAGATCAGTTGCACTCATTTCAATAGAGGCAGAGTACGTGGTTGCTAGTCAAGCAGCTTATGAGGCTATCTGGATGAGGAAGATTATGGTTGGTTTATTTGGTCAGCAGATGGATCCAACTTTGATTTATTGTGACAATCGGAGTTGTATCAAACTCTCTGAAAATCTAGTTTTTCATGATTGGTCCAAGCATATTGATATATGGTATCATCATCTTTGAGATTATGTATAGAGGAGAATTATGTTGTTGGAGTACATTCCCACAAAGGAGTAGAATGCATATATTTTTATAAAGGATTTTTCAAGATGAAAATTTGAGTTTCACAAAGATAGGATTGGGGTAGCAGATAATCCCTTTATTGGTGAGAGGGAGTGTTAAAAATAGCAACAAGAAATTCCAATTTAATTTGTCCTTGAATTAAATTGTGAATTAAATCGAAATTCTATTCTCATAGCGACTTGTAATAGTTAATTAAGTTAAATTGACTTAATTGACTTAAGAATTTTGAGTTGGAAGTATATATAGAGTCATGTAGAATAATCCCTAAATTTTAGGGCCCAGGTTGAGTTCTTTTGAGTTGTAATTAGATAACTAAGTCTAACTGAGTTATAGTCAGTTAAACTAGTTAAGACTGTTGGAGGAATCAGTAGGAGGTCTAGTAGTGGGGAAGTGCACTAGTGCATCCTCAGTGCCACACCAGTTAACTAAAGATTCGCTCATAAATAACTAATGCATGTCAGTTCAGAGGAATACCTAATTGAGATTAGAGTTCAGGGACAATGTACTATCAGTTGTATAATTTTCCGAGTTGTACAAATGGTGCATGCAATCAATTGAGGGCCTATGGATGGATTATGCAGTTATGGAGATTGGATTTATCAATTAAATACAAGTTAATTCTATCAGATTGCGCAAGGCAGTAGGGGCTTGGCAGGAAGCATAATTGGCTAAGTGTTGGCTTGAGTTGGCTTATGAGGCAGAGAGATAGATTATACTTGTGCAATAATTGTTCGGGTTGAACAAGCATTGTATTTTCTTCTCAGATATTCTGGTTAATGCAAAATATATAGTCAGGGTTTTAGCAGTTGCTTTCCCCAGAGAAATATTGTGCTATGTGCGATTGACATTATTAATTTTCTACTTATTGTTTTCATCGATCAATTTTGGTTTCCGCTTAAGAGTAGAGTAGATTCTTGTCTTATGTTTTAGCATATCACACAAGTTGTTGAATCTACAAGTAAAAAACTACAAATAAAACTTGGTATAATAATTATCTTCAAAGTTGATATATGATAACATCAAAAAATAGGGACCATCCACAATAAGGCCTCAAATACCATTGAACAATGATATGTAGAATAAATGTTATTATTTAATATGAATATATCATTTTATTTAAAACTTTGTTTATGTGAAGACATAACATTGGTCAACTATAAATCTAATAATTGGTCAATGATTTTCTAAATGTTATATATCTATGTTATGATAGGAAAAGTAAGGATAAATTGAAATTGGGGTATTATCCTCCCTAACTTAGGACAATATGCACAACAACTCACTCTAGGAAACTTTTCAAGGACAATGGATCCTTTCAACTCATCTTTTCACAAAACCAAATTTTCATATTTTTTCTTAATGTGGTACCTAATCCATGCTATAATCAAAGAAGGACTTCAAAATTGGAACAACCATCCAATTTCCTTTATGCTCAAATATGTGTGAGAACACCAATATTTATTTATTTATTTTAAGAAAAGCTTATATGTAAAAGTGTTTCATTTGTCCTTGGTCTAAGCATCAAATGCTTGAAGCTAAAGGGAAATTCAACTAATTATTGAGAAATTAAAGCTAGTAAGTAAGGCTTTTGTAAAAATTTAGTTGTATGCAAATTGGAAATCACCATAACTTTTAGAAGAGGATTTAAGTATTTTTCATACTTTTGAAGGAAAATTGATTCTACATAAACATAAGGGAGGAAATTGTGGGGTGGATGATTTTATGAATATGGGTGAGAACATGCAATGGGGTGAGGAATTTATTGGAAAGTATGGAACCAAGCGAACCATGTTAGGATCACTTATGTACTCAAGGAGTTGATAATACAAGAATTTGAATAGTAAAGATGGAGGTAGTGTCAAATAAGTGGTTTCTTGATGGGTAAGACCTTCAGTATCTTAATCAAGATGGAGACTTACTACCATGTTTCCCATTCCAACACCAAGAAAAAAATATGATGTTGTATTTTGTAATTCTTCACCTTACTACATTTTGATATTTCAAGTTCCTTAAAACTTATTGTTGTGCAAAAATACTCCAAGTTGGCCCTTATTTACATAATATTCAGGAACCCTACAAGGCCTTGCTAAAATGCACTCCAAATCTGCTTTCACACATGCCAAAAGGAAACTAAAATCATAGGACTATACTTTGGTGTGTTGGCTAGAAAACCCATGTCTTGATTTTCCTTCATTCATTTTCAAAATGCACATACTTGATCTAGTCTAGAAAATGCACCTAGTTGATCTACAAAATTGTCCTTACATTTCTAGAAAATATGTACAAACATCACTAAAATGCATGTCAAGGTTAGGTTGGGGATCAAAATCAAGTTCTATAAGATGCTTTATTTTCTACATACGTTTTCATCTCGTGTCATTACTACGTATCTAAACTCTATAATGCTTAGAATAAAGTTGTTATTATTTATACATATTAGGGAAATACGCCCTTTAAGCATTAAAATGAAAGACCATGATAATGTACATATCCTTAAATCCAAAGAAAATTGATTAATAACACTACCAAATTTTCTACATCTATCTATAAATTAAAAATATATAACTTACTTCCCTCAACCAATGATATTTCTATATATCTTTTATATCTATATATTTTTATAAACCAAAAACACTTTCATAAATATTAATCAATATTTTAAATATGATATTTTCTTTTAACAACAAATCAGTTAATTATATTAAAATAAAAATGTTCACATTTAATAATTAATTATCATAATAAATTTTAAAAAATACAATTTTACTCCATACAAATTTACCTTTATTACTTAATTATTAAAAGAAAACGTTGACCATGTATATCGATTAAAATGTTTCATATTTAGGAAAATGTAATACAACTTCTTAATGTCTCCTCTAAACATAATAATATCAAAGCACAACTTCAATATAAATTTGTACCTTATACAACCGTAATTGTATGATGGCTCACACTTTGTGTCCATGAGCCCATAACCATTTCCCTTTTTGTTTGATGTGTGAATCCTAATAGGAACAAGGGGAATAGCGGGGATGCAATTTTCACCGTTATTTAATTGATTTTTTTTTGCATAAAGCCTTTTGTATAATTGATGTTATCTTTCAATTTAATATCAATTATCGATTAGTTGGATTATTAATTAATAAATAAGTTCGTATTAGTGGCTTTTTATTGATAATGTTTTAGTATTATGTTATATTTTTCAAATAGTTGTGGTTTATTAAAATATATTCTATATTTATTATTTGCAATAATACTGTTGTTATTTAATTGATTCATTGTAAGGAGGAAGAATATCTATTTTTTTATCGAACATATTCCATATTTGTTATTCGCAATAACATTATCTATGTTTATATTATTGATAATATTTTAGTTGCAAATAACGCATATTGTTGCAATTTAATTTATTTATTCTACGAAGGAAGTTTTGAAGTCTTCATTGTGTGGATGTCTGCATTCCATATTGAGGACTTCCATTGCTAATATTTGAGTAAAACTCTATTGTGCAGAGGAAGCATTCAATGTGCGAATCACCTCACTTAGCGCAAAAGACTTTTATTGCTAATATTTTAGTATTAATAATGCATATTGGTTGAATAACATTGTCTATGCTTAGATTATTGATAATATTTTAGCTATAAATTATGCATACTATTGTTATTTAATTGATTATATATTTTAGTATTAAAAATGCATACTTTATGCTTATATTATTAATAATATTTTAATTGTAAATAATGCACACGTTCATATTTCTTAATATGTTTCAAACGTAGGTATATGTGCTTGTGCGGAGGAAGTCCATTGTGTGGATGAAATTTTCAATGTGCGGAATGTTGCACTTGGTACTGAAGTTTTTTATTGTTAATATTTTAGTATTAAACGATGCATATTTCATGTTCGCAATAACACTAAAACAAGCGTTGGACTTATACAATATTGTTGCTAATATTTTAGCTATAAATATTTTGTATCTCCTTGTCACCATAGCTCATTAAATGGGGTTCGCATTTCACCCACATTTATGTCTTAGCCACATGCTCTAAGCTAGCCTCCACTAGAGCGAGTAGCTATTTTAGTAAGCGGCTGATGTATACGAATTTATTGCTAATATTTTAATTGTAAAAAAATTGTATTTTTGAATATTTGTTTGTTTAGACTCTTGTGCGTAAGTGTTCTTTGTGTGAATCTCCGCACTTTGCACTAAATGTTAATATTATTTCTCATATTTTAGTTATAAATAATGCATATCAGTGATCAATTGAGTAAACTTTGTGTAGGGTGCACACAAAATTGTCTGCAAAACCACATTTCATTGAGCAAAAACTTTGTTTGTAGGAGATGCATAAGTGCAAATCATGTTCATTATGTGGAAAAAGTTATCAAATTTTCATTGCGCGAATAATAACATCGTTTATGCTTATATTATTGATAATATTTTAATTGTAAATAATGTATACTATCGCTATTTAAGTGATTTTGTACAAAACCGCATAAATATTGAATGTGGTTGCGGTTGTGGTTGTAAGTGCACACTTGTCTCAGAGTATGCTTATATCACTGATAATATTTTAGTTGCAAACAATGTATATTGATGCTATTTCATTGATTCAATGTACATAGGAAGTTTTGAAGTCTTCATTGTGTGGATCTCTGCATTTTGCATTGAGGACTTTTGTTGCTATGATCGTCTCACTTACCACAAAAGGCTTTTATTGCTAATATTTTAGTATTAAATAATGCACATTTGTTGAATAACATTGTCTATGCTTAGATTATTGATAATATTTTAGTTGTAAATGATGCATACTATTGTTATTTACTTGACTATATATTTTAGCATTAAAAATGCATACTTTATGCTTATATCATTAATAATATTTTAGTTGTAAATAATGCATATGTTCGTAGTTCCAAATATGTTTCAAATGAGGCATATATGTTGAAGTGCGAAGGAAGTCCATTGTGCAGAGAAAGCTTTCAATGTGCGGATTGCCGCACTTGGCACTAAAGGCTTTTATTGCTAATATTTTGGTATTAATTAATGCATATTTATTGTTCACAATAACAACGAAGCATGCATTGGACTTATACGATATTGTTACTAATATTTTAGCAATAAATAATGCATATCTCCCTGTCTTTGCAGCTAATTAAATGGGGTCTGCATTTCACCCACATTTTTATCTTAGCCCATGTTTGTTCACGTCTGCACAACTTCCTCCGCACATGTTATATCTGGACACAATTCCTCCACACACACTCTGGGCTAGACTCCACCATAACGAGTAGCTATTTTAGTAAGCGGTCGATGTATATGAAATTATTGCTAATATTTTAATTGAAAGTAATGTTTATTTTCGTATTTTTAAATATTTCAAATTTCCGTTTGTTCAAGCTCTTGTGCAAAAGTACTCTTTGTGTGGATCTCCACACTTTGCATTAATTGTTAATATTATTGCTCATATTTTAGTTATAAATAATGCATATAATTACTCAATTGAGTAAAAATTGTGCGAAATGCACACAAAGTTGTCCACAAAACCACATTTCATTGAGCAGAAGCTTTGTTAATGTTCATTGTGTGGAAGAAGTTTTCAATTTTTCATTGTGTGGATAATAACATTGTTTATGATTATATTACTGATAATATTTTAATTGTAAATAATGTTCATGCAGAAGTGCGAAGAAGGCTCATTGTGTGGAAGAAGCTTTTAGGCTTTCATTTTTTGGATCTTTGCATTTCGTATTAAAGGCTTTCATTGTTAATATTTTAGTATCAAAACATATTCCATATTTGCTATTGCAATAAAAGTGTCTATGCTTATATTATTGATAATATTTTAGTTGTATATAATGTGTACAATTGATATTAAAAACACTTCATTGTGTGGATATTTGCACTTTGCATTGAAGGCTTATGCTTATATTATTGATAATATTTTAATTGTAAATAATGCATATGTTTGTATTTTTTAATATGTTTCAAATTGGGCATGTATGTCAAGGTGCAAAAGAAGTTTTCATTGTGCGGATCACCATACTTTGCACTAAAGGATTTTATTACTAATATTTTAGTATTAAATAATGCATATTTGTTGTGCACAATAACACCAAGGCAAACGTTGGACTTATACAATTGTTGCTAATATGTTAGTCATAAATAAGGATATTTTAGTCATAAATAATGTGTATCTCCCTGTCACTACCACTAATTAATTGATCAAGGAAGCATTTGTTGCGCATTTAATTATTATCTGCATTTCATAGTGTGCCATTTATTATATGTCGTTGTTGTCGCCTCTGACATTCACAACGGAAACCACCTTCACACATCTTCTTCCACTACTGCACAACTTCCTTCACACAATTGGTAATCGTTTTGCCTCTTGTTCATAATTATTATCTGTTTTAGTTAAAATAAAATAAAATGAAACTATTTATTGCTAAAAGATAACACTAAACTAACAATAATAATTTGTAATATTGTAGAAGGAACTCAATGTGCAAAGGTGAATCATTATTGTGGGGTTCGCATTTCATTCTTATTATTCAGCATTTGCAATATGTCGTTATTACTGCTTTCCCAAACGTGCAATGAAACCATGTTCCAACATCTTATTTCAGTTTTGCAAAGATTTATCCGCGCAACTAGTTGTTTTGTCATTTATTCGTTACTAAATCTGTATTTCATCATTTTTTGAGATTTTTTCATTTATTTGTTATTAACTACTAATCGTTTTTCCTTTCATAATTATCATATGTTTTAATTAAAATCAAATAAAATGAAGCTAAATTAAAGTCAGGGTTGAATCATTTGATAATATAAATAATGCAATGCAAAAGAAACTCATTGTGCGAAAGTATGGAGCATCTGCACTTGTCTGCATAATGAGCCATCATATGTACTCTCACGCACAACCACCTCCACACAATTTGGTCGGCACCTTCACATGGATATGGTATTTAAATAAAGCGATGCTCTCTCATGAAAAATTCCATTTTGAGTTTCGTGTAAGTAGGTAGCGAGGAAGGAAGATTGTTGTGCAGAAGGAAGTTCTTGTAGAAGGAACTCATTATGCAAAGGTGAATCGTTAATTTGGAGTTCGCATTTCATTTTTATTATTATGTTGTATATGGATTCTTGAGGCAGCTTAGAATCTTTCATTATGTGTAACTCTGCACTTCGAATGGAAGGTTGTTACTGCCAATATTTTAGTATCAAATAGTCCAAGTTTGTTGTTCCCAATAACACTAAGGCAAGCGATGGACCAATTCAATATTATTTCTAGTATTTTAATTATAAATAATGCTTTTATTGCTAATATTTTAGTATTAAATAATCCATATTTTCTCTTGCAATATTTTAACTATAGATAGTACGTATCTCTGTATTGTCGAATATCGACAATAATTTGACTAAACGTTGTGCGCAAACCGAAGAAAATTGAATCATTTAGCACAAGCTTTGTTTATGGTTATGTTGCTGAAATGAACCAAATTTACAGAAGTACAGTGGTAGGCCACTGTGTGGAGAAATATTTCAAGCTTTGATTTTGCGAACCCCCACATTTCGCATTAAAGGCCTTAGTATATTTTTTCTCTGAACTGATGAGTAAGTGTTCAGTTTGGCTGGGGAAAAGTTCAAAGTTAAAGTACAGTATCAGTTTTCATTTATCAAATTTCATATCACATATTATAATCGTTATTTGTGTAATATAACATTAGTGTTTATAACATATTTTATTACATAATTACCATATATTATGTCTAGATAGTTGCAAGTGGCAATGTGAAATCAATGAAACACAAACATTGAAATCCCATGCCCAACTACCTAATTTTACTTATTTATCTGAACATAGTTCAATTAATATTTGGATAATGTAACAAATGCAAAAAGGCATTCAAGTGGCGAATTGACGTCTAGAATCTGAAATTACTTTTGCAAAGTAAAAGTTGGTCGATATCACAACAAGTCTACATAGTAAATCTGTTGGATACGTGTTAGTTCAGTGGATAATTATGGAAAAGATTTTACTTTTTGGCAAAAGAGCTTTAGTTAACGAAAATAGAGTGTGGTTTATGATATTAATAAAATAGTATCTCGGCATTGATTTCTAAAGTGTGTAAAATAGATTAATTATGAAACATAATTGTGTCAATTACACTATGTCAAATTGGAATTTAAGTAAAACATATATGATTTAAAGTAACATATTTTACAACAGTATTTTATGATTAAAGATCAGGAAAATCAGTACTATCACATTGATAATTATTACTGGTTAGTGTCCTTGATCGGGGTGTGAGCTCCTATGGGTATGTTTCCACCCACTGTCTAATATGCAGATCCCAAGAAAATTGTGTGCCACCCTCCACATGCACGAAGCACTTGGAGAGGTGGCGGTGCGCATGCGAGTGTTTAATGCTAACTCGGAAGGTGGCAGAGACATTAACAAGATGGTGAAGGTAAGTTTACCCTCCATCGAGTTTGGTAAGTTGGTTTGTGTGCTCCGTTCGTTGTGGATCTGGTTCAAGTTGCTCATCATCTTGGGGAAGGCGTTGGCTTAGTCTCCTCCTGTTCAAGGTCTCTACCACGATTATGTATCCACTCCTAATTTTGTTATCCATGCATCTATGGATCACCGTATATGTCTGTGGGTATCTGGGGTGAACAAAAATGTGTTAGTCGGGTGGGTATGGAAGGGGATTTTTTTGGAATGCGGCACGGTTGGGTCAATTCTATGTGTAGAGTCTCTAGTCTACTGTGTCCTTGTGTCAATGGTTTATGGAATTTGACTATTTCAAGGTCTAGCCTACGGGCTTCTCAGGGTTTCGTTGTGCTCCCTGCCTCCAATGTGCTAGACTTTTACTTGAAATGAGTATAGGTGGACTTGGCCCTTAATATTTAAGGTTTTGGTATATGAACAACTATGTTTGTAAGTACTGGCCTGAACTTAGTGGGCACAGTGTCAATGTCTGGTTTGAACTGTGTGTAGTGTCTCGTGTCAATTGTGTTCTTGTGTTAATGGTATATGGAATTTTCTTACGACGCATGGTTTTGCATGGGACCTGGCCTATGCACAGCTCAAGGTTTTAATGTTTTGTTTTTCTTCGGCGCATAGATTTCTTGCTTGAACTGACTATAGATGGGCTTGACCTAGATCCTTCTGGGTTTTTTCCAGTGGAGAATTATGTTTGTAACTAAAGCCCTGACCCTCGCAGGCATAGTTGGAGTAATGGATGGCTCGAAACCTTAATTCTATGTTGGTCGCATGTTGACAACGGGCTCTCATTTTGGATCCTTATTTTCTTGATCTCTTATGCAATTGTGTTGGCGGGTGTCCATGACTGAGTGACCCTTGACAGTCTCTTGCTACTGAGTCTAGATTTTGTTCGAGTCGGCTTCCAGATATAAATATAGTCAATTATTCGACTTGCAGGTGAATCAAAATTGTTTGTGCCACCTTCCGTAAAGGAAGGAATGGCCAGGGAACCAGTGACCACGAGAAACAGAGGAAAGTGTCCCCTTCTGAGGCCATTCATCCTAACTCATCAGGGGAGACAGTGCATGGGCGTAAATCAACATCTAGGATTATTGATGAAGTAACCCAGGCTTACCATTCGGGCAGTTCGACCTTGGTTAGACAACTCATTACAAAATGGGAAGAGGAGATTAAACAAAAAGAGGAAAGTCTGGAAATTGATCTGGACAAGTGGAAAACAATGGTTCCTAACCCTGGACATACTCGCGGAAGATCCACCTAATACAAGCAAATGAGCCACTTATACTAGATGATGAAGAGCCTTCTCGCTAAATCTTTGGGGCAGTTCCCAACAGGCATGGATATGTCATCTCATGGGCACCTAGATTATAACAGGGAGTTTCAAAATATCCAATTTCAATTGCAGCAGCAAAATGGTTGCCTCAGCCGCATAGAGCAACACATTTCATGTATCCCTCACACTGAGTTGCCAAACTCTACTATGAAAAACCCTACTTCCATTGATTCAGTTGATGATGAGTAGAGTGATAGTGCACCCATGGTTGTAGTTTTTGTATGCAACAGTTTCAAATTTTTAGGAATGTTGTCAGTCATGTTTATAGTTATCTAGATAGTATGAAGAACAAGGACACTCAGACGTATATACCGTGGCTAGAAAGACTCATTATTTTTTGTTTTTGTATGGCTTATCATGCTGTTAGGTGGACAACAGACTCGGTTTCCCACTAGGCAGGTTGAGGCCACCTAACCATATGAAATGTGGATGTAACATTCTCTTTTGATAGAAAATTAATGGAAAGGACCTACCAAACTTACAAAAAACAAATGGCTACTAGTTAGTGGATACCATTGAAATTAATAGTAGTTAAATGTCGTTTCAAAACTTAAATGTCAATTTGTGATTTAGATGACTTATTGCCTCTGACACATTATATATATGTCAGTTTCCTCTAAAAGCAGTTTGTCAATGTTCATTTTGTTCTATACTTGTTAGTGGGTTATAAGCAATCAACTTGCTTCGTTTTTCTGAAACTGTTAAGTGTTATAAGGTATTGCTTTGTAATCTATCTATTGTTTTTTGCATTTGTTATTAATAGAAAAAAAAAAGGGCTCAAAGAAACAATGGCAAGGAAACATAAGAAGATGAACATGCAGGGAGCAAAGATATCTTAATGCTCAGCCATGATATCTTAATGCTAATGCATAAAATACCAAACCTCCAGCAATTGCTTAGGCACCTTGAAGATGAACTAGATACTATTATAACGTTGTCAAAAGAGCTATTGCAAAATATGAACAGAAGAATCAGTTCTCATTTCTGGCTACATAATCAGTACAAGTGTTAATGTCCATAAACAATGGTTAATTAGTAAAGAAAGTGCTACCAATTTTTTCTATTTGCTGAATAAATTTTGAAATTCAGTATATGTTAAACATTATGTATTGTAATATTCTCGACAAATTTAAAGGAAAAAACATATCAAACTATTATGGATTACAAATCTATGTATAAATGTAATATGTTTCATAAGTTGTATCTTTTAGAAACTCATTTCATCTTTGTATGACGATGACTTATTTAGATATTTGATTAAATCTTGTATGGAATAGCTATTTAAATGTAATAACCTTAGTGAAAATTCCATGTAATAAAAGTTAAAAACAATAACCATGGATGAACGGGACACATATTCCAAGCTGAAAGTTGGGTAAGACATCATAGGGAGGTGTTCATTTGATTGTTTACGGCTAAGGAAATTAGCAAAGGAAATGGCTAAGGCTTTGGAAAGGCAAAATGGCATTTTTGGCACAATCATTTATGAAAATAATGTAAATTAGGAGAAAAATGAGGTGAAATGTCACATGTTGGATTTGAGGAGGAAAATAATGGAAATTGAAGAAAATAAAGGTCTCATTCATAAGAAGGCTTCTGAGGATTAATGGTAACCTTTTGTCAATTTAGCTTTGGAGTTATCTCATTATTCTCTCTCCCACACACACTCTTGGACACTTAGAGTTTCTTGGAGCACTTTGGCATTGGAGAAAGAAAGGCAAAGAAGGAAAGAGGAAGCAAAGATCAAGTAAGAAAAGGTAGGATCAAGCAGCTACAACAGGTTTCATTGCAGGTATCGACTTGCATGTGTATTTTCCTTACTATATTTGGCATGAATGGGATTGCATGTGTTTCTTTTCTACCATGGCATGGGTTTTTCTAGGTGTGACACTATTTTCAGCCTAGCCTTGTCATTTCCTGATAGCTTTGATGAGATGGGTTCTCTCATTCAGTTTATGTGGGATGGCGGGATTGGATTCGAAGCTGAGTGGGGTGGATCTCTGAATTGACAAACACATGGTGTGGTGGTCCTTCAACCAAACTAAGGATGCATGAAGCCATTGGCCTAGTAACCCCTGAACTAGACTGTGGGTTGCGATAAAGCCCAATTATGTGCCTTGGTTGGCCTAGGAATCCTTGCTAGTGAATGGCGAGATATATGGTAAAGCCAAGAGGTGGATTTTCTTTCCGTCGGACCTAGTGATTTTGGGATGGAATGAATAGTAAATCCTGGAGAGTATGTCTCGGTGTAGGGCCTAGTGATCCCTGGATCAAACTGCAGATGCATAGTAAAGCATGAGAGACTAGGGGGCACTCAAATTCTTCATGGTGTAGGCAGATAACCCCGGTGGAATCCACATTGATTAGTGTTTTTGATGTGTTTTATGAGTCCCATGTTCATGCTTGGAATATGGCATGGGGGTGATTGGCTGAAGAGATACTTGGCTCAGCCAATCTATGTTTAGGTGGAACATGGTAGTCCCATCACCGGTTGGTTCATTGCATTAATTAATGAGAAATTCATTCCATTGATTTTCATGTGTAAATTTACTGGTGTATATATGGATTTTAATGGTTGATATGTTTATTGCATTTCTATCCCTACATGTATTTTGATGGTTGATATGTTTATTGTATTTATTGGTTACATGTACATTTTATGGCAGCAACTATGTTTGGCTATCAGCATGTTTTTACTTGTATATGAATGGATAATGTGTTTATGGCCTAATAGATGAATATGCAGCAAATGACATGAGGAAACAATGGTTCGTAGTGGTTCTCGAACAAGTTTGGGATCCCTACACTTAATTCTGTTGTTTACACCTGTAGGTTACATGTTGACAATATGTTTGATGAAATGTCTGTCATGGCTAGTAGGGGTTTGGTTAAGGTCTTGCTGATTTTATTGTTTTTGCTTCATTTTTTCCTTGTATCTTTCTTGATTTTAAGCTTTCATTCCATTTTGGGCAGTGGCCTTGGCTCTGGGCCTGAAAAAGTGGCTTAAATCTTGGGGTCACTGGCATAGAGTTGGCGAGTTTGGTCTACAGTCACTGGCATGTAGGCCTATGAAAGCGACTTTAGGTCTTTGGTTGCTCCCTTACCCATAGTACAAGAGCGAGTATGGCTTCAGAGGTCCAGAACAACAGTGGGACCCAGGGATAGACTGTTTGAGTGGCTAACTTGTCTCCTGAGGATTATGTTGATGATGCTAGATGACTATGTGTGATGTTTCATCGATTCCACTTCCTTAAGGTTACCTAGGAGGTCAAATATGATCATTGTAGCCTTCTGTCTCATGTTTACCCCGGTTGGCATGGCTACTTGGGTGGATGTGGGAGGAGGGTGTTATAGAATGGTATCAAAACATTGTTCAACTCTCAGACTAGATGGGTTGAATATGTTGGTCATGCATGCATGTCAGTTGCATGTGTGTCTTTTACACTTATATACTTGTTGCCATTGCTTGATGTTGGATTAAGGTTGTAGTATGGTTATCATGGAGAATTTGATGTTGATTTCGTGAAGAGTATGTGACATGAGTATGTGACTGATTGTATATGATTATTTTTTGCTTACATGTTGATTTTATGTCACCTACTTACATCCTTGTATGTTAGGTTACACGTTGAATAGTTTGATTACATGTATCAGTCTTGTAGATTGATTGCAAGAACTGATTCATTATGTTTGACTACATGCATTTATGCATATTTGTAGGTGGTTAGGCATTGGTTATGCATATTTTCGGTTGCATGTAGCAATGTGTATAATGGAGTAATGGTTGTTGTCATGCATGATGTCATAGCATGCATTGCTGATATGGCCTTGCATTGAGGACTGAATCCTAACTAGAGTATTGTTGGTTGCATGTAGCAATGTGTATAATGGAGTAATGGTTGTTGTCATGCATGAGGTCATAGCATGCATTGTTGATATGGCCTTGCATTAAGGATTGAATCCTAACTAGAGTGATGATTATGTGTTGATACAATTACTTGTGAATGTCTATATGATGTTATGATTATGTTATACATGTATCACACTGATTTGGTCATCTTGCAGACAAGGTATCCTCCCCAAGTTATACTAAGGTACGTTAGTTTATTGTGATTTGGTTTATTTGACATATTATGCATTGCAGGAAGAGAAATATCAAATGGCTAACAAAGTGGTAGATTATGTAGAATATCCCTATGAATCATATGAGTAGTGTGGTGTGGGGCATACTTCTGATTCGGTCGATACATTGAGAATCTTAAAGGAAGAGATAAGGAGTTGTAAGGGAGATAATGATTGGATCATACAAGCACAAGAGAAGCAAGAAAAGGTCAATGTTATACGTCTTTAGAGTTTCTCAGAACTGCAGTGACAAGGGTCGCTTCAGATCATCCATGCACATGAGAATGGTTCTAATGGAGCATATGGAAATAGATCTCCTGGTAAACACAGGTCAAACAGATTTGACACAATGAGATATGGAAAGTTGTTGGACACTTCATAAAGGAGGGGTGATGAGTACAGGTATTATTTTAGTTTTGGTTCTGATAGACATCATGATCGTCATCGTTATCATACTTGCATAACGAATGATAGGGGATACTTACCAATTGAATTCAAGAACTAAAAACCACCTACTTTTGGTGGATATGTGAAGAAGCTGGAAGATGCAAAGGCTTGGATACTTGGGATGAACAAATTATTTGAGTTGCATTAGTACACAGATAACATGAAGGCTAGAATAGCTATCTTCATCTTGAAAGGTAAAGCAGACATTTGGTGGGAAGATGTTAAGCGGGTTAGAGACATCAGGACAGGTGACTTGAGTTGGCAGAAATTCAAGAGGCTTTTCAGGAAGAATTACTTGTCAAAAAGGTGCTACGATAATGAGGCTAAAGAATTCTATGAGTTAAAAATAGGATTAGTGACAGACAAAGATTACATGACCAATTTTTTGGAACTATTGAGGTATGTACCGCATCTTACTGATGAGAAGGCTAAACTTCAGAGGTTTGTTAGTGTTTTTCCATTAGTATTTAGAGATCGGATTGAGTATGATGAGCCTCAGTCACTTGAGGAAGATATTGGGAAACTGAAGCATTGCTATGAGAAATCAAAGTGTAAGAATGAATCTCAGCATGGATTGAAGGGAAAAGACAAAGGTAGAGGTAAATAGTAGCCTAAGAGGACAAGGCCTCAACATGTAGATGGGAAAGAAAATGTGGCTCCGGAAAAGAGATTTAATGTAGATAGACAGGCACATGGGTCACAAAAGAATCAACAACAACATAGAGGTGAGGGCATTGGTCGGTTGGAGTGTTGGACTTGTGGTGAGGAACACCTTAGAAGAGATTGTTCGCAGCATCAGGGTGGAAGGCCTAAGATATATAGTGCACAGGAGGCACATATTGTTGGGGATGTTGGCCAACGTATTCCACGTATCTACTAATCGTGGACAACGGGAAAGAAGAACACCAAGCATTTATTGAGATGTCCGGTAAGCTCTGTGATCAATTTATTTATATTTTGATTAACCCTGGATCTAATTATATCTATGTTAGTCCTGACTTGGTGGATAAGTGTGTTTTGAATAAGGAATTGCATGCAAAGTCTTGGTTAGTGCAGTTGACTACAGGTACGAAGAAGAGAGTTCGTCACTGGGTAAAAGCTTGTGCATTTGATTTGAATGGGATGCCTACAACAACACATTTTAATGAATTACCATTGGGGTCATACAGTATGTTGTTGGGCATGGATTGGTTGTATCTACATAAAACCAAGGTAGACGTCTATGAAAAATATATCAAGTGTGTTAATGACAATGGAGAACTAAGAGTCTTGCACAATAAGAAGAAAGCCACATCATTTAGGATGGTGACAACTATGCAAGCAAAGTGTAGCCGTAGGAAAGGGTGCAAGCTATTCGCATTACACATTTCTAGTGATAAGGGTAAGGAGGGTTGAGGATGAAGATGTGTTGAACATATATCCAGTGTTGCAGCAGTTTTAGGATGTATTCCCTGAGGACATTATAGAGTTTCCACCTCATACGGAGGTAGACTTTTCGATTGAGTTAGTGCCAGGGGCAGCTCCAGCATCAAAAAGCACCTTACAGGATGAGCACACCTAAGTTGGTTTAGTTAAAATTGTACTTGAAGTGAATGTTAGATAAGGGATACATTAGGCCAAGTGTATCACCTTAGGGCCCACTAGTCTTGTTTGTGAGGAAGAAAGATGGTACCCTCAGATTATGCATTAATTATAGGCAGTTGAAAAAAGTGACCATAGAGAACAAATATCCTATGTCGATGATTGATGACTTGTTCGATCAGCTAAGGGGAGTAGCAGCGTTCTCGAAGATTGACTTGAGATTTGGATACCATCCAGTACGCATCAAAGAGGACATTTACAAGACTGCATTCAAGACCAGGTATGGGCATTATGAGTTTGTTATTGTTCCATTTGGCTTAACTAATGCTCCAGCTACATTCATGTGTTTGATGAATAATGCGTTGCATCCATATTTGGATAAGTTTGTTATTATGTTCATTGATGACATACTAGTATATTCTAAAAATGAGGAAGAGCACAACGAACACTTAGCAGAAGTATTAAGGTTGCTTAGGGAGCATCAGTTGTATGCTAAGCTTAGCAAGTGTAGTTCCTTTTAGACTGAGGTGCACTACTTGGGACATGTTGTCTCCAAGGAAGACATTGCAGTAGATCTAGAGAAGATAAGGGCCATCATGGAGTGGGTATCTCCTAAGAATGTGGATTAGGTGAGATACTTCATGGGTATGGCAGGCTATTATAGGAGGTTCATCAGGAACTTCTCATAGATTTCTTATCCCATTATAGCATTGAAAAGGAAAGGTAAGGAGTTCGAATGGACAAAGGAGTGTGAAGCTAGCTTTGAGCAGCTTAAGCAATTGTTGACACATGCACCAATACTACAGATTATTGATCCATACAAAGAGTTTATCTAGACACTTTCACGCTGCTAAGGCAACATATTGCACAGATTGTCAAGTTACCTTAAGAATCTTACTTGTCTTATTAGATACTCACAGTTAGCACCGCGTAAATAGATATTCTTAATTGTGTTTAGTTATCCAATATAATTATATACATTCGCGCATCACATAAGCGTTATAAAGGAAATTCATACATAAAATGACAAGATGCATTAATCGGAACAAGACCTAGAAATTGCATAATACTTCTCTTTATTGATGTCTTCCAAGTGATTACAGACTCTATCCACTCTGCGCACACAGCTACAGGGGTCTGCGCACTCAGCTACAGACTTCTACCCTAGGCCTCTGTGCACTCAGCTGCAGAGCCTCTACCTACGCTACAACCCAAAACTTAGACTTCTATCTCAGAGATACGACTCTCTTACATTCTGTGTGTCTCCAAAACTACTTAGAGCTTAGTTTTTTTTATACAATCCCATAGTCCGTGGACCATGGATAGATCTCTTACAGCCGACTTTACTTTACAAAACTAAGGGCGGAAGATCCTTTATGACTTATGACACCTTCATGCTCCACGACCACAAAATGTGGAGTCTTTACAAGTTTATTACAAAATTTAACCAAAACATGTGTTTTTAGCCCTAAAACTGTCCTTAGGGGATCCCGCTCCCAACACTTTTATTATGCCTATGCTTATGTTATGGATATTTATACTGAGGGATACATCAGCATGGATAAGACACTGGAAGTAAGCTTGGTTGGTAAAGAGTTAGTGTGGTTTTGGATGTTTGGTACAACTGTTGTGCATATGTTGTATATGTTGTACTTGTTGCACCTGTGATGTTGTGTGCATGCGGTGTGGTGTATATTTAGTGTGTGTACATGTTGATTATGTAATGTTATGTACATGGTGTAGTACATATATTGTCGTATGAATGTTGCATATTCAATGTTGGGTATAGATGGTGTTATGTACATGTTGGATATTCAGTGTTGTGTACAAATGATGATATGTACATGTTGGGAATGCAATGCTATGTACAAGTGGTGTTGCGTGCATGTTGTACGTGTGGTGCTATGTACATATGGTGTGGTGTTCATGATTGTACAAGTGGTGTTGTGTGCATGTGGCGTTATGTACATGGTGTATAAGCGGTGTTGTGTGCAAGTGTTGTTGTGTACATGTCTTGCATGTGGTGTCACGTACATGTCGTGCATGCGGTACTGTGTACATGTGGTATTATGTACACGTTGTACAGTGGTGCAGTGTACATATGACATTGTCTACGCATTGTGCAGGTGGTTCCATGTACATGTAATGTTGTGCTCACGCTGTGCAGGTGGTGCTTGGTACATGTGGTACTGGTGTACATGTGGGATTGAGTGCATGTCGTACATCTTGTGTTGCGGGCATGCATTATTATGTATGTGCATTATGTATTCATGGTATCGTGACATATGCATTCATTATGTTACACTCTAGACACGTATTTGTTGTATTTGTTGTACATCAGGTATATGTGCATGCGTTGCATGGTGTTGTATGGTGTGTGTGGTTGTATGTTTGTGATGCACAATATGTGTATGTGCACCTAGTGGAGGAGAAGGCATTGGGTGTTTGTTAGGTGTGGCAACTGATTCGGTGTGTGTACAAAAGAACAAAGGCAGAAGTAAGGATCGATGAAGGATGAGTATCGATATTGTATTTCAGTTTTACTATGCATATGATTTATGATGGTTACATGTGATTTATGATTTTGATATATGATGGTTATGTTCTAAGCTAACCTGATGAGATATTTTTATACATGTTGATTTGGTCAAATATATTAGTTTAACTTGTCGTGACAGGAAGCAAACAAGATTGCAAATGTACCTTATTGATGAGCTACCAATGAGGTATGATGTGAATTTATTTCAATTTATTTTAAATCTAATGGAAGCTATGTGCTTGGTACATGAATGCATGAACATGCCCGGTTGGGTGGTTGAAATCGACTGTAAGAATTAGCAGAAGCAACAAAGAAATTGAAATAGGTAGCAATATGTTGGCAAAGCCTTCAGGAGCAGGGCCATTGTGGGACATTGGTGCCCAATAATGTCCATTGATTTCCATGAGCATTCTATGACCGATATGATGTGTTGAGGTAGATATATGCCTTGGTTTTTGTATCTTCAAATGTTAGGAAGCCTTGCCAAGGGATAGACTTCCCGGGATGGGGGTGCCAGCGGAACTTGGAAGGTGAGTGACTACACTGAAGGGGTGATCGGATTCTCAAGGGACTGTGTAGCAAAGAAGGGAAGGTCACTGATGGATTTGTTTTGGTCATTAGCATTACCACATGGAACTAGATGCACATTGGGAGTGCACCCTGGAACAATGAGCCAGTAATTGTTTTCTAAGAGGACAAGTGTTGCGGGATTATAGCATTGGACATTAGATGCAGATTTGACTTTGCAGTGGATTTTGGACTTCCTAGGAAGGAGGTGAATCTTGATATTACTCTAAGGGTGGAGGTGTAAGTCTTTGGATTCCCTTCTTGTGGATGCAGGCATCGTATCCTTTTATTTGTTGGTTGATCAAATGTGCATATGTGTGTATTATTGTAAATATTATGTCGAGTTGGATTTATAAATCTCCATAGATAGTATGGTTATTTCTGATTGAAGCAAATGCGTATGTGTATATGTGGTTATTGTAAATACTGTAATGAGCTATGTTATAAAGCTCCAATAAATGGTATGATTGTCATGTTTCATCAGTGGTCTTTGACAATACTGCAATGATTTGTGTTATAAAGCTCCATGGTCAATATGTTTTGTTTTCAATAGTCTTGTTGGATATATGTGTCATTGAACACCCAAGACAGTGTTCCCCCAAGGGGGAGGGTTTTATAACAACCCTAGTGAAAATTCCATGTAATAAAATTTAAAAACAATAACCACAGACGAATGGGACACGTATTCCAAGCTGAATGTTGGGCGGGACGTCCTAGTGGGGGTGTTCATTTGGTTGTTTATGGCTAAGGAAATTGGCAAAGGCAATAAAGAGGCAAAAAGGTATTCTTGCACATTTATTTATGAAAATAATGGAAATTAGGAGAAAAAGGAGGTGAAAGGTCATAAGTTTCACGTGAGGAGGAAAATGAAGGAAAATAATGGAAAATGAAGAAAATAGAGGCCTCATTCATAAAAAGGCTTTTAAGGATCAGTGGGCAAGACTTGATTAACTTAGCTTTAGTGATCTTTCATTATTATTTTTCTCTCATACTCTTGGACACTTAGAGTTTTCTTAGAGCACTTTGGCATTGGAGCAAGAAAGGAAAAGAAGGCAAGAGGAAGCAAAGATCAAGCAACTACAACAGGCTTCATTGCAGGTATCGACTTGCATGTGTATTTTCCTTACTAGATTTGGCATGTGTTCGATTGCATGTGTTTCTTTTCTACCATGGCATGGGTTTTTCCGGGAATGACAGTGTTTTCAGATTAGACTTGCCATTTTCCAATAGCTTTGATGAGATGACTCCTCTCATTCGGTTTATGTGGGATGGCCGGATTGGATTCGAAGCTGAGTGGGGTGGATCTCTGAATTGACAAACACATGGTGTAGTGGTCTATGAACCAGACTAAGGATGCACAAAGCCACTAGCCTAGTAACCCCTGAACCAAACTGCGGGTTGTGGTAAAGCCAGATTGTGTACCTCTGTGGGTCTAAATCCTTGCTAGTGAATGGCGGGATATACGGTAAAGCCAAGAGGTGGATTTTCTCTTTGTTAGGCCTAGTGATTCTGGGATGGAATGCATGATAAAGGCTGGAGAGTATGTCTTGGTGTAGGGCCTAGTGATCCCTGGATTGGACTGTGGATACATGGTAAAGCCTGAGATACTAGGAGGCACTCAAATTCCTCACGGTGTATATGGAGAACTTCGATGGCATCCATGTTGATTGGTGTTTTTGATGTGTTTTATGAGTCCCACATTCATGCTTGGAATATGGCACGTGGGTGATTGGCTGAAGAGAAACTTGGCTAAGCTAATCTATGGTCGGGTGGAACGTGGTAGTCCCATCACTGGTTGGTTCATTGCATTGATTAATGAGAAATTAATTCCATTGATTTTCGTGTGTAAAGGTACTATATATATATATATATAATAATATAATATATATATATATATATACACAATGGATTTTGATGGTTGATATGTTCATTGTAATTTTGTTACTATTATGTTGGTTAGATGTATATTTTGTGACAACAACTATGTATGGCTCTTAGCATGTTTTTACTTGCATTTGAATGGATATGGTATATATGACCTAATAAGTGATAAAGCAACAAATGACATGAGGAAACAGTGGTTCATGGTGATGCTCAAATAAGTATGAGATGCCTACACTTAATTATATTGTTTACACTTGTAGGTTACATGTTGACAATATGTTTGATGAAATGCCTGTCATGGCTAGTAGGGGTCTGGTTAAGGTCCTGATCAACTATTTACTTTTGCATCATTGTTTCCCTGTACTTTACTTGATTCTGAGCTTTCATTCCATTATGGGCAGTGGCCTGGGCTCTGGGCCTGAAAAGGTGGCTTAAATCTTGGGGTCGCTGGCACAAAACTGGCAACTTTAGTCCACAGTCGCTGGTAGGCAGGCCTATGAGAGTGACTTTGGGTTTCTTGTCGCTCCCTTGCCCATAGCATGAGAGCGACTATGGCCTTAAAGGTCCAGAATAATAGTGGGACCCACAGATAGGTTGTCTGACTTGTCTCCTGAGGGTTCTGTTGATGATGTTGGATGATTGTTTGTAGTATTTCGTCGATTCCACTTCCTTAATGTCATCTAGGAGGTCGAATTTGATCACAGTAGCCTCTCGTCTCATGTTTACCCCGGTTGGCATAGTTACTTGGGGGGATGTGGGAGGAGGGTGTTACAATGATTGAACCAAGATCATATCATATATTCTAGTTGAGATGCATATCTTGCACATTCCCCTTCCTTCTTGTTCTAAGAGTTTGAGTGATATCTTTACAGGTTTTTCAGTTGCATCAATGTTTCTATAGTCATGTGCATGGTATTTTCAAAGTTGACCTACTGCTAAACATTTGTATTGTGTTTTTTAAGCTTAACTTATTTGTACATAATTAATCCTTCTATATTGACCTTTTGGGGTATCCAAATTTGAGATTACTAGTGTTTGAGTAATTGCATTATAGGTTGCTTAGATTTGTGTTGAGATTAGGATTGGTAAGGAAGGTGAATTTCTTCTGTCGCAAGAAGGGTTGTGGGACTTCCAAAATTGTAGAGTTTGAAGTTGGTACTTCTGACTAGTATGGTCATTATATTCACCATTCCCAAGTCTATCTATCCTAGGTCTAGGCATAGTTTATGCCTTGGTCTATTTGTCAATGTGTAATTATTGTATTAATGGAATTTGCAACATCAGCAACAATAATTATAACTGTTGGTAATGCAATTGCAGGGAATGCTTTTGATAATAATATGTCAACATTTTGCCTCCCATCCTCTATTTTGCAGGATCGTTGCTTCACTCAACCTACTCTTTAAGCATTTCCATCTAGACATGATGATGATGATGAGCATGATAAAAAATTAGAGTGGTCATATGCCAATTCTTATTCTTCTAATATGATTGCTAATCCTACTTATCATAATCAATATTCCCCACATCATCATCATTTTCATATTAATAGTGATTAGTAGGGTCGAATGAAGTCCTATCGTGTTACATGTGAAAGGTAAGTAGTCTACGAGCATGTGAGTATGATGGGGTGGTTGTTTTACAGGGACTTTGCAAAATATGTGAGCAATGTGTGGTTGAACAATCATTAGGCCCACAAATATTACCACAAATCTCACTATAGAATTTGTTTTCATGGTTGTTTCTCTTGGGACTCCCAATGGCATGGTGAAAAAATAGTCCTCGACATCGAAAGTCCTCTGCCAAGTGGCTTGCCGTAGAAAATGGAGCTAAATTACCTGTTGTTTCTATCTTATAAAAAGCTAATAAACTAAATTGTCTTGCCAAGTTATCAAATCAACACAATATTATTACTAATTTGAAGTCTACAGAGACTTCAATTTCATATATTTATTCTTTGCACAAATATAAGGTATGTCTTAATTTTTATTTTCCGTTAGTTGCTTGGTAGAAGGGTTTCACATGGAGACGAACACGAAAATCAATATGTTTTTAGGTGTACTTAGATTTTCATCTGTATGTTTGTCCTTTTTGTTTTTCATTGGGTATAATAACAGGCCATCGGGCTTGGAATTCAAATTTATCTTACCTATCAAATAGAAATTTGATGACGGTCATTTGGATTTCATGCCTGTCACTTTCTTTTTTATGTAGATTCGTAAGTGTCAAACTTTTTTGTTGTTATGTGCAAATTTTGTATAACAATTGAGAGGTAGGCTCGAAAGTAGTCTTCCTTAGAAGAAAAAGCACAACGGGTAATGACATACTAGTCTAGCTCTATAGCACCAAAAATATATGAAGTTTCAAGTAATTCTTGGAAACCACAACTTTCTAGAAGTAAGGATCCAAATAAAAATTATATAAATTGGGAAAGGGAAAACACCCAAAAAGGATACGAGGAATAATATGGCAAATATGACAAACCCAAAATATTAAGTAATAAATATCTTAAAAAATCTGTAATTATAGAACTTATTTTGCATCCTTGCATGCCATCTAAGGCATGTTTGGTTATTTATAATTGTTTATTTCACACACACACACATATATATATCCATAAAAAAATGAGAAATACTTTTTCAAAACATTTAAGAATGCAATCTACGATAAGCTATATCTCTTTCACTTACTAATGGTGAAGGTTCTTCTTTTTATTACTAGGCGGATGCATAAGCTTCCTAGTTGAATTTGATCCTTTGTGTTTGCTTCATAACCGAAATTATGAACTCCATGCTCTCTGGCACTCAAAGATTGGGTTTGTGTTGTAGCATAACTCCTGGTCGAGAACACAAATTTCTCGATTGGCTAGTTAGCCCATGCCTCGATTCTGAGCCCAATCACTACTAAACTCTTGACTGTGTGGGCCGCAACCCCAACCACAAACCTTGGTAGAAAAATAATCGAAAAAAGAAAACATAAATGTTATACAAGACAATATTATGACGTGGGTCCAAGGGACTTGATCAATGGTGGAAGGTTTACGTAGAGATCAATGGTCTTGATCTCGTCGAGTCACAAACTTTGACCCTAATCTCGACTAACCTGGAACCCGATGGACCTTATAGTGCTATCAGGAGCACAATAAGTCTTGGGTGGCCCCACCTCATGGAGCCAGATGGTTAAAGATTAGGCGAGAGTTCAATGGTTAGGATTGGGTCTCAAATGATCTACAACCAAGGTTGAGTGTGTTTATATTCCCTCTATAAACTACTTATTAAAATTTAAACTACTCATTCAAATTTTGATGGGCAATCTAGATACTTGGATGTCAAATTTATGGTTTGAGATTTTTTTTACCTATCAACGTTTAAAAAAAAAATTATGCCGTCAAATATATCTTAACAAAAAAAAAAAGAAAAAAGAAACGTAACGTTTAGTGGAACTTCAAATTCAATACTTGTAGGCCACTACTTGGAAATAAGGATCATTCAAGGCGTAAATTGTTGTAACAAATCAAGCGATTGATTCCATGGAATTTCAATTCTTGAGGGAAATCTTAAAAAATGTTCTCTGCAATCAAACAATTATATATAATTAACAACAAAAGGAAATTCTTCAATTAAATAGTCACAATAATGTAAAAACAAGTATATATAATTAACAACAAAAGGAGATACTTCAATGAAATAGTCATGATAGCATAAATGCAGAGGCCATGTTGCAAGAGTTCAATCAAATTGGATGCTATGTTACACTGTCAAGTGCACCATGGACTCTATTGTGGGACAAGCTGAAGAGTAAAATCTCATTCATAAGCTACCCTAATTGAAACTCGATCTAAAGACCAACCCAACACTAATTGAGCCGAGAGGCTCATTCTACAACCCAGTATGATGTGTAACGCAGTTCGTCCGTCATCAAAGTTGAAATTTTGCTTGTGGGCCAAAATAATTAAAATAAAAATCTAAAATAAAAATAAAATAAAATAAAATAACTATGCAAAACATTTAAATAATGTGGGATCATAAAAAAAGTTGCATGTGAAGTAATTGGATCCCTCTCGCCTCATGTTAGATCCTTATTTAAAATAGATCTATGTTGGTAATAGCTAAAATGGAGAGCCTTAATTATAAGTATGCACTGAAATCATATAGTATTCATTTGGATCAACTTGATGGATGCTAGAATGTCTCAGCAGCCGTATACATGAATGTAGCTTAATGAGCTTGAATAAATTCTATAGACATATCAATGACTATAGACATTAGTTCGCAAGCTTGGATGCAACGTTAGCAAGTCTCCTCACACCTATAATTATAAAGGAGGTGGTAGGTGTGGCAATGGGTTTAGTCGATGGTGTGGTAGTGTTAGGAAAAAGGCTAAATTTACATTTTTGCACGTCCCTTAAATTAGGCCAGGCCATTGAGGATGAGCAAAATATTAAAAATCCCATGTTTATTGAAAAACTTAAGCTATCTTAAGTTTTTCAATGAAAAGCCTCCTCGAGTAGAACCAAGCTTATAATACGGCTTCCAAATTAACCTCCAATAACATTTAAAAGAAAAAAAAAAATCTTTGTTATGCATAAATAGAAAAATTGTATTTCCTACCTTAAACACGAGATAATATAAATATATATAGAGTCAAAGGTGAATTATTAGCAGGTCAACCTTTGAGTAATTTCTAGAGCCCTATCCCTTGGTAGGGACTAATAAATGGTCTCCACTACTTCCTAACACATGACACATATAAGGGTCCAACATTGTATTTAAAGGCATGTAATATAAAGTTTTGTTTATGAAAGTTGTCACGTTTTATTAGAGTAGGAAAGAATAAAGTTTTATTAGTATTGTTAAAAAGTAGATATCATAATAATTGGTAATGAGTCAAGAGAGAGGTTTATATATATATAGGGACTAATAAATGGTCTTCACTACTTCCTAACACATGACATATATAGGGGTCCAACATTGTATTTAAAGGCATGTAATATAAAGTTTTGTTTATGAAAGTTGTCACGTTTTATTAGAGTAGGAAAGAATAAAGTTTTATTAGTATTGTTAAAAAGTAGATATCATAATAATTGGCAATGAGTCAAGAGAGAGGTTTATATATATATATATATATATATATATATATATATATATATATATATATATATATATATTTTGCGAGTCAAAATTAATGGGATGTATGAGGCTATGAAGGCAAAGAATAAGGTGCCTGCCACCTTTCGCATGCAACCAATAATTGGAAAGGTGGTGGCAAGCATGTGGGAGTTAATACATGCGAGATGGGATGAGTTAAGGCCATCTGGAGTGGGCAGAGGTTTATTTAGAAAGTGTATGTGAGTAGTGTGGGCAAGAAAGGTCCTGTGGTGGTGGAACGTTTTTTGGGTGATCGCAGTCCTGGGGGTCCCTTGTTGCCAAAGGAAGACGTCATCTACAAAATTTGGAAGCACTCTCTGGTATGTATTCAATTTGAACCCTACCAATTCAGTTAAAATGGAGATGAGTAGGCAGCCCTCTAAGGAGGGTTTTTGTTTTTGTTTTGTTTTGTTTTTTTTTTTTTTTTTTTTTTTTTGTTTTTTGTTTTTTTTTGTTTTTTGAATTGGACTAATTCTATTAATCAAAAATATGGTACAAGAAGATACATTCAAGAGAGACAGAAAACCGGCAATTGGAATGATAGGACTATCAACCTCAGTTCCAGAGAAGAAGTGAAACAAGCAAAATGCTACAACAAGTCGCTGGAAGCAAAATAAGACTAACTTCTACCCAAAATGGGTAGAAGCCTCAACACGAAGCTTTTTCCCTTTCCTTTTTTTGACTTCGACCTAACCGTCATGGGGTGAATGAGCAATAACAACTTGAAGATTAGGGTTCTCCACAGGGGAGCCCTCCTTTTCTGAATCAGAGGAGGAGGTCAAATGAACGCGTTTCTGAGCGGTGGCAGTATCGGAGGACTGCGCCGAACCATCGGTGGAAGGGACCACAGAATGAGGGGCTTGATCCATTTCCGCATTGCTACCTTCATCTTCACAGCTAGAGGAATCAAAATCCACGACTGGAGGTGGAGAGCAAGGGCCCCATCGTTTGGACTTGGGCCTGGAGAGGTTATCCTTATTCTTTTTTGCTGGGCGAGATGGGCAGGTGATCTGTAAATGCCTTGATTGGTGGCAATGGCGGCAATGGAATGCCGTATTTTCGTAATCCAGATTCTGGGACCAGACAAAGTCGTTTATCTTGAGATTGATTTGGTCTGGAAGTCCTTTGCTCAAATCTAACTCCACACATATTCTAGCATATGAGTAGAGACCTTTGGTTTCCCGCCAGCCATCTCCCATAATGAAACTGCCCAAGGTGTTGCCTATAGCTCTATAGACACGAGTATGCCATAAGTGGGCAGGCAATTTTGGAAGCCTGATCCATACAGGTGTCCTGGTAATGACTGTAGTTGCTGGATCAAAATCTGGGAACCAAGGAGTCAAGAAGAGCCCCGCAATTCCCATGAACCAAGGGCCTTCTTCTAAGGCCTTTTCAGAATGCTTACTATTATCAAATAGAACAATGAAGTAACCTTTTGAACAGAAACTAATCTTACAATGATGAGTCCAGTTTGCATGGATCCATTTATAGAGATCCTGAGATCGCGGCCACAATCCATTAAATCTGCAAATGATGGCTCTTTCTGCAAATTCTTGAAGTTGGGTTGCAAGATCTTCATGGGTGATTTCAACAGAGGGAACTTCTTCTATCTTATCAACCAAAAAGGGCTTAGGTTTAAGGGCCTTCGGGGGTTTGGGGTTCTCAGAGTGTATTGCATCTTTGTATGAGAAGGGATGAGCAGAGGATGACTGTCCCGCTGCACCTCCTCTCAGACGAAGGGTTACCACCAAAGAGCTATTCCTGGTAATGTTGTAAGAAGAGAGGGGAAGAAGGTCTTCAAGTTGTTTACCTTGAAAGAGAAGTCTCTGAAGGCCTGAAGGGATCCCAATCTGCCGTTCTAGATCCAGTTTTAGATCCAGCACCAGATCTGAAGAACTGACCCATTGTAGGAAGGTTCTGCCTATAGGTTGAGAAATTTGGATATGAAAGGAGTCACAGAAGTGCCTAGATCCAGTGCCAGGGCTTCTTGTGCTTCCTAGAGCAGATTTTTCATGGCGATTTTCCATTCGGGGTGTCAGACCTGCAAGATCTTGGCTGATTTGTCTATTGAGAGCCCAATCTGATTGATCAATGGCAGATCGCTTGATTGCTCCGTAGCCATGGCTGCCCACCGCCACGATGTCGGCGCCATGCCTGTCCACGGCTTCGCACATGACAAATCTGGCATCGCCCTCCACCATCTCTGATTCAAAATCGCGAATGGATCTACTTTGGCATAATCCTTTGGCGTGTTCCAGGGTTTTGGTCTCGATTCTCTTTAGATCCATTTCCACAGTCGGCAAGACATCTGTCTCGCGGGGGCCTGCCAAGCGCAGAACGCTGGTTGCAGTAGGGCGAGCGTGGACCAGATATATTTTGAAGGGCGAATCTGCAGGGAAGGGAGCTACTAGATACTCCAAAACCCATTGTAGCGCGTGGACGCTCTACTACAATCTATTAGAGGAAGAAAAGGAAGGCATTAGGGCTGTCAACCCTCCAAACCCTTGAGCCATGGCAGAGCTCGCCATTTTCAAAAATCGTCTTCGAGGATTTATTTGTGTTGGGACTAGGGCTAATGGGTTTTTGAGTATTCAGAGGCACGGCCTCGTCTGGTACCTGGGAGGGCCAATAACAATTGTATTGCTTGTCCCGGTGTCTATGAAATTTGGGATTTGCTTGTCACGGATGGGGGCATGTAGGGTAGAAGAAGTCAAGAGGAGGGAAGACAAAAATCACCCTTCAATGGGGTTGGTAGAGTGGACAGAGGGGGGGTTTTGCAGAGTTAGTCTGAGACTCTGGCAACATTTTTCCTGGGTTGGGCGCCATGGTGTGAGTGACAATTAGTTCAAATATGGGGGGATGGTTTTGGATTTAGAGGAGAAAGAGAAATTGACCTTGCTCAATTCAGGTCAAATTCCAGAGCCCAAACACCCAATAAGGGGTTTTTATATAGAGGGTTTAGGGGGAGAGGAACTCAACCCCGTGAAAAACTTGTAATCCACTTCAGTCATAGTAAAAGTGCTTGGTCGATTAATTTGAATTTTTTTGGTATGGCTCCATTATGTCCGGTCCAATTCTGCATTGGGCAAGGGAAGGATGGTAATCATGAGGACACAATAATCATGTGTTGGTATTTAGTCCATAACAGACAGTGGAAGGAGATTCTTACATGTTTGGTATTCTTTGAATTTGTAGCAGGTTTTCTGAAGGGACGAGACCATTGGTTGCGTCGAGTTCCCATCCCGCGGCCTTAGGCAAGAGTAAAGTTGAAAGAGCAGGCAGGAGAAAAGAACTCGACAAATTGAGGAAGAATCATGACTCGAGCGAAAGGGGTAAGAAACAATGGATGGGGAAACAGAGGTCGTGGGAGGCAAAGGAAGGTTGGTTTGACCTCGAGAAGCCTGCCCAACTCTTCTAATGAGGCGTCAGGGAGGGGTCATGGGCGCAAGGCAGTATCGAGCATCATTGATGCAACATATCAAGTCTACCATGCCAGCAACTCAAACTCAGTAAAGCGACTAATTGCAGAGTGGGAGGAGTATATCCACCAGGCAAAGGAAGATTTCGAGCTAGACCTAGACGAGTGGTAGGAGGTAGCACCAAACCCATGTTATACGAGAGGGAGAGTAACTCAATATTAACAGACCATTTGTTTGTTTTGGATGATGAAAAGCATCCTGGCGAAGGCCATGGAATAGTCCCCTCCAAACCAACATGAACAATCACCTCTAGACCAATGGGCATGCCCTCAGGGAAATGGAGAGAAGACAAATTTAATGAAAGAATTGGAAAAAATTCGGTTTCAGTTGTAGCAGCAGAGTAGACGACTGAGCAGGGTCGAGCAACATATCCCGTGCATTCCACACTTAGAGCTTCCTAGGTCTACAATGAAGGACCCCGCTCTTGTCGACTCTGGTGAAGATGAACAGTGACAGTGCACCCGATATCTTTTTTTGAATGTTCTTATATAGTTATAGAATTATTAGCAGTTATGTGTACATTTATCTAGCACATATGAGGTACAAAGACTCTCAGGTGTATATGGCATGGTTGGACAAACTTTTAGTTTTGTGTTTATGGATGGATTATTTTGCAGTTAAGAGGCCAATAGACCCAGTTTCCCACCGAATAGGTTGGGGCCACCTAACTCATGGATATATGGATGTAACATGCCTTATTTACGAAAAATTAATAGAGAGGAACCACCAAGCTTACAATATATATATATATATATAATATATATATATATATATATATAACTTGGGTAATTAGGATGAATGATTGTTATCCTTCTTATAAAGGTTCAATTCCGGCTAGTGACAGGATGAGCTCTTATTGAGCATAATGTTGTAATGGCTTTGAGCCTTATTGTTGAATGGCCTTGAGCCCTATAGAATATATTACCCTTTCCTAGGAGCTAGAGTGTAAGGTGCTTTATTACATGGATAAAAAAAAACATACATGCATTTGTTAATATTAAGTATCATAATATTTTTATTTATTATTTTCGAGTTGTAAGTTGCTATGTCTACTATAAGATGTAGTCGTACGCTGTAGGAGAAAAAGAAAATATCATAACTTTATATACATTTACATCTTTGAATTGTTTGAGTTGTTGAGATTTCAATATCAATACATCTACCTAATAATAAATATGAGTAACAATAAATGTACCAATACTAAATGTATTGTCTTGTCGTAATAACATAACTTTATAGACATAGATTTTTGCATTGCCTAAGTTTTTGAGATTTTGATATCAATACCTCTTCTTAATAATAAGTATGAGTGGAAACACATAAACTTATATTAAATGTATTGTCTTGTCATTATAATTGTCAACCTTTTGTTGGTTTGGGATAACTAAAATTCTAGAGCGAAATTTGGAGTGCTAGCCCATGCAAATATAAAAAAAAAAAATTGTGGTTAAGTAGTTATGCATTAATGCATCAATAGTCTTGGGTTATCTGTCAATGGCACAATCACCACCATATATCTTCATACAATTATTGAGCAATCCTAGTTGGGGTACCAATGTCCTACCACAATCTTTCTTTGTCTAGTTGCTAAGCAATCTTACTTTAGGAATCATCATCATCCTTCGTTCAATTCTTAAACTATCATCTTTCAGGAATGGTCTTGTTATTCCATGAGAACAAGAAGAAATCAGTAGAGATTAATTAGTCTACCAAATAAGACAACAAGAGCAAGAGCATGCATAAGAGAAGGAGTTTCCCTTGTCACTCATCTTAGTAGGAGGTGTCATGCCTTAGAAAAAGGTTATCTTGTAATTAGTCTTAGTGGGGGATGCCACTTCCTTGTTGTTGGTCTTTCTGGCATAAGTATCACGGTATATTCAGGCTTATATGTTAGCATAGACCAAACTTCACAACTAGTGTGGGATAGAAAGTTTACTAACATAAGAATAATGCTTTCTTAAGGCTTAGATGTTACCTTGGACCAGTCCTCACAACTAATGCAGGATAAAAGATGTTTTAGATGGGTTATTGTGGGCCTTGTATGCTATCATAGACTCATCCTTGTAACCAATATATGATAAAATTATTTTTAGATAAGGGGGGCAACCAATATGGGATATAGAGTTTTTTAAATAAGATATATTGGTGTTTATATGCAATCACAAACTAATCCTTGCAACTAGTGTGGGATACAATGTTTTCCAAATATGGGGGTATTTATATCATACAAGTAATTTTAATATGCAAATTATTAGATGTATCTAACATTTTTAATAAGTTAATGGGGAAACTAGAGAAAGGGTGTCATTGAGCACTACAAACCTTTATTTTTCTTTCTTGGACACACAAATGAGGAAGTGGGAACACTAACTAAGAAAGTGTACCCACTATACAATAGATCAACCATTATGTTACATGAACTTTACTTTACAACCAATGTAGGGGGAATAATTACGCATGTTCGTAATGCTCATATTAAACCAAAATTAGGAAATATAACATAGATTCATCTTGACCTTGGATCCTTTAAGCAACGTCAAAAGCTCTACATATTGTTTTTTTTAATCCCATCGATGCTTAGTAAATCCAAGATTAATATAGATTTACACTAGTGTTATCCATTTAGGGTTATGTGGTGTTTATTTACTACTAAAAATTCAATATAGAACTTTAAATAACCTATAGACTATTTTGTACATCTTTCACAATTAACAACAAAAGACACAATATTGGGTAGATCTTTCATGGATATAGACAATGAAGAATAACTAACAAAGTTGGAATAGAATCCCACTTGTCATGTTCACTTTAATGTAATCAACCTTAATCGATGGTGGTGTCTTTGGCACTACCAATGCTTTTTAGATGTGGCAGTCCTCTTTATCCATGTGGTCATTTGAGACATAATGTCCCTTGACACTTTTTCCTTCTTTCCATTCTCTCACTTTTGTTAGTCATGGATGAGTGTATGATAGCTATGCTATCAATTGTGGTGATTGAATATAGTTTGTTTCGGTTCGCTTTAGGAACTATACCATTCTTGTACTAGTTAAAAAACCACAAAGTTGAGTGTAGGTTAGCATCAACCACGTTGATTATTTGACACGATGTAGTTGCTTGAAATGAAGGAGTGTTAGAGTAATGATTGTCCCAAATTTGCCACTATCTTGTAAATAGCCTTGAACCTTGTTCATTTGCAAGGCCTAGACATACAAAGCTCGATTCTTCCCAAATGAAATTTTGTGTAGTTAGAAAAGGTAGAAATGATTTGATATATTCATCTCCAAGTATAGAGCTTGTCAAATGTTTTCCAACGAGGTATCATGTTAAGAATTTCGAATATGTTTGCAAAAGGTGTGGCCTTAGGGAGGTGATTTTCCAACTCAACATTCTTGGTCCCACCTTTCTTTCACCACTTCAAGTCCTAGTTTTAGTAGTTTAGGGTTTATGTACTTTACAACTTCAACGTCATATTATAATAACATGAGTTTTCCGCGTACATAAGGGATCTTTTTGAATTAGTGTACCATCAAATATATTCTTAGAGATAAGCTATTGCAATTATTTCCATTATATACCACTATATACATTACACCATTTTCCATTGTTCTCTTATTAGAAGTTGGTTTTCAATGTAACACTTTAATTTCATCATTATATCTTAGTATTTCATTGTTGTATTTTAGTGTTTCATTGTTGTATTATTATTATTTATTTCAATCTCAATCTAATCTAATCTAGACAATCTCTTACATTTTAACATCATAATACTTTATAAATTTTCAATTATTTATAATATAAATGCTATTTTGATTTTCCATTTTTTAATGAGCAATAGCTTTATAATATTAATACTCAAATGTTTTTATTTCAAGGATCATTTGCTACTTGGTTGCATTATGAACATCAGCTCATTTTAATTTGTAAAAGCATTGATATTGAACAAGTTGAATGTTATAGTTTAAATACATCTAACTTTCTCATACTCACCACATGCTTTCTTTCTTTTTCTTTTTTCATTCCAACAAGCTTTTGTTGTCGAATAACTTATGCATTCAATGTGTTTTCATTTTTTAACAATTGCTTGCATTCTACATAGATCATTGAAGAAACTTTATTTAGTTCACACAAGTCGAGGCTCATTGTGTTAAAAATATGTAGTTGTTGTCAATGTTTGAAGTCAAAAAGTCAAAACAAAATTATTATTATTATATGGTTCATGTAGGCTCCATGTCGGATAGGCCAACCCACCACTTGAAGGGGTTTGACCCTTGCGCTAATTCCACTTGACTGATATCATATATATAGAGAGCTCGTCCTCCTCATTTGGTCATCACATAAATAAGAAGAAGATTTCTACTCACACGTGCAAAGGAGGAAGAAGTTTCTTTCACCAACGAAGTTTGTCTGTCTTTGACCAATGTTGACCTTGACATACTCTGGTTGCTTTGACTTGGAATATTTGACTAGTTGTTGGATGAATATTCTAGGTATATTCCAGGCATCTTTGACCTAACGTTGACCAAATATTTGAAGGAAAAATACTGGACATTGACTGCACTTGTTGACTGGTTTTGACCATAGGTCAAATTGGGCAGTTTGACCAAACTTTTCTGTAAAGTAGTAGGGCAGAAATTTGGCTCCTTGGCCTTAGTTGACTAGGAGCAACAATGGGTTGAATTTCGACCTCTTTGATTAGATTTGACTTGTGAGCATCATATTGACTTTCTCTCTCTCCTTTGACTAGTTTGACTTGGAATTTGGTTTGGTCAATGGAATGATATTTTGACTAGGAATTTAGATGTACAAATTGATTAAATTAGACAATTTTTCCTAAGAAAAGGTTGTTGGGTTTTCCCCTAGTTTTGAAGTTTTCCTAGGGTAAATTTTGTGTCTCTTGTGCATCTTTATTTTACTATGATCTCTATTGCCCTATTACATTTATGGTAGAAATTTTTTGAAGTGTAATTGCTTTATGACCTGAAATGTGTTAAATAAGTAATTGTATCATTGGAAGTAATTATCTGGTAGAAAATTTGTGCTTGTCTTAATTACACTATAAAAATCAACACGTTGCAATGACCCATCTCGAACTACATAGACCATATGCTTGAAATGCCTTAACTTGTTTTGATTTTGAAGCACTTAAAACCTTATTTTATATATTTTTACTTTATTTTGGATGGATACTTGAGACTATCATTTTGAGCTATTCTATAACTATGAAAGGTTACATATAAGAATGATATTTAAAATTATTATGCTTAATGTTGTTGGTACATGGATACCAATATGAAGTGTGTTATATGCTTAACAATGTTGGTACATGGATACCAATATGAAGTATGTTATATGCTTAACATTGTTGATACATGGATACCGATATGAATTAATTAATGGATGTGATGTCTATAACTTTTATTTTTACGTATCAACATGAATGATGAGATGGATTTAAAAAAATGACTACACTTAATTACTTAACTTTGTGAAAGCTAACTTGCATATATATTGGCTAGACATAGCCAAATATGTTATATGTACTTGAAGGCCAATATCATAAATGGAAACATATTAGGAATGCAAAGGAATTGTTATCTGAATACAATTGGTTTTGGATATATTGATGCATATGTTATAATGTGTGAACAAGTGTTTACGTTACATATAGTATCTTACCAAACCGACTGCGTGATGACAAAGCTCCAAGAACAATTGAAGCTCAATGAGATTCCATGATAAGGTATTGACCCTAGTCTTACGAGGAGGGGTGGAGGTGTTTCCCACCATTTATCCTCCAAAACTTGGAGTCATGGGAGGATTGTGCGAGTCATGCTCCCTTAGACGTGTGATGGTTGTCAAATGCCTACTGTGAAATCAAATCAATATAGTTGATGTTGTGACCCTTACGGTTTATGAATGATTAAGTCAGTATAGCTGATGCTATGAAATATTCTAGTAGAGGATGGATATGATGGGAGCGGAAGAGATTAGGGAGTATAGGATGATTCTAGAATAGATTGGGAGCCCGGTTGGAGCAGGGCATGACTATTAAAGATGTAAACCTATAAATCTTCAAAACATAAATTTAAAAGTGTCCACGCTCTATATGAGAATTCATTCATGGAACACAATCCTCATTTAATTATGCTAATCACTAAAATACTTACTAATATACTATATAAACCCTAACTTCGGGACAAAGTTTTATGAAGGAGGGATGTATGTAATGATCCATCTCGAATTACAGAGCACATAGGAATATTAGCATGCATATGATAACTACATATGCATGCATTGCGCTAGTATACATACTAGTTAATTATGAAAAATGTCCAAGCATAGGGCGATGAATTAATTATTGAAGTAAATGCCTAACTCATCAAAATATAATGAATATAATGAGTGGGGTACTTGATACGTATACCACCATCATAATATATAATTAATACAGTATTCAAAAGATAAAGTAAATATAATGGATTGTACAAAATAAAAGGGAAGTACAGTTATATATTATTTATTATAATAATTAAAAGAAATTATATATAATATATATATATATATATAATATATATATATAATATAACAAAAAAGAACTAAATTAATATGTTCAAAGGGACACATGACTTAAACATTTGAATAAATTATAACCCTCTTCAATAAAACCTATTGAATAAACCCTTTTTAAAATTATATATCTTTTCAATTGGGTGAACTGACTCAGTGAAAGCACATTTAATCACGAATATGGTTGTATAAACATAAAAGGGTGATGCTTCAAAACAATTAATGAAAGACCATTCTATATTTCTAAGGGACCGATAGGGCATTTGAACCATATTATAATAAAGAAGTGTTGAGATGGTGGAGAACGGGAGATGGTGGATTTTTGGGGATGCAAGGAGAACGAGCAGGCATAGAAGGGGAAAAGTTTTTTAGCTTTTCAGTGAAGCAAAGATGAAGGAGATAATACCAAGAGAGTCACAAACATAGAGGAAGTTTGAGCAATTGTTCTTGGAGCTTTGGGCACGAGGGCCAGAAGATCTCAATTTCGAAGTCTTCTGGATCTGTGAACTAGATAGGTTGATCCTAGATAGGATGGGAGGGAAAGGTCGCTTTGGTAGCAGGAGTAGAAGCAATGACAGTCTAGAATCGCCTTCATCCAGGTATGTATTTGCAATTAAATTGGTAAAATTAGGTTAAAATTTTCTGTCTGGTTAATTGTAGAATCTAGGCATTAAGTTGTGATAAATGTCTAGTTAATTGTAAAATTAAGGGCACTAAAACTGTGCTCTAATATAGAACCTTTTTGTTAAGTAGATTTCCCTCTTCCTACTTAATTCAAGGAAGATGTACACAGTACAACATATTTCAAGATGTGCTCTGAGATATAACTTGCTCTAATAATAAGAAAAGTAAATTTGAAATGCATTGCTCTAATTATAAGGAAAGTAGTAAGTGGAAGTTAATAAAAAGCATGGTTAATTTTCTTTTCACTTATTCGAATTTAAATTGAGGGATATTATTAAAATTATATCTAATTTTCCAATGCTTTTAAGGTGTTGAAATATTGAAGGAGGGAGTTCCATCATTTAATTGTGTCAATTGATTTTTGTAATTGATATGATAAACTATTTGTTATTCCAATGTCAACCAATTTAAATTCACTTTTTAAGGTTCAAACACTTCAATTATTCAAAGTGCTTAAATGGCCCGTTCACCCTTGATTTTTCTAGATATTCAAAAGTTGTAAAAGTTGATCAATGCTAAGTCATTTCTCAATATGGGATACAAATTGCTAGTTTTTCCCTTTGTTGGCTTTATCACTAAGAGGCATATAAATTACTAGCTTTCTTAGCTTTCACTAGCTTCGACCTATCATGTATATATCATTAGCTTTATGATATATAAATCTCTAACCCTTAACCCTCGTTAACTTAACCAAATAGAAAGAGTGTGAATGATCATAATGTATTTTGTTTAACCATTAATTGGATTCAAAACTCATACATAAACCAGTCAATGAAATTAATGCTTAGACATGTTAATATATGTTATCTAACTAGTAATAAGATAATTAATGAAATCAAACCTTAACCACCCACAACAATGTGAATTTTTGTATTTTGGAAGATGATGATTGCTTTTTGGTCTAAAACATTCAGGGTTCAACTCTAGTTTCTCGTGCGCTGCCTCCCTCAATGTCTTATCTGCTATTGAGCCCGTCCATGGTGCATCATCTCATGTTTCCTTGGGATTTCTCAGTTTCTACTCTAATCATTAGCTCTAGAGTTGTATGTTTCAAGAATGTTGTGCTTCAATAGTCTTTTTCCCATTATTCATCTATTTTGGTTTATGAAGCTCCCTCCATTTCCATTCCCATTGGCTCAAAGGTTGTTGAGGAAGTGATTTTCCTTAGGTTTGGTAGTCTAGTTTGTCGTTTCTTTGGATTTTGCTCATGGCTTGCAAATCTCCAAGCCTAGATAGTGAAAAAATGATTGTTGGTGATTGGGCAAGATGTTTTCATCCACCTTTCTGCAAAAGTTTTTTGTTGTTGTTGAGTTTGACAATGATGAAGACATGGATATAATATTTAACGCAAGTCTATTGTTTTGGGGCAATGCAAGTCCGTGCTTGATAAAAATGGTCTCCCGCTTTTGACCCATTAATAAATATCTTGTTCTCTTCTCCTATTTGGGTACGACTTGCAAATTTTCCTCTACATTTATGGGGTTTTCCCTTTATTAAGGCCATTGGATTAGGTTTAGGAAAGTTTCATTTTGCCTCATGTGAAACTCAAGGGAAAAACACTACTACTTATGCCAAAATATGTGTGGAAATGGATTTGAGCCTTGGGTCCTAGACTAAAATTAATTTGACTATAAATATTTTCCTTGAATTAAAAAATAGATTATGAGCATGTCTCCTTATGGTGCAGGGCTTGTTTTAATACAAGTCCTGTAACTGCTCATTGTCCAATTAAGTCAAAGGATTGTAAAAAGGATCAATGGAAATAAACTCGGTGGGTTGGTTCCGTTAAGGATCATCAGTTAGTTCTATGAGATGAATCTACTGCAACTCTTCCTCTACCTTTAGTGACTCCAATTTCTTAATAAAAACAACAAGATCATGTCCATCAAATTCCACTAGAAGTAGATGCATTCCCGCGAGACTTGGGCCATGAATCCCTTGATAATTTAAGCCCTAAAACAATAAAAAGTTGGGAAAACTGAATCTCGAGAGCAAGAGAAATCCTTAACAAAAGATACTATAGGTTTGAATGAACCATAAGAACTCTATGTACTTTAACAAAGGTCTGGACAAAAGTATGGAAGAAGAAGAATAATGCTCCAATAGAATCCCAACCAATGGTCACAAGAAATTGCACCCAAAAACCAAATAACCGTGTGTTGCTTTTGTCTATTGTTATGTAATTAGTTTGTGAGGATATATTCATGACATAAATGTTGGAATGTAGCTATTTTAAGTATTTGACAAACTAAATCAAGTATATTCTTCTTGGGTGTGTTGACAATATCAAGGTTAGACCTACTTGCCTCAGAATTTTGGTAAGATAGAGATTTTCGATGTACCTTGCTACGTTTCTGCAAAATTTTGTCTATATAGTTTCTCAATTAGTGTTAATTTTTTTAAGATGGTTAATGAGATCAATGCCTAAGTATGCCAATCTACACTATTGATTTATCAAAAAGATTAAAATTCATGGATAAGCCAACACTAAAAGTCAATTGACAATGAATTTATTAATCTTAAAATATATATTTTGAGACCAATAACATAACCTTATTAGTAATAATAAATGCAATCCATAGAAAAATATAATTATATAGATTTCCTAATAATCTTTCAGTAGGGATGTTCGCTCATAAGATATTTACTTTGCCTATATAGGAACAGAGGCTCCTATGTTTCCTAGGCAATATCAAGATCTCATAGACTAATTTAAAAAAGTTAATGAATATTTGAATCTTTAACTTAACATCTACATAGGTTTTAACTATCTTTTGTATCTTCTATTAGCAAATCTTAATAGTTATTAGCTAATGTGTGAGCTCTAGCTTAATCGATTCCCTTTTGTAATCTAACATGACTACTCTCACTACACATCTGAGAGTCAAGATTAGTAAATATAGAAAATCCAATAATATAGAACATCTCAAATTATATCACAATGTACAAACAAAAACACTTATCTTTATAAATGCTCTTCACTATATTAGCCCTATGGTTAGAATCAATGATTCACAACCATGTACTTATACTAAAATACAAAGAAAAAAACATTATAAAAACCACATTATCATTTATTTCATCAAATTAAATATAATTATCATAATAAAATATTCATCCCAATACTAATCATATATACATAATCAAGTAAACATATACAAAATCTTCTTTGTCATAACAAAGTAAACATATACAAAATCTTATTTATCATAAAAATATTATGATTAAAAATAATAATTCAAAACCATACACCTATACTAAACCAAAACATTGTATATATATATTTCACCAAATTAAATATATTTATTATAATAAAAGTATTTCATAATATCACTGATCATCATCAATCATATACAAAATAAAAATATCCATAATTTGATAAACTATAATAATCATTTTCTTAATAAAAAAGTATTACATCTTACAAAACCTTATGATATACATAAAAATATTACATCTTTCAAAACGTTATGATATACATGAAGACTCCTCCTATCTTCCTCTCCAATCTTCCACCTAGGATGCCACTAACACCCTCAATTATCATCAACACTTTTCCTTTAAAAGCTTATCTTATCACAACCCTTACAACATTCTTCCCATCATTCCATTTTAGATAAAATCTATCATTTAAAAACCTATGTTCATTGAATAACCTTGTTTGTAAATGTAGATATACTAGTTGTAGGCTATATATTAAATTATATGGAAAAAAATCAATTGAAACTTGAAAGGATATTTACATACATAAGAAAATATCATTTAAATGGGTGTAATATTATTTTTATTGCATTAATTTTAATAATATGAATTAATTTAGATAACAAAATAATAATATTCTTTAAAATTGTTAATACATATTTTTTATAATAAATTATTTTTTAATTATTTAAATATGTAAATTAATAATTATATAATTTACTACCTTTATAATTTTTTTATATCTATCTAAAAATCATATCTCACGATCTTCCAATAGCCTACTCTATTCTTTTATTTGTATATGTATATCAAATTAAATTATCAAATTTAATAATTTTTTTATAATAAAAAATATATTACATTTAAAAAAGATATATCATCATACTTCAACTCAACCAACATATTATATTATTATACTTCCACTTAACCAACCTATCATATCATTTTATATTATCTCAAATTGCAAATTACTTTGACTTAACCAACCTATAATGTTATTGTACTTCCACTTTACCGACCTAGTCAAATTTCAATTTTTATTAAATTTAACAATTACGTCAACTTAACTATATCACGTTTCTGAAAATAATCATGCTTTAATCATGCTTTCGTACTTCCGCTTAATCAATATTTTTTTAATACATGTTTTTATTTCACATAATGAAACATATTATTTAAAGAAATCACAATGTCATTATTGAATTCAATCAATAATCAAATCTCCTTAACCCACGTTAAAATAATTATATTAAAATACTAATTTCCTTATTATCATTATTAAATTAAATAAAACATTTTTGATTAAAATTTCTTATTAGAACCTGCTGTTAATGATTCACATGGAATTATTAATATTATAATGTAAAAGTGGGGCCACTTCCCACTTAGATTAAAATAGAATTAATTGAATTGCAATGTGCGTGCATGGGGAATGACCATATTTAGATAACAACAAAATTGAAAGTTATTGAAATGTTCCTTTACACCTAATAAATGCTGTTGTGTTTTAATACTTAAAATACCCATACCAACTACAATGGGACACAAAATACTTCTTCCAAAAGGGATATTTTCTCACCTGTTCACTGATGGCTCACATAACAACAAGGTGCCTTTTTTACTAAGAAAGTTGCCATTTATGCTATAGTGGGAGTTCACCTAAAATCATGATTTTGCCAAACAACCATCATCAACCACTTCCACTACTTGGATGGTTGAAAAGGGTCACACTCAATGGGTTTTGGCAGCCCATCTTGTTCTATAAGTTCAACTGTCAATATCTCAACTACTCAGAGAAAAGTACACAACTAATTAGTTTTATCAAAACACTATAATTTGGAATTTTAATTTATTAAAACAAGTAAATATTATATTTAGTTGAATTAAAACTAGATATGTTTAATTAAAAATTGCATTTCTCGGCGTTATGTTAACAAAGTTGAAAGATTTTCGTATCAAATTTACTTTAAACTTATATATAATTTAATTTAGTATAATTTATGACATTATTATATTATTAATTTTGTTTTTAAACTGGTGTTGTTTGACTAAAATATATATGTTATCTATAAATTTAATTATTATTATTTGATTGAATTTATTTATTTTAAGGTGATGGTTGAGTTTATTATGAGTTGTTTAGTTAACTTTATGTCTATTAATTTACATTTTTTGTTTTAATTATTTCCTTTATTTATTTGGACTTTTTGTTCTTATTATTTCATTTTCTGAATTATAATTTTCACATTTCAAATTTAAATACTTATTATATATAAAAACATATTTAATAAATCTAATTATAACATCCATTGTGTACCCTTAGTTAAATATTTAATTAAAATTTATTGGTGTAGTCTGATTTTTTTCACTTTGGTTAATTTTAACTAAAATCCGAGTTTAAGTTGTTTAATTTGTGGAATTCGAATTCTCCACGAGTTTTTCAAGGTATTTAATCTATTTATGCATTCAAAATTACATTTTAAATAACAAAAAAATCACATTTTTTCTTGAATTTGTTTTAGAGATTATGTTGAAAAAGTCTATCTCCTCTATAAATTAGACTATAACAAATTTATTTATATATTTAATATTATTTTCAATATAAAAATTGAATTGGTTTGATACCTAATTTTAATATTAAATGAAAAACAATTTATTTAACACTGGACATGTTATTGTGCCAAATTTATCATAAAAATGTCACTGTTTGGCTAAAAAAAACTCCCAAAAATAAAGAGAATAACCTGTCCACCGAAAATTCTTTACTAACCTGTCCCACTAATAATTTGAAAACGAAATTATAATAAATTTACATGCGGTTCAAACGAACCCACTACTAACTGGATACAAAAATTATAATAAATTTAAACGCGGTTAAAACCAATTGTACGAAATTCAATTGAATAAAAATCTCTTCAAAACATTAAAATCCTCCCGATTATCTCCCACCCTCAACTCCTACAAATTTTTAGTCTAAATCCCAATTTATTTAAAATTTGTCCTTTTAAAAATTATTATAGCCATGCACACAGTTCCAATTATACAATTAAAAGTTCTTTTTTTTTTTTTTTTTTTTTAATACCGAAACCCAATTATACATTGAGTGGAAAGTTTGGAATATTTTGATGTTATTATTTAAAAGTGTCATAAATTTGTATTTAACCTCTCCATAATGCTGGAGATTTTATTTTATAAAAAATTGACAATTTTGTTCCAGCAAAAAACTGAAATTTACCAGAGCGATACCTTCACCTCGATTAATGATCGTCTTTCATCGATGGATGAAAGAGATCGAGGTTCGATGCTGGTGTGGCGTCCACCGACGAATTCAACGAATGTAATTCTTGTAAACGACCCGTTTCTAAGGAATAAAATAATTGACATTTCTCTTAAAAACCGGACCAGTGGAGATGGTAGTATGAACGAAAGACATCCCTTTGGCTCTTGAAAGGAGCCTCCCCTAACACCTACTTTGTCTGCCCATGCTTCCCTATCAATGCCAGTACCTACCAACACCTCAGATGTTGACTAAGGCCTAAAAACCCATCTGATCCGTTCAGGCCTTTTGGCTTTCTAGGTAGGCGTAAAAAGCCATCTGAACTGTTCGGGCATTTCGGCTTGATAGGTATCAATCTCACATTTTGGGAAGTTCAAGATCGCATACGCCTGAATATTGTTAACTCCGACTGTCTGTCTGTGTGGCGAATTGAAAATACAGGAACAAAAAACGAACAGATGGCTGTGGATTCCTCATCTCTTCAGCAGTGGCAGCAAAAGGTGTTAGAGCTGACACAACTGTTGCAGGAACGGGGGGACCCTGCTCTCTTGTGGGGAGTTGAAGTTACCAAGTGTCTTCTCGAAGCAGGCTTGCAGGTGCCCAGTGTGGATCTGGGACATTTACTGATATCCAATCTCTGTTGGAGCAACAATGGACCCATGTTATGGAAATATATTGAACAAGCCATGCGAACTCAGCTCCTGAACTCCTTACATATTCTGGCTTTGTTGACATTCAGGTATTTATTTGGTTCTGCACTTACATTTCCAATTGATATGATCCAGTGGGCATTATGGATTTTGACAATGGGCTTCCTCAACTGTTTTTTAAAGCATTTGAGCAACAAGGCAAGGCACATCTTCTGCTAGACAATGGGTTGGTGGTGAGGGTCTCGAGAATCGTTCTGTTGATTTGGTGGTTGTCCATTTTGTTGGTACATTGATCCTCCTGGAATAAGGGGCTATGTTGTGCTTGGAAAGATAATAATTGCTGACTAGCAGTTCATCACTACCAACCCACTTACTTGTATTTAGAACCCACTTGGTCTTGTGGTTAGCATCCGCCTTTGGCATTTGAGATTGCTGAGCACCACTCTACTTACCTGTCTTTAGAACTCACTTGGTCGATTAGGGCTAACATCTACCTTTGGCATTTGAATTGATCACTACCACTCTACTCACCCGTGTTTAGAACCCACTTGGTCAATTGGGGCTAATATCCACCTTGGGCATTGGAGGTTGATCACCACCATCTCTGTTACCTGTTCGAAGAACCCATTTGGTCGATTAGTGTTTAGAATATATCCATCTTTGGCATTAGGTTATTCATCCTCACTACCCTACTTTCCTGAATTGAAGGCATTCTTTGTCAATTATGGTTAACATCCTTTTTTATCGTTTAAGCATTAGTCCTCACTAAAATTATTTGTGTTGAGAATCCACTTGTTCAATTAGGGCAAAACCCTAAACTTCACTTGAAGTTTGGGCTGGTTTTGAATGTGTGCAGTTCAGTTGCAGAATTGGCACCTTATAAATATTTTCAAAAATGTACATTCCGCATTATAAAAATTCAAATTGACTTTATATTTTAGAGTTTGATTTTCCTTAAAATGATATCATGACTGTTTAAACTTAAAGTGTTATAGTATATCACATCACGTGCATGGTTCTATAAGTATCCATGCTAAATGTATATCATGGCAATTGAGAGTGTTATAGGCTTATAGCATATTCACATACTTGCATGGTTCTAGTATCCATGTTGAATGTAGATTTGCTACGCAATTCAAAGATGTTAAAGTTTACTCTGTAATCATGTCTCAACCATGTTATGTTCCATGTCTCGATGATATATAATGATATATAATTTATAAGTTATAATGTTAGCTTGTACCAATCTTGGGAGTAGCAAATCTGAACGTTATTCTTTCAGTCAGTTTTGATTATGAGTACTAGCAAGTATCTGCAGGTCTATATGCTAATATAAGCTTTGGTACTGGCATTGGTAAGCCTTGCGAAAAGTTTTTAATATTGGAATCATTGATAAAACATCTAAGGTGTTGAACTGGCAAAGTAAGACGCATAAAAATCAGAATTCAGGGAAATACCTATCTGGCCCTCTAATGTTTTGCTATTAAGGTGATTGTTTTAGTATAGTTCTTTCTTTAAAGACCATTCCAAAGTTGCAGGAGGTAATTCCTAATTGGCAAGAAACATATCCTGTTATCAGTAATATTTCTTGGTTAAATTTGTCAACAGCAGGTGGAGATGATTCTGTTCTCATAGAAAACATTTCTAGCTATTGGAGTCAGTTCCCACGATCCAAGAGTTGTTTATAACTTTATATTGTTGAAATATGGATCCACTCCGAGGTGATTGTGATGGGGAGTGTCACCTTCGGAAAGCAATTCTTGTTTCTTAACCAGGCTAACATCTGGTGGAAGAAATGTCCTTTCTGTGCTTATCGAGTCATAATTTCATTATGCAAATTTATTAGGTCCTTATTTTACACATTAGTAAAATAACGTAAAAATCCCAAGATGTCCTTGGTTTTACTTATCATATGTGTCTTTAAGTTTGTGATATGTATGGTTATCAATTTTTTTTCCAGATACCTTACGTTTTCTTATCCTAATTGGACATTTATGAGGATTAGTTGGGAATTACTTTTAAAATATTTAAGTAATCACATATTTGGCCCATAAAAAGGTAGTTTTAGTCAATATCCATGTCAGGTTGAGGCCTTTGAAGGTCTTGTAGTTCAAGCTTGTCTCTATGTATTATATGTTCGCTTCGAATGAAATTTTGTTACTTTATTTTGCCTGATCTTCGTTTTGTTGTCTATTTAACTTTTTCTGGTATTTTTTTTTGTATCTCCATTTCCTCGAGATGGTTTTAGTCTCTTCTTGCCCCTTCCAGTTACATGAAATGTTGTTGGTTGATGGGTACATTTGTTTATAGCATTTATGGGGTTTTGTCTCGTCTAGCTGCATTATTTTGCTTGTTTTCCATGCAATGAATCTTTACTAGGGTTCAAAGTATTCTTTTGTTTCAACCATCTTCTGAAAAGAGGCAAATTTAGTGCATTTGCCCTTTAGGCATATCATTAGAAGTGGTGATGGGCATGCAACATCTTGCTAATAGTGTTCTATTTTATTGTTTCCCTTTTCACTATTTTAAGTTGTTGAAGTTAACCAATTAAAAAAACACTTCAGATCCTCATTCTTTTAGTCTTGAAAATGACTGTGCAAATTTTGAGCAAATCTGTCTAAAACAGTGTTAATGGAGGTCACTGTCTGGAGCTGCAGTCTTCTGTTTGGTTTAATATCTCAGACCACTTTATTGAACAGTAGCAATTATTTTCCTTATCAATGTCCTTCTACCTTTCATTTCAATGGTTCTTGCATCTTTCTAATGTGACCAACATAAGATAAGATAATAATTTTGTTAATGTCCAATGAATGGCGAAAAAATAGATCAATGAGACTCAGAAGGACAGGCAGTGTAAAACCACATCGTGAGTGCAAAAGCACCTCCTATCACTAATCATTAATCCGCAAAAAGCAAAAAGGAGCTAAAGAGCTAGCCAACTGTTGTTTCCATGGTTCTTGATCTGTCAAATATTGGCATACATTGAGGAATTGGGTGAGTTTTCTTTTATCAAGAAGGTTGAAGGTCTAGAAGATGAGTTATATTTAGAAGCCAAGCATGCAAGCTTTGTATGGCAATTGTGATAATCTTGTCCATACTAAATATTCAGTCATCGCGTTCTTATATACACATACCCATATAATAGAAGAGTGCATCAAATTGTACTAACGGCAAATACTTTTGTATCTCTTTCTTGTGTTGTTCTTACTTTTCTTGCCTCCCTTTTCATTGGTTTTCTACTTTTTTCAGAAGTGAACACACATCAATTGGTACTATTGCTCTCATCCAAAGTTAGTTGGAACCATAACCTTTGATTCTCAAGACCAAGCTTGGTGTCTTTCCGGTCACCTTGAAGACTTGTTTGTTTCTTCTCAGCTTGCTCCACCTCTATTCTACATCAGTAACGTTGATTTTTGTTGGTTAAGTCCATGATTTGGTGTGTAACCATAGCTATTCTAGTGAACATGAGATTTCTTTTTGTGCTCTTTGGATTTAATATCATTGAAATGAGAACACAATCATCATAGAATGCACAATAGTCTACAAGATAGATTTTTGCAAGTTCGTTATTTGGCTTCTCCCTTGATTGCATTCTTGGAGTTCGTGCTCTTCCTGATTGCACTCATGTACGAACACAACCATTTATTCATGTCTTTTATGAGGTGATACAATTATTTAATTAATTTGGAATGCTATTCTTAGTTTTCTTATTGGGATTTTTAAATTAATAATTACAATTAAATGCCATAGATTCATGCGTTAGCTATAAGCATCATGGTGCAATCATTAACATTGACTTTTGTTGTAGAAGTCCATGATTTTATGTGTAACCATAGCCATTTTGGTGAACAAGAGATTTCAGTCTATGCCCTTAGGATTTATATGACATAAAATTGTAGTATCATTGAAACAACAATACAAATATCTTAGTATATGCACTAGTCTACAAGATAGAAGTTTGCAAGTTATTTTGTCTGGCTTCTCTTGATTGCACTCTAACTTTGTGCTCCTCTTGATTACACTCTGGGACAAACACAATCATTTATTCATGTACTTTATGAGGTGATACAATTCATTGATTCCTTTGAAATGCTATTCTTCATTTTCTAATTGGGATCTTTCAAGTAAAGTCATTGATTCAATGATTACAAGTAAATGCCATACATGCATGCACTAGCTATAACCATCATTTCACAATCATACTTTATAGTTCCCAATGTTTTGGAAATAATAAAATGCTTTTCGTTAAGAGTACTAATGCCTAGTTGTTTGGAGCCTTGTATGTGGTTTGCTAGTGGCTAGGGTTAGGGGCTCTAGTTGTGGTTTAGCCTTGGAATGGATTCCTTGCTGTCCTATCTAGAAAAGTATAGATATTGGGTTGTACCTCTTTATTATAGAACCTACCTTTCATATCGTGTGTATGCTTTTTGCTTATGATATATTTACTAGGTTTTATCATGGTATTAGATGAAGACCTATATTGATTCTCGACCCTTAGAGCTATGGTGTTTTTGGTGACATGAAGGCATTGGCATGGGTTTGTGAGAAGAGTGTTTCTTGCTTGTGAAGCTATGTGTGCAATAAAGGTGTTTCTTGATTTTGCAACTATGGGTGTGTGTTATTTAGATTGTGTTTATGTGTGTGTGTGTGTGAGTTTATTGTTTGTGAATGGGATGGCTTTAGTGTGTGAAGATTTTGGGTTGTGGTAGAACATGTGAAGCGACTAAATTCTAAATGAGAACATGCGCATGTGGGATGCTTGAAAACATGGTTGATTGCAATCAATCAAGGGTTTTGTATTTTATCTTTAGGAAAACACCATAAAACATTATGAGATTGCATAAGGGTGCATGTGTGCGACTCTAAGTGCGAAACGATTTGTTATATATGCTATCTTCAAGTGGGATAAGATAAGATAAGATAATTTTATTGATGTCCAACGAATGACCACAAAAGTGGGTCAATGGGATGAAGGATACATCCAATGTGAGTACAATGTGGGAGTGCAAACGCAATTCCTACAAAATGCCAAAGCTAAAACTAGGATAAAATGAAGGAAAGAAGGATACAACAATAGAACAACCTCAAGAACAAATATATAACCAGATCAAAGGCCCTCGGTGATGTAGAAGACCAAGTGAATAAGTCCAGGCTTGGACGTTGATGATGTCAAGAATGCCCGAGTCTGATAGCCGATGACGATGAGGGTAACGGTGGCACTGGCTTGCTATCAGAGTCCTATAGATCAAATGAGGTGTTTGTTTGCATGATCTTGGGGGGGAGTAGGAATGAAGGATACTCTTAGCATTCGAGGCCGAAGAAATCTTTGGATAAGTATCTAGCTATTCTGTTGGGGCTGAGGAGGAATTTGCCGCGAGGGAACACTATTGGAAAATCAGAAAGGCAGTAAATGTTTTCTTGATCTTGATAATTACTTGTGATGTTACTTATTATTACGATTCTTTATATCTTCTTTCTTTAGTTCATCAAGCAATTACCAAAAGCAGCAACACATAAAACAATGGACACAAGATGTAGGCACATGCCAGGGCAAAACCCCCCTCGAGGGGAAAATACAGTCAAAGTAATTCTTCCTTTCAATAGTATTCCTCGAGACTCTTCACCCTAGACCTTGACCAGACCTTCTCTCCACACCAAGTCAGCCTCCAGAAGATTGATCTCTTCCCAACAACTTCGATTATGCAACAACTTGCAGCAACTCAAGGCTTCCCGCAACAATCCAACTGGGGAGACTTTGTTCTCCCAATCCAGAGCTCGAAATAGTGAGAGACGACCACCAAAATTTCGGTTTTCCTTGACTCCTTAGACTCCCCCAAACTTGCATTCACTTTGACTTCCCAACAACAGACTTTCCCAGCTTCCAACTTCGCACTTCTGTCCAACAAACAAATTTTCACACTTTTGCCCAGTAGAGAGAGAATGAGAAGTGATGCTTCAAATGAATTCGTAGTCCTTCCTTCTATAGGTTTCTTGTGGGGTCAAATGGGTCCTTAGGCCGACTTGATCTTCTCTTCGACCGACATGGTGTGGAGGTTCCATAATTCATATTTGACTCAATACTAAACCTTTGTACATGATTCAAAAGCCCAAGAAGGGTCTCTTTAAATGTACAATAATTCTATGGACCCAGAATAAATCCTAGAAGTCTTCAATAGGGACATTGACCTAAAACATGGTGACCCAAGCATGAAACCCATGCTTTAATAAGTCACAATAATAATTATAAAATTTCTTTTTTTTATTCTTTTGACAAGTGCATTACATAATGACTCAAGTACATTATTGAAGACCGAACGTAGTTACTTTTTCCAACATTCCCTCTTAATTAGAGAGGTATTCTTAATGTACATATGCAATGGAAGATCTCAAACTATATGAACCATGAAGAACTTTAGGCATTGCAATGCCATGGACTAGATTCCTGACCGGGACAATCTATCCAACCAGTCACTCAACAATTTAGGCACCGCAATGCCATGGACTAGATTCCTGACTGGGGCAATCTATCTAGGTGGGACTAAGGTGGGCTCAAGCTTTCATCCCCTCTAGGTACCATTAGGCTTACTTGCTAACCACCAACCCAAAAAATCCAGGTGTGTAACCAAAACATAGCTCAATAATCAACACCACCTTTCCAACTTATGGGACTCAGACATCAACACAAAGTGTTAGCTAGATGTCTCCCGAGGCAATGCTTCACTCGCAAAGCCTCAACACCCCTTGATTCAACAAATCAAGAATATCTAATCTCTCGCAATCAAACTGATTGGTAACCACCATGCCATCAAATCCTTCGAGAGATTCACCTGTACAAACACAACCCCAATCTTTCACACTTACATAATCAAATACAAATTTCCGGGGTCTTACAGACAACAGAGGTTGCTTTGCAACTTTCCATAGTAGGATTATCAACCGAATCTTTGACAGAAGATTCCTCAATCATACATTTTTCTTCCTGCTTCATATGCAACAACATATTCTTCAATTGAATCCTACTTTTCTTCTTTCAACAACACTTCAAAATGCATTCTCCAATTTCCTTTTCCTGTTCACGGCCTTCACTCAGACTTACGACTATTAGTCCTGGTCTAGTGCATGACACATGAAGCAAAGAACCATATCTGTCACCCCCTATCAACTAGGAAGCACCTCTTTATTCAAACTCCCTCTCAATCTTAGGGAGATCTCTTCTATTCATGCTTCCTCTGGGAGATCTGCTTCTTTTCGACATCGAAGAATCTTTCGTGGCTTCCGATTATTTCATTAGAGTTATTATCATCCTCATCATGCTTGTCACATTGAGCATCTTCACTAAGTTGAAGATTGTGTACCAGCACAACTTGCTTGTTACATCGAACATCTTCACCAAGTTGAAGATCGTGTACTTGCACAACTTAGATAGCAAGTACAACCAAATCTATAGAAACATGATGTTAGCCATATCAAAATATAGAAGCATTTCAACTTTATTCATATCAGATACCCAGACTTAAAAACAAGAGACATATACTCTTCAACATCTTGCTAGGGACTTTATACACCCTAAAATCCTTCATAAGATCATTCATTCCATCTAGGGTTTCAATGTGTCTTCCAAAGGTATAACATACCTTACTATAAACAACCCTACATATAGCAAACCCTAGAAACAATTCAAAACAAATATAGATCTTCAAGGCATCTAACAACCTTTTAAAATACATGTGTTAGACTTCTTACTGGGGATTCATATAAATCCTAGATTTCATACAAAAGAATCAATCAAAGTCAATCACAGCTTAGTCATCAACCTGACCAACTTCCACTAGGGCTAGTTCCAAGCCCCTAGATTTTCACTCAACCATCAATTAGTCATTAACATGACCAAATACTACTAAGGTTACTTGCAAACCCTAGATTTCCATTTTCACAAATTCAACAATCTTATACAAATCTCAAATCATCATATTCTAGAGATTTTACTTGACTAAGTTTTAATTCCAAAACCTTTGATTTCCAATCTCAACAATCATTTCATGTATAAATCTTAGATTGTTATATTTCACACATACTAAACAACTTTTAACTTCACTAGGGTTTAGCTATAACACCCTAGATTTCCAAACATCAACATCCCAGAATCTCAGACAAGAATTTCATTAGATCCTAAGACTCATGACCATTAATGACTAGGTCATCACATATATCTAAGAATTCATAACCATGCATAAGCATATCATATGTCTAATAACATAGATACATCTAACTTAGACCAAGCTAGGGATTCAACCAGAAAAAATGGACATATCTATATATGCCTATATTTCATTATCATGCAAAGACATTACATATCATGTGTTAGTCAAACCCAACTTCTTAACAATATCAAATAAGAGTTAGACACAATCATTTGATTATACTAGGGTTTGACCAGACAACACACACATACCAAATAAATCAATTCTAAGACAATATGAGGGTCTTGCTCACACATTTCACCAAACCCTAATGAATTAGAGTTCCAATGTAGAACACATATTCCACCAAACCCTAATGAACTAGGGTTCCAATGAAGAAACATAACAAACCCTAAATTACCATAACTTCAAAGGTTTTGGGATTTTAGACCTTATCAATCCATCCTAACAAGTGAGGTTTCCCGATCATACCAAAATCCCAAACATGACTTCATCAAGCATTTCACAATATCCTTAAGCAACTTAGGGTTTTAAATATTCACAATAGCATACCCTTCGGTTAGGGTTTTCCATAACCTGTCTAGGGTTATATAAAAATCAGATAAGAGTGGGGTGGGTAGATTTATCAAGAGATGAATCACCCAAACAAGAATCACTAGGATTCAATACTGCTAGTCATAACAAGGTTAGTAATAGATCATCAAAATAATAATATTTTTAATCAATGAATTCAAAGCATACCTTTGTTTCTTGACTAACCTTGTCTTGAGAGATCCTCCTTGGAAATGTTTTTCCTAATCAAGACAACAGAGGGAGAAAGGTGATTAGTATTCGATATAATCAAAACTAAATGAGTACATGAACCCAAAACTGAAAATACATAAAATACTTATCTTTGAGAGTAGTTGGGAGCTCCATCTAGAGCTTGAGGGAAACTTACAAACTTAAAACAATACAAAAGTGTCTTTTCCAAAATAAGTTAAAAACCTATAAATTCTAAAACATATAAAACAAGATATGTAAAGCAAAGGACTTAATAGTGCAAGTCCCTGATGTCAGATTCTTCGGGCTTGACTTTCTTTAAGTCTTCTTCTTCAACAAAATTGGCTTGATCTCTTCCTCTATTCTTGTTTCTCAGATTCTCGGGACATTGACTTTTATAGTGACCCTTTTTATGCATTGATAGCACTCTATTTTAGACATGTCAACTTTCTTCCTTTATGATGAGCAACATAAGCATTTGATACTTCTTCGGGATTGGCAGCCATAAAGATCCTTAATTCTTCTTGACTACATGTGGTCCACAATTCTTCAAAGGTAGGAGCTACTTTCCAACTGTTGAGACCTGAAGCAAATGCACTCCAAGAGGGTGGCAATCCTAACATAGCAGGGATCACCAATTCTTTGTCTGGAATAATCTCATCGATGGCCAAAAGGTCATCCTTGAGTCTAGCTATTTTCATAAAGAAGTTTGCCACAATATCTTCCTTTGTCATCTTTGTATTCCTCAACTCATTCTTCAAACTTGCTACTTGACCGATGTTCTTAATAGTGAACAGATTCGACAAGGCTTCATACATCTCCTGAGCATGATTGATGTTAACTATGAATGGGACAAGATGATCTTTTATCCCTTCTACCATTAGAGTCATAGCCACCAATTCTAGATCTTTGAATTTCGCTTTGTCGGCATCACTGGCTTCTTCTGTAGGCTTCTCTACATTTCCTTTTACTAAATCCAACACCTTGTTCTTCTCGAGGATTAGGTCAATCCTCTTCTGCTAGGTTCTGAAGTTAGATGCTCCTTCAAGCTTGTTCTCACCCTTGATAGAGTTAGACATCTTCCTTGAATATGATAGATTCCTTCCCTGAGATAGTGCCTCTAAATGGATTTGCCTTTTTCTTCTTTCTTCACCAAAGCTTTGAAACCATGTTGGAAAATAAAAAAGGAAGTAAAGATTTTCTCAATCTTGATAATTACTTGTGATGTTATTTATTATTATGATTCTTTATATCTTCTTTCTTTAGTTCATCAAGCAATTACCAAAAGCAACAACACATAAAACAATGGACTCAAGATGTAGGCACATGCTAGGGAAAAACCCCCCTTGAGGGGAAAACCCAGTCAAGGTAATTCTTCCTTTCAATAGTATTCCTTGAGACTCTTCACCCTAGACCTTGACCAGACCTTCCCTCCACACCAAGTCAGTCTCCAGAAGATTGATCTCTTCCCAGCAACTTCGACTATGCAGCGGCTCACGGCTTCCGACAAGATTCCAACTTGGGGGACTTCATTCTCCCAATCCAGAGCATGAAACAGAGAGAGACCACCACTAATATTTCGATTTTCCTTGACTCCTTAGACTCCCCCAAACTTGCATTCACTTTGATTTTTCGACAACAGACTTTCCCAGCTTCCAACTTTGCACTTCTGCCCAACAAACAAATTTTCGCACTTTTGCCTAGTAGAGAGAGAATGAGAAATGATGCTTCAAATGAATTCGTAGTCCTTCCTTAGGCCGACATCGTGTGGAGGTTCCATAATTCATATTTGACTCAATACTAAACCTTTTTACATGATTCAAAAGCCCAAGAAGGGTCTCTTTAAATGTACAATAATTCTATGGACTCGGAATAAATCCTAGAAGTCCTTAATTAGGACTTTGACCTAAAACATGGTGACCCAAGCATGAAACCTATGCTGTAATAAGTCACAATAATAATAATAAAAATCCTTTTCTTTATTCTTTTGACAAGTACATTACGTAATGACTCAAGTACATTATTGAAGACCGAACATAGTTACTTTTTCCAACAGACACCATGCTAGGGAACCATCTGCAAATCCCTTTGATGCTTTGGGTGTGAGTGAATTGATGTGTTGTTCGACATCTTTGCAATGGTCTGAATGATACCGGTAGGCCTCCCAATATGGGGGGGGGGCACTGAGGGGAGACTAGAGGTCTCATTGTTCTATGATCTAAAATACTTTGGAACTCAGCTTGTTGCTTTGATTAGCTAGATCAACCTGGAAGTATGATGTGATCTTTCGGATCGTCCCCGAGTGAGGCGAGTTATGTAGGATATGAAATTTGTAGGATAAAAGACTAGGAACAATCTGTAGTAGGAACAAGGATAGGGAGTGAAATGGGAACTGTCACCCACCAAAATGGGTATTTGTGAAAAATCGGTGACCCGATTCCTACTGCAACAAACTGATGATATTTCTCCTATATATTAAATTCTTGAACAAATTACTTGCAGTTTTCTACGACAAATATTAAAATACATACACTGCAGCCTACACAAAATAAAATACTGTAGAAACTAAATACTGCACTGGAGAGAAATAAACACACACACAATTACACTATTGTTTTTGGACAAATGTCCTCGGAAAAACCCAGTGTGGGAAAACCGGTGCAGCAGCTGAGGGTTTTATTATTATGTAGTAGTAATCTGAGTATAAATCATTAGATGCCCAAACTGGCAATCTGTTACAGAGAATAAACTGGCAAAGAGGTAGTGAGAAAAATATCACACTGTCACTGGCAGTCTGAATCTGATCCAGGTTCTGGATGGCTAGCCCCATGCTGCCTCTGCGTAGCCTCTGCATCACAAGCTCTAGGCTCTGCATCACCCTCTTCTTGGTCGATTTGCCTCTAGAAATTTGACTCTTTGGCCCTTCGATCTCACATGCCAGCTTCTGGCACTAGATCTCGATTCTCCAACAAAATTATGGACTCCCTCTGAAGCTCTACACTGCCTTTGCTTGGCACTGCGCTGCCTCTTTGAATCTCTCTCTGTCTTCTCTGCCTTGCACTCCCCAGATCTGGAAAATTTTCCTTCGGTCTACTATACCTGCCCTTCTCTCACTGCTTCGACTTTACTGAATCACTTCCAGCAACTCACAACTGCTACTCAGGAAATCGACTTCCCAGCAAAATCGAATTGCACAAGTGTATTCTCCAAGTGCCCATCGAACTCTTTATAATCTCTTGTTGGAGCACCAACGACCAAGATTAGAACATAATCAAAGGTTAAGATTAACTGGGAGTTGATCCTCGTCTTCTTCTAGAAGATTCACACCTGATTTAATTAATACCCTTTGGCTTTAATTAACCAGATTTCCTAAGTTTAGACTCAGGGAACCATTTAAAAAAGTTAATTATTTTAATTAAACCATCTCTAGGTGGAATTTTCCCAAACGATTTCTAGGTATTGGAGAATGCATGTGTCTTAGCCTCTCTACAAGATCTCGAGGCAACAACACATCTGATGCTACAAAAATCAACAGTAATCCCATAGGATAAAAATTTTCTCCTACATTTGACAACCAACCAACCAGTGAGCTGCAACCCTTAACATTCACTTCTTGGTAATGATATGCCATAGGCCTATGCCATCTTGCATCAACCATGCGCCTCTCACCATTTGGCATTGCTCTTAAATTAAGGCGGGCTACTACTCAATTAGTACTTTGATAATTTTGCAATTGGGTGCTTATATTTAATGTTTTGGGCATTTAGTACAAATAAAGGGGTGATTTAGAAAATTGATCGACCTAGACTATAAATCTGTTCTCTCACCTTACCAGGGGGGTTAATCTTTTGCCCTAGTCCAATGGGACCTCCCTTAAGGCCTTAGGGTTATAAGAAGAGCACTAATTGGAAAACCTAGATTGAAGTCGTGTGTTCATTCTCCCTTCCACCACACTTTAACACTTTTTGTGTCACATTATAAACCCTTTATACCATCTCCATTCTTTGGGTCTAACTTGTTACTGGTTCATTGGGATTTGGCACCCTCTTATCCACATCCTTGAGTAGGTTCGTGAAAAAATTCTCTTGGAGGTTGATGCAACTCAAAGAATGGAAAAGCATAATATGGCCATAATGAAAGAAAAACAAATCAAAATGCAAAAGATGGCTGGGACATAAGTTAGCATGTGGGAAAAACCTAGCATGAGCTCTACCCTCCTCATTAGCCATCACTTGGTTCTTGAGCACTTGATGCTTCATCTCATCAAAAGGAACCCTTGCATGTCCCAACCTTGATGAGCGATAAATTGCCTCATCCTAAGGTGTAAAGTAAATGCTATATCATAAAGAGCAAGCTTTGATTCTTGAGTTATGCACCATAATACAAAGCATTATAAAAAAAAGTAAAAGGTGCATTAGAGGGATGGAAAGAGTAGGTTGAGCAAGGTAACTCATGGCTCCATGATTGCTCTCTCCATTACATCTATACACTTTGGATGTGGACTCCCATCAGTTGGTCCCCTGACCATGGTACTTGACCATGAAGTCTTTCCTAACCATTGTCACTTATTTATGCCAATACCTATTGATTGAAGGGTTAACCTTGGAAATGCCACCTCCCCTTAGGGGATGGAAGCACCTAATAGGGTTGACTATTAGCCACATCTACCGAGGTTGGGAACACCTTTACGAGACTTGGTCTAGTTAGATATTGGAAGGTGATCCTAGTTTAAAGTATTAATATGCCCTTAGCATACAAGTTTGGTCCACTTGGATGCTTATGTGATCTTAGTCTCTAATGAATGGTTTCTTTCACTTGAGTTTAAGTTGGTCTTGCTAGGTGGCCCATAGTAGCATAAGTACCAGGCCCTATAGAGAGATTGATGACTTAGTAGATGCAGCATTGCCCACTTGCAGTAGAGCATTGGGTAGTATGATGGCTTGAGCAACTGATACACATCCCAGAGTACCCTTAGGACCTAGGATGCTGATCTTCTTTAGCCTAGCACAAAGTATTCTCGATGATTTCACCACTGAACCCAACATGGCCCTAGGTTTGCCTTGAAACTACCTGATGGGCAAGCCATGATTCAAAGCCCAGATGAGGATGATCTTCCATAGGAAGATTGAGGAGGGCTTGGTGCACCCAATGGAGCCTTAATGCTGGAGAAAGAAGCACCATGTTGACCATTGGAGACCCATGAAGGTGACGTAGGGGGCACCCCAACTTGATTTGGGACCTTTGGAGTTGTTTTGAGGTTTGATTTGAAGATTACTTTTTAGTTGATGGATGATCATAATGCTTAGAGACACTTTCAACCTTCCTTTCACCATGACTTAGCATTTAGAGTCCAAAAGGGGCATGACATCATCGTATTAGAGGTTTATGACTCTCACGTAGGGGTTTATTTTGGGATCATTTCATGTTTGAGCTAGTGGGTTTCCTTTTAACCCAAGGTTTACTTGTGTTTACTTATTATCAAACTTGTTTAGGCTCTTCTTAGTTATAAGTTAGGTGAGGTAGACCTCATATAAATAAAAGGTCACCTCACATATTCATTCATCATCACTGGTGGATTAATTTGGCCTCAAGAATTTCAACCTAGCTCTTGTACATCACTACTCTTATGGAGATGTGATCTTTGTGGATTTTTGCTATTGGAGATTAGTCCTTATTGTGGCGCTGTCATTTTGGGGTAAAGAAGGATTGTTCATTGATATCTTGTGAGTAATTTTCTTGTTGAATATCTTTTATGGTTATTCTATGCAATGTATCTTGCTAGGGTTTCTATATTAAATGTCTAAATGCTTATCTTTATACGAAATTCTTGGTGAAATGTTGCATGCTTTAATTCATAATCTCGAACTTCCATTGAGAACCTCCTAGAGAGCTTTCCTCTAGTTTTTATCCTCGTATTGAATGATAGCTAGGGTTTTAAAGTGGAAACTTAGCACTTCCCCCCTTAGTAAATTTCCCTTACACTCCATCAGCAAGTAGTTAGAAGTTATTGGCATCCATGAAGGTGGTCAAAACTATAAAAAAAAAATTATTCTTTTCTCTCTCCTCACCTAATTCGACCCTTCAAGTCAAGTCTCTAGGGCCAGGGCATATGGCCGAATTTAACTATGGTTAAAGTGTTTTGGCTATCATGATGTTGCTCTTGCTTGTTGAACCTTATCTCACCTAAATCTTACGTCTTGCATGGTTAGAATAACCTCCTTAGGGCTAATGTCACAAACCCTAGGCAATTCTAGCCTAAATAACCCTAATCTTGCGTTAAGGCTTTAACTTAGGGCTAAGTTGAAGGTTTGTTGCTCCCTTTTGTTGATCATATCTTTCTTTGAAACCTTTTCTTTGTCTTATATGCCTAATTGTGCCATTTTTGTATCATATTATTCAACCCCTAGGCTATAAGCTCTCCTTTGTAGGTCCTTTTGAGGGTACACTATTCCATATTACATTGAATTGAGCCTTGTTCTTAGTCTGAGTCCCTTATTTGAGCCTAGTCAAACTATCACCTTTGAGCTATTGAATTAGAAAACCTTTAGGTGACTTATACTGGGAAGCCTCTTGTGTGCTGAAATTCCACTAAAGAGCAGGAGGTGAAGTGCTAAGGTGATAGTGGCTTCAACCCCGTAGTTGTATCTTGGTTTGGTTCTTGTCTTGCGAGGCCTCTCACAACACTTGCCAGATTTGAGGCAATAGGAACCATACCATTAAATAAGACATCAATGATTTGAGCAATAGAGGCAAGTGCATGATCACCTTCATCTTTTAAAACTAATGATAATGTCTTAGCCTTGACCATCTTCGACACCATCCGTCGATTGAAACCTCCATGAGAAGAGATTGACAAAGGATCTCAATCCCTATTTTGCAATAGTTTATTAATCTCCTGACAACTATTCTCCACTGCTTTTGTCACAATGTCCTCCATGAAGACACATCCATTAATATTTTGTGTTGTTGTTTTTTGAGCTTTGGTAGCACAACATACTTAGAAAAACCATTCCGTAGGGCTTTTACACAATCTTCCTTCAGATGGTCAAATGAATGGCATAGTGCATTGAAATGAAACTCGAACATAATCTAGTTGAAGCACATAGGACCATCTTCTCACATCTATTTCCATGGAGTTTGACAACTCATCATTCCACACATAACCTCATAATTGATTTCACTTTGCCTTTGATACTATGCTCACTAGCAACCCTAAATATTCCCAATGTTTTGCCAATATCTCTCAAAGACCTTTGATTTCTTAACTCTTAATGGCCGTGTCAAGATTTTGACCCATAAGGATTGGATGTTTTCCTTTTCCCTTCTGGGATTGAATCATAACAACCCACTGCTTTAATGACAACACCAAGTTTCCCATGAACCAACAACCATTTTTAAATAAATTCTCATTTGTAGTTGACTTAAAAGAGAAGGCTAACCAACCCCTATTCAAGAGGAAATACTTTGACATATAACCTATCACTAGCATCCAAGCCTTGAAAATCCATTGTATCAGCACCCAGATTTGACTTCTTCAAGATCCAATTAGAGTGCCTATCTTATGTTGCTTGTGGGTACTATTGCCGCCTAAATCCACATCCAAGGTTAGCGTGGAGAAAATCCCTAACTCCACTTGGTGTAGCCTTAGGGACAAGTTGTGAGTTGGGGTTGTTACCCAATGCCCAACTCCTTTGTCTAGGTTTGCTCCTAGTTGAAGCCAAGGGGGTAGACCCTAAAGGAAACTAAGTCTTGATTAGTCTAAGCTAAACAAGTTCTAGGAGTTAAATTGAATTACAAGGAACAATCCATTGTTACCAAGATAAATCTTATCATGAACTTCAAAGCAAGTAGATGATAACCATAAGCATTAATCATTAAGCATCATACTCATTCATAGACCATAGATAAAATGATGATAAGCAAATGAATAAGATACTTGACATATAAAATATATGTATAATAAGAGCAGTGCTAAGAGTGTGCTTAATAGTTGTGCAAGAAAGAAAATGTAAAGTGCTTTGAAGACAAAATGTACTTGAAATTGAAGTAACAATTGCCCACAAGTTAACGATGCTTTGGAAAGTAGAGTGGCAATAAGTAGATAGATCAAGTACAAAATGCTTAAGAATAAATGTAATGGAGTGCTTCTTGGTTGATTTAGAGTTATTAGGTTACCCCTCGAGTCAATGTAAATTTGAGAGATTGTACCCGTTACCCACCAAAAGTGGTGGACCCCATAGGAGAATTGTTCTCCTAGATTTGTCTTTAGTCGGCAGCTAGTAGCCCCTGACAACCACCGGTGTAGCCGATGTATTGTGCCATTTGATCTCCGCTCCTTGAGCTAGTCATATTTCCCCTCGCCCATCTGTCAAGAGCATATGTTTGAAAGTGGGCAATCCAATCCTAAAGGTATGTTTTTCATTGTGCAAGCAGGTGCTTATGCTTGTTTTTCCTTGGGCACTCTAGGCATGGATTATTGAGTGACTTGGAAGAAGGAAGGGTTCTGACTGTAGTTTTGTTCCCTCACTTTAAATGCTGGGTTAATCCTCTCCTAGTTGTGTGGGTTCTCCCTTATTGGCTTATAGCTTTAGGAAGGGCACTACGTGGGAAACCCCGATTTTGGTCGCATGGTCCTGTTTTCCCATTTCACATTTTTCACTCCCCTCCACACATTACAAGCCCTATTTCATCATTTTCCCTCTCTGGGTCCACAAGGCAATGGTACACCCCTTCCCCTTGTCCACATGTTTGGGTCGGGCCAGGAAATGTTGCCTTGGAGGTTGATTTAGATAAAAGAACGTTAAAAACATATTATGGCCACAAGCAAGAAACAAAACAAAAGAATAATATAAAATGCAAAAGATGGTTAGGACATTAAAATAACACATGGGAAAAAGCCAAACATGAGCTCTACCCCCCTATCATTATGGCCATCATCGTGGTTCCTAGGGCCCCATGAGTGCCCCCACATCTTTAAGGAATGGATGCATGTGCCAACCTCTGGTGGGCGATGAACTGCCCCACCTTAAGGGGTTAATAATTGCTTATATCATACACAACATGCTCTCATCTCTTGTAACCCCCAGTAATAATACAAAGAAAAATCAGGAAAAGCCAAAAGGAAAATGAAGAAGGGTGGAAAAACAAGGGTCAGGGTAACTCATGTATCCACGATTACTCCCCCCTACATCTATACACCTAAATATGTGGACATCCCACATCATTACCATCCTTGAACCCACGACATTTGGCTTTGAGACCCCTGTGCCCCTCTCCATCTCATCATTATTCACACGACCCCTACTGATTAAAGGATGTACCTTGGACCTGTCTTTCGCCTTAGGGGCTGGGAACACCTAATAGGGTTGTTTATTAGCCACTCCTACCTATGGAAGTAGCACTATTACAAGCTTGAAGCCTCAAATTTGGAAGAGAATCCCATTATGAAGTCTCAATGTGCCCTTGATTAACAAACTTGGTTCACTTAGATGCACTGATGAATTATTGTACCTAATGTTGAGGAAGTGCATTGGATCTTATATGTAATTGATAGGTGGTTTCATCATGGGATGGACAACTTAATTGAGGCCCAAGCCCACGAGAGGATCATATTGACACCCCTAGAGGATGCGTTGAGAGCCATGGGACTCCATCATGTGTTAGAGCATCATTTCATGCCATGGGCATCCTCAACACCTTCATCAGTTTGTTCATTGCCCCACATTATTCGCGAGATGATGCACTTGGACTAGCGTGTCCTGACTGACTTAACATGATCATGGTAGTTGATCTGAGGCCTTAAGGAGGTTTGTCTCACCCTTGAGATATGGGAGGGAGGGCACCATCATCAGAGCCCTCATTCGGAGCATTATATAGGCTTTTCTTTCATTTGGAGGCCCATAAGACCAACAATTGTGCTCCAAACCCACTTTGGGACCCTGCATGATGACTTGCATCGAAAATTAGGGGCCATCCCCTAATTCATCTTTATTGGAGCCCTCTCTCTCATCATGGCACTTAGAGGACTCAACGTGGCCCTCCAATGACCCTGCATCATCATGACGCTATCAACTCAACTTGCATATGGATGGCTAATTGTTAAACTTGGCGACTAGGGCCAAATTCCACTTCGGACAACTCAGTTGATGAAGATAATTATTGCATTAACTTCCTCTCTTCAAGAGGACCAAAAGTGACCTAAAGATCGTCATATTTGGATAAGGAGAAGTGGGTTTTTGAATTTATGTTCCATCACATGTAAAATATTAAGGTCAGCCTCACCTTCTGTCGGCTCATCATAACCAATAGTCACGTCTCATGACACCTATCAAATATTATAAATAGAAGAGTCCTCCATCCATATTTGGCATCATCATATCTCATTCTTCTTTCTGAAATAGCTGTAGAAGAAGGCAGTCTCCAACGAAGATGGTAAGGGCAAGGATAACATCATCAAAAGTCTCCTTGATGGGTCATATTCCACAGGCTAGTGACCGAGGCTGTTTGGGCTATTTTGTAACTTGATTTGGGGCTTTTATCCAACATTACAGATCTGAATTTAGGGCAGAGGATTTCACACTGTTTAAGGGCTGATTTATATTATGCTAAACATGATTCTCATGGATGATCCCTCGTAGAAACAGGCCACACTTGATAGGGCCACCTTCATCCATACCTCAAGCCTTGATCCTCAATTCAGGAGATCGTATAAGGAGGTCGTTGTCTGTCATTCTTAAACAGTGAGTAGTATGGTTTGTTCGTGAAGCCTAGAAGATGATTAAAGGCCTGTGTGTTGATGGAGGGACTATAATAAGGGAGGCCACAGTCAAATCTAAGGTCTGTTTGGTGTGAACAAGGTGCCTTGAGCAGAACTTCTATTGGCAAGTCAATTTTATTGTACTCTCTCTCTTTGCTAAACATTTGACATTTATAATAAGAAGAATTGATAAATGGTTTCCCCATCTTGGGGTTTTTCCCTGGCTTGAGCCATATACTTGTGTTCTTTTGTCTTGGCTTGTCTTCTTCTTTTATTGCTTATGTTCTTTCTTCAGTTACAAGAAATATGATAAGAAATGGAAAATTGAATTGGGCTAATATGGATCTCTGTGTAATTGTCCTAAGCAAAGAACATGTTCAAAATTTAACACTAATTCATAACTTGTGATAGCTACTTGGTTAGCTTGTGACCAAGACTTGTTTTTAGCACATTATTTTATAATTTTGGGGGCTCATTAGGCTAATTCGATTTAAAAAGACTCATATAAATAGAAGTGAGAACTCATCGTCATCACTTGGATTCTTCTGTTGTAAAAGAACTCACATTTTTTCTTTGGAAGCTATTGGAGTATCTTGGATGCACTAGAATATTTGGAGCTGATTTTTGATCTTGTCTTGGAGCTACTTCTTGAATATGGATCGATATATTGAATGATTATCTTTTAAGTTCTTTTGTCGATGAAATCTTTCTCTAGAAAATGTCTAATGTATGTAATTGCTACAACTAATGTAAATGCTATTGTGCCTTAATTTTGTTGAAGAATTTTTTTGGAAGCTATTTGGTTGGCTCTTGCATATGTTACTCATGATATAACATACAATGAATGTCCCTAGTGATGAAATTCTATTTTTCTTCATGAAGCTCCATATTCTAGTAGTAGGTAATTGTTTAAGGTTGGTAGCTAGGGCATCAACTTTTGACCTCTTTGAGGACAAATTTGGCCAATTTAACGCATCTAGGACTCCATAGCCCAAAGGACTAGGCACTAGGGAATCCAGGGGTCCAATCATCAAGCTCAGGGTCTAGGCTACCTATGCTCCATGTTTGGTGGGCGTCTGCTCGAGTTTCATCCATAAAATCTCTTGCCCTAGGTGCTGCTCTAAGAAGGAAAACCTAGGTCTTTCTCTCTCACCTTGGGGACTTTTTTGAGGATTGTAGTAGCTTAGTATTTGTTGGAATAAATCTCAAAAAACTCTTTCTCTTCCCTTGCCTTGACCTAATGAGTACCTTGGAGGTATTTCTTCCCACAATCATTCATAAAACCCTAGGTCCAACACAAACTTTTCTTAGGTCTCTCAAAGAGAGCGAAGAACCATTTTGGAAGTGTCAAATCGTCACATAGAGCTTCTTTGAGAGGTCGTACCTCATCTCCTAGAGTCTTGACCTTAGTAATGCGTATTATTGTCATCATATCAAAAACCCTAGGTCTTGATTTCTTCATCTTAAAGCTTTTCTTGGAGAGAGTGTTAGCTTTTTTGAAGCATTGAGCCATTGTTGTGTCTCTCCTTGAATGGGCTTGGTAGAATCACTTCATACCTAAATCATTGATCTATCCATCCTAAGTGATCCCCTTCCTACCGGGACTCCCCCCATCGGTGAAAGTCTGCAAAGAACAGGGAACCTTGACTGAGGTGACAATGGGTCATTGTCCCATTGTCACTTAGTCTAGTAGTCATCCCTTAGGTTTCCCTTCCTTAGGGCCTTGCTAGATTGTGATCTGAAATGAGATCTTAGACAATTATTAAGGTATTACAGACTCATGTGCATGGATATGCCTATGTTACTTTGTGCAATGGATCGATAAGATTGCGAAATACATAAGCAATGAAGCAATTAGAGAAACTTAATAGACAACACACATAAACACAACAAGTTTAATATGGAGTTCAATCAACACTCCTGGGCTAGATCTCCTGGTCCAGCCTTCAGTGGTGACCTCTCTATTATGTCTTTAAAAGCAGAGTTTTACAACAGTGAGCTCAAATTGAGCCTCACATAACAGATACAAGACAATAAGGCTTTACTTGGATCTCCCAAGTCTCTTTTGAGTACACAGACTCTCCTTATTGACTCTCTGTCTCTATTGCTCTTTCTCAGCACTGCTTTCAATACTCCCTGCCTCTGTTTGCTCTCTATTTGTGGCTTTAAAGCCAATCTGCGCTGTCTGTTTGTTCCACCTTCTCAGCTCTTTGTCTCCTAGCCTCTATCCGCTCGAATCCCTCTTCTAAGCGTTAGCAATCATGGCATAACGCCTTTTGGGGAGGTGGCCACCTATTCTGCAACGGATGAGTGCATCGGGCCTTTGAAATCCCTGAAACGACCATTCTCTGTTTACATAGAGAAATGCATTCAAACACAGGAAAAGTCTGCCAAAACATTGTTCATCGGACTTCAAACATCCATAATTCCACCTTATACTCCTATTGGATCCGCCTTTATGTCGACATCGCATCCCCACCGTTGATCTGGGATCTCTCAGATCCAACGGCTGTGGTTCATTTCGGGCGGCCCTTTCGTATGGGGGTTAACCACCCGATAAGGGTGGTTTTCTCTCTCCTCGGCTTGGACACGTGGCAGCCAATGTATGGGCTCGGGCGGAGCCTGTCCCAAACCACTTACCGCTTTTGGTCCTCCCGAAATCCCACTTGTTTCGTGGATTTCCTTTGCATTTGGAAAATATGTTAAAACACTGACAAATCCCGTAAAAATGGCTTTGGGCAGATTTGAAATATTATTTATTTTCATTCCCAAAACCTTTTCGGGTCCACTTTTCATCGCATCGATGCTCCCCTTGTATTTCGTTTAATAAACGAAATATGCGAAAATACATTAAAAATTCCATTTGACGGATCTCAAATCTCATGAAATAGTGTTTATATTTTTATCGGGTCCGGTCTATCGTAGTCTTAGTGATAATTGGCCCCGCTCTTTTGCATAGCTCCGATGCGATATTGCGATATCGCAATCGCATGTCGCTGATCCTCCCGGGCTGTGGTTAAGTCCATATATATATATATTAGCAATGTGATAGCGCGATCTAGACTGTTGATCTGTGCGCATAGATCAATGACTCTCAATTGATGGCGTTGCCCGCTATTGCGCTTCCAATATAGCTGCCTCCGATAACCTCTGATAGCCTTTGCTGATTTCGATTTGCCAATTAGATTTGGACCGTTGATCGGTCAAATCCGACGACTCCTGTGCATCACTCCTTTGACCGCCGAGAAGCCTGTTTTCCACTGTTTTCTTGGTGTTTTTGGGTCCCGATAGTGTTTTCCGCTGTTTTATGAAGGTTTTCTCATGCGATTGTTTTGATCTTTTAAGCAATTTTTGAAGACTTAGAGGGTATTTGGATCCATTTTGGATTACGCCTTTCCACTAAAAAAGGCTTTTTTACCACCAAAAGATGGTTTTTAAGCATCAATCAAGTGAGGATACAACTCCCTCACTTGCCCAATTTCCATCCATCGTGCACTGCTCGGTTTTGAACTTTTGAGTCCAATTCTTAGGTACTCAACATCCCCTCTGCACGTAGTTCTCACCTTTCTATCCAAAACTGTATCTTATTGCAACTCATTGAGATATTCAGGCAACAAATCATCAATAGAAGGCAACTGACTTCGCTCTTCGGGATCTTCAATCAATGAAGGTTCAAACAGTCCCAAGTTCTCTGCATTAACTATTGAATAGATGTGCATGTAAGTTGGCAAATCAAGGCGAAAAGCATTCTCACCAATTTTCTCAAGTATCTTGAAAGGACCATACCTTATTGGTTTGAGCTTCTTTCCTCCACCTTGCATTCTGTCTTTGTTGATGTACAACCAGACTTGATCACCAACTTGGAAGCTATGCTCAATTCGATGCTTATCATACCTTGCCTTGTACTTGGCCTTACTCTGTTCCAGCTGTTCCTGCACTGCCTGGTGAATTTCTTGGATCTGTTCAATGAACTTGGTTGCTTTGTCCACCATCACTGTGTCCATCAACTGCTATGTCTTTACTAAAGACAAAATCCAAGGGAGACTTTGGTGTAAAACCAAAACAAGTCTCAAAAGGAGTTCTTTGTGTAGAAGAATGTTTAGCATGGTTGTAAGCATGTTGCACATAACACAAATATTCATTCCAAAGCTTGGGATGCTTGCTACAATAACCCCTGAGCCACTGGATCACTGTCCTGTTGACCACCTCTGTTTGGCCATCTGTTTGTGGATGAAAGGCTGTGCTCTTCTTTAGTTTGGTGTCCATCAATTCCCACAGACTTGACCAAAACTTCCCAACAAATCATGAATCTTGATCAGATACTATGGAAGTGGGTAACCCAAAATGCACCTAGACATGCTGAAAGAACAACTTCGTTGTTTGTTCAGCTGTAATTTGTTTGTTACAAGGTATTAAAATACACATTTTGCTGAAACTGTCCACAATAACATATAAATAGTCATGACCTTTTCTAGATTTTGGCAATCCCCCAACAAAGTCCATGGAAACACTTTCCCAAGGACGAGAAGGAACTAGCAGTGGAGTGTACAAGCCTAGTTTTCTATTGTTGGGCTTGCTTTTAGCACACATGATACACCCTTTAATATATCTAGAAACTGTCTCATGCATTCTTGGCCAATAATAGAATCTTTGCAACTGTGCAACTGTTTTACTTACACCAAAATGACCTCGGATTATGGTCATTAACATGATAATCCAATTTTTCTACTTGTTTGCCATGACTTAAAGTTGCATATGCATCTTTAAAATCTACATCTTGAGCATATTGTTCAATATAGCTTTCATGCAATACTGAATTATGCTTAAGTATAGTAGATGCATTTATGATTGGTCTGGACAACATATCTGCAACTTTATTGTGCATGCCTTTCTTATATCTGATGACTAGATGAAACTATTGTAGGAAACCCATCCACCTATAGTGTCTTGATTGCTGCAATGTAGTTTGTGAGTGCAAATACTGAAGTGGTTGATGATTAGTATGTATAACTGTTTCTTTGCCCATTAACTAATGTTTCCACTTTTTCACACTTTGTACTAATGCATACAATTCTTTATCATATGTGGGATAATTAACTACTGCAGGATTAAATGTCTCAGAATGATAACATATGGGTTTACCATGTTGCATCAACATTGCTCCCATGGCATAGTCACTAGCATCTGTTTCAATCTCAAATGGTCTTTGAAGATCTGGCAATGCTAGTACTGGTGCTGTACTAATTTTTTCTTTCAAGGTGTCGAAGGCTTTCTACTGTTTGTCTCCCCACTGAAACACTTTGTTCAACCTGTCAAAGCATGTAAGGGAGCTGCAATCAAGGAAAGGTTAGCAATAAATTTTCTTCAATATTGTGTTGCTCCTAGGAAGCTTCTAACTTCTGTAGCAGATTTGTGTTTAGGCCAGTTCACAATGACTTCAACCCTAGAGGGATCAATCTTCAATTCACCATCCCCTACTATGTAACCCAAATAATTCAAAGATGTTTTGCCAAATTCACATTTTGATAACTTAACATAGAGATTTTCTTTTTTCAAAACATCTAGAGTCTGCTCTACATGCTTCAAATGTTCTTCCCATGTTTTACTGAAAACAAGAATGTCATCTAAATATATACTTACAAAATCATCAATAAAAGGCCTGAGTACATCATTCATAACTCTCACGAAAGTGGCAGGAGCATTAGTTAAGCCAAAAGGCATAACTAGCCATTCATACAACCCTTGCTTTGTTTTGAAAGCAGTCTTCCATGCATCTTGTTCTGCTACTCTGACCTGATGGTAGCCACTACGCAAGTCCAACTTGGAAAAGTAAACAACTTTTTTCAATTGATCTAATAGATCATCAATGCGAGGAAGGGGATAACGATTCTTGATCGTTATTTTATTCAGTGCTCTGTAGTCAATGCACATCCTCCATGAACCACCTTTCTTTTTCACCAACACGATCGGAGATCTGCATGGTGATGTGCTTGGTCTTATGAACCCTTTGTCGAGCAGCTCCTGTACCTGCTTCTTGATTTCTGCATTCTGTAAAGCAGATAACCTGTACATTTCGATGTTAGGCAATGGAGCATCTTGCTGCAATTGAATATCATGTACAATTTCCCTTTTGGGTGGTAGACCTTTAGGTTCTTGAAATAGGATATCATATTCTGAAACAAATTTTTCTAAATCAGCGTTTTTTTTAACATCACAACCTTCAAATATATTGGTTTTATCAGGGTTCTTTTCCTTTACAACCATCAGTAAAAATTGCTTGCATGAATTTACAATTCTTTTCATCTGCCCTGAGTTTATGAGAGTGTAATTATTTTTGAGTTTATGGGCTCTTACAATATATTCTATTCCATCTTTGGTGAGTTGATACTTATTTTCAGCTCTATAGAAAATGGCTTTTTTATCATACAAGTAAGGACTTCCTAAAACAATTCCACATATATCCAAGGGAATGATATCTAACTCAACCTCATCTACAAATGCTGACCCAAAAGAAAACTTAAGTTTACATTGTCTAGTCACTTGTAGCTTTGCTTTATCACATACCCAACCTAATGCATATGGCTTCTTGTGAGGTGTGGTTAGTAATCCCAACTTCTTTACAATTGCTTTAGAAATCAAGTTTACTTGTGAACCACTATCAATAAAGTATCAATCTTTTGATGCTTAGAAATAACTCTAATATGAAAAAGCTCATGTCTTTTCCTCTCATTTTCTTCATTATCAACAATTTGTGCAGAATTACTAGTAGATGCTTCAAAATTTTTACCTTTTATACTTGTAGCTGTGATTGTTGTTTCATCACCTGAGTCTGACTCCAAATCTTTCTATATAGCAGCAACAATCTTCTTCTTCTTGCCATCGAACTTCTTGGGTTTCAGCTTCGGATGCAAAGACCAGCAATGTTCATCATCATATCCATCCTTCTTGCAGTGAGTGCATGAAGGTTTGTCTTTCTGTACAGCGTTTGCCTTCCTCTCTTTCCATTTCTGCTTCTTCTTTTCCTTGTTCTTGCTTGCAGTGGGTTTTGAAGATCCCCCAATCTCTAGGTTCACATTCTTGCCTCTAGCATCTAGATGTGTAGCCTGAACAGATACCTCATCTATGCCAGTGGGGTTAAACATGAGAATGGTGTGCCTCAAATAGCTATGCAGACCACCTATATACTTCAACAAAGTTTCAGGTGAGTCTAGAGAAATGCCTAGAATTAAAGCTCTTTTTCTAAATTCCTGGGCATAGCTTTGTACACTTTACCCCTTTAATTGGCGAAGAGTTTGCTAACTCATCATGGCTTGCTGCATATAAGCTAGTGGATAGAATTGTTTTTTAATGGCAGAAACAAATTCACTCGGCCTTTCTTAAATTCTCGGTACATTTCTTCTACCATGGCTCTCATGGTCATGAAACTATCCATGAACTGAGAGTCTGATTCCAAGAGAATTTCTTCTGTCATTTTCCTCCTAGGATAGACTCTTCCAATTTCTGGGTTAATCTCAACCAGTTCTCCTTCTCCTAATTTGAGCTTTGACCTAGTTAGCATTCAACAATCCAGCACAAGCTTGTCTAACCTTAGCAACCTAAAGCTCTGATACCACTTGATTTGAAAATGAGATCTTAAACAATTATTAAGGTATTACAGACGCATGTGCATGGATATGCCTATGTTACTTTGTGCAATGGATCGATAAGACTGTGAAATACATAGGCAATGAAGCAGTTAGAGAAACATAATAGACAACACACATAAACACAACAAGTTTAATATGGAGTTCACCCAACACTCCTGCGTTACATCTCCTGGTCCAGCCTTCAATGGTGACTTCTCTATTATGTCTTTAAAAGCAGAGTTTTACAACAGTGAACTCAAATTGAGCCTCACACAACAGATACAAGACAATAAGGCTTTAGTTGAGCACACAGACTCTCCTTACTGACTCTCTGTCTCTATTCCTCTGTCTTAGCACTGCTTCCAATACTGCCTGCCTCTGTTTGCTCTCTGTCTGTGGCTTTAAAGCCAATTTGCGCTGTCTGTTCATTTCACCGTCTCAGCTCTCTGTCTGCCAGCCTCTGTCCGCTCGAATCCCTCTTCTAAGCATTAGCAATCATGGCATAACGCCTTTTGGGGAGGTGGCCACCTGTTCTGCAATGGATGAGTGCATCGGGCCTTTGAAATCCCTGAAACGACCATTCTCTGTTTACACAGAGAAATGCGTTCAAACACAGGAAAATTCCGCCAAAACACTGTTCGTCGGACTTCAAACATCCATAATTCCGCCTTATACTCCTATCGGATCTGCCTTTATGTCGACATTGCATCTCCACTGTTAATCTGGGATCTCCCAGATCCAACAACTGTGGTTCATTTCAAGCGGCCCTTTCGTATGGGGGTTAACCACCCGATAAGGGTGGTTTTCTCTCTCCTCGGCCTAGACACGTGGCAACCAATGTATGGGCTCGGGCGGAGCCCGGCCCAAACCACTTACCGCTTTTGGTCCTCCCGAAACCCCACTTGTTTCGTGGATTTCCTTTGCATTTGGAAAATATGTTAAAACACTGAAAAATCCCATAAAAATGGCTTTGGGTGGATTTTAAATCTTATTTATTTTCATTCCCAAAACCATTTCGGGTCCACTTTTCATCGCATCGGCGCTCCCCTTGTATTTTGTTTAATAAACGAAATACGCGAAAATACATTAAAAATGCCATTTGACGGATCTCAAATCTCATGAAATAGCGTTTATATTTTTATCGGGTCCGGTCTATCGTAGTCTTAGTCATAATCGGCCCCGCTCTTTTGCATAGCTCCGATGCGATATTGCGATATCGCAATCGCATGTCGCTGATCCTCCCGGGCCGTGGTTAAGTCCATATATATATATATATATATATATATATATATATCAGCGATGCGATAGCACGATTGACTCTGGACCATTGATTTGCGCACATAGATCAATGACTCGTTTGATCGCGCTGCCCGCTATCGCGCTTCCCATATATCCGCCTCCGATAGCCTTTGCCGATTGAATCTGGACCGTTGATTGGCCAGATCCAATGGCTCCTGTGCATCACTCCTTTGACCGCCGATAAGCCTGTTTTCCACTGTTTTCTTGGTGTTTTTGGGTCCCGATAGTGTTTTCCACTGTTTTATGAAGGTTTTCTCATGTGATTGTTTTGATCTTTTAAGCGATTTTTGAAGACTTAGAGGGTATTTAGATCCATTTTGGATCAGATTGTGTGGTAACAATACCTAATCTATTGTGAAACTCTTGCAAAACTGTATCCAAGGTAAGATGAGGATGGTTGCAAGGAAATCAAAGTGGAGAAGCTTAGCTTCATGAATGAGTATCCACTCGATTTCTCAAGTCAATCCACTCGCAAGTAGATCCAACATTGGGCATACTGAACCTGACTTAGCAAGTCAAGTGTTTACCTTCTCCTAACTTGGAAAAAAGGAATGGATGAAGAGGGGGCCCTATTATACTATACAACCAACTATTTTGGAGGTAAGTTTTCCACTACTTCAAAATTGCATAAAAGTGAAAAGTGCTCAACAAAAGTAAATGAGAGACTAAACTAAATTGCAATGGAAATGAGAAAAACATGCAATGGATTAGTAAACTAATGAATCTAATGAGAGGAATAATTAGCAATGAAGCATGTAAATTGAAATTAGAATTTTTGCATGTGAATGAAATGTAGTATGGAAGTAAATACTTGCATGGAATGGAAATGAGATAAAAAATATGAGAGCATTAACATGAAATAGGCTTGCATGAAATGGAAATAAGAAAGACTAGCAAGCTACTTCCAACTTGCAAAATGGAAATGAAAGAAATGACCAAATCAAGCATGCAAGAGAGACCCTTCTCTCAAAAGAGAGGAGTGAGATACCAAGGGAAAAATCCCCAAGCTCCCAAAGAAAATAAGATTTTAATTATTAGTTTGAGTGTGTCCTCTTATTGAACGAGGGACTAATTTTTGTGTTGGGAAGAGTTCACAATACTTCTTTGAAGGAAAACCACTCTTTCCCAAATTACAATGGAATGCTCAAGGGAAACTATTATATGGAAAAGTTACAAACAAGTTCTTTTTTGAGAGAGACTTGTATTCTTGAAGGAAATAAAATTTACGAGTTATAAATCCTCACAAAACTCGTGAGATCTTTGAGGAAAGAAAGGTGAGAGAAAGGAGTTTGTTGTCTTGGAGAGCTTAGCTATGAGAAGGCTCCTCAATGTTGAACTTGGTTTCTTCTTCTCCTTTTCCAAAATGTCTCCAAACTTCTCCAATCCAAGATTTCCTTCAAGCTGTCCTATATGACAGCAAAAAGAAAAAGTTAGCTAATGAGCAAGTTAAAGACTAGAAATTGCTAGAAATCTTGAGCACATGCAATGGAAAAATCTGTGAAATAAGTATTGATCTAAATGCACTTAAACTACGCTACTTTGCCCAAGAAGGTAACTCACATGAGATTCTCTTGGACAAAAATGAGAGTATTGTCCCCAAAACTTAGCCTTATTCGCTAGATTTAACAATATAGCACAAGAGATATATAAAAGATGTGATATTGGAAAGATGGAAGGAATAACAAAGGGTTGAGAAACCCCCTTTGTGTTTTCTTCTTATGATTTGTCTTTGGCAAGTCCCAAAGTGCTTGATAGGAGTCCTTGAATCCTTGTGCTTGGAGTTGGTTCCTTCAACCAAGAAGTTACCCAACTTCAAGCTTCCCAAAACCTTTGTCAAGCCAATGGCTACACACTTGCAGGAGATTGTTAGCACCAAAGGACTAGCTTGTGCAATGGTAAGAGAGATTTAGTTGTTCAACCAAAAACAACTGAACTCTTTCCTATCAAGAGCACTTCACTAGCCAAAGATAAATGTAAACCAATTCACAAATATCTATCCAATATATAATACAAAAAATTTGGTTGTGTTTCACTAAGCCCAAAGTTTCCAACCATGAGAAATGGGAGCTCAAAGGGTTACATATATAAGCATTTGGTGTTGATTTTTGTAGCTTGGGAGGTACTCCAAGCCTTGAGGATCGAGGGTTTGCAGGAAGGAGCTCCACAAATGGCCTTGTGGGCTTGAAACCCAAGCTTGGGGTTTTGCACCCATCGATTTTGGGGACAAAACTATGGAAATATTTCGACATGTGATGGGTGAGGATGATAGTACTCGTCGAGACGAATCCAACGCATCGAAAATCATCCGATTCTGAGTTGTGGTTGAAGAGAAATGAATTTTCGAAGTTAATATGGGTAAATTTGTTTAGTTGGGCAAATCAACTTGATGTTAAAGTAGTGCCCAAAGACAAATTCGTTGGAGCCACTTGATGCCTATAAATATAGGTCAAGTGTGAGGCATTTAGACACATCTAAGAAGCATCTTTCATAGTCTACACATCAAGAAAGGCAGCGCGAGTGCAGGCAACTCAAGTGCGGGCAGCGCGAGTGCAGGCATGCGAGTGCAAGAACGCGCGAGTTCAGGAATTAGAGTGCAGGAACGTGAGCATAGGAATGCGAGAGTGCAGGAACACGAGTGCAGGCAACGTGAGTGAGGGCTGAGCATGTATCAGACTGCACCAGGGTGACGCAGAAGCTGAGCAGGGCTAGGTATGTATTGTATTATGTGTTAAAGTTGAATTCATGCTAGTGGATGGTGTCCTAGGAGAGGACAATTTGGAAATCTATTAGCAGCCATGTGGAGGGGTTTCCTAGGTGTTGGATGCTCTAACTAGTAGCAAATGCTACAACAAGGATTGGTCGCTCGTGGTCTGTTGGAAGGCAGCGTGAGAGTGGACTAAGTGTGGATAATGGATTGGGCATTTATGGTTTGTTGGAGGGTAGTGTGATAGTGTCTAGGTTGGAGCCCGATGTTCACCATTTTCATGGATTTAGGTGGTTGCTAGAGTGGTAGTTGTTGAGCTCATGGGTTTGATCAACCAGGAGTAGTTTATGCAACTCTATACTTCTGTGTGGAGAAGGACATCTACAATAGATGATGGGCAGTCCTCCTAGCCCGTGTTCATTGTGGGAGATGGACATCTTGCAGTGATAGCTGGCATCCCTTCGTGCCCTTTGTTAGTCTTCATTGTAGCAGCGTAGGAAGACTATAGTGGGCTTAAGTCCCTGAGTAGATGAGGAGCAACAGTGGGCAGTTGAGAGTTGTTCACAAGTGGAGTTGTGAACAACCCGACAGGAGTCTCAATGTGTTGTGCCCTTGATGGACTAAGGCACAACTAGTGAGCAGATTGGATAGTTGAGGTTCAGTGGTTAGATGGACTTGGATCGTTGATAGAGGCAGTGCTGCAGATTGAGAGCCGAAATACCGGGCAGGTACAGGGTACGATCAAGAGGAGCTAAGAGAGTTGATTGCATCAGCCAGATGGTCAGTGTATCTTGTATGGGTAGATTGGTTGTCAATGGACTGACACCAAGCCCTAGTTTTGTATTCTTGTACTAGTGGATATTTGAGGGCCATTATCCCTGGTACGGGAGCCCTAGACTGTTGTATTATATGTTGATTAATATAACGAAGTTGGGTTGAAAAATGTAAAAAGTTTTCCATATTTTGTGCACTAGTAGATTTACTACTGTTTATATTCCACTGTGCAAAGTAGTATCATTGTGATTCTTGGTTTGGTAGTGTTAGAGATTTAAGATTCTATCCCAGACACCAAGTTCGTGGAAAAACAACATGGTATCAGAGCATATGTAAGCTACTTTGAGGGATAGTGAATCAAAGTGTGCACAACGAAGCAACTCAAAGGGAATTGTGGGTGTCTAGATCATGGAGCAAAGGGTTTAACTGAAGACATGTAGATGTGGTCTTGATTGGCTTGGTAGCGAGATTGGCTGGGAGTTCTGGTGGATTGGTGGTGAGCTTTGTGATCAACAGTTTGTTGTAGGTTAGATTGCTGGTCATGGACTTTCGTTGATTTGTCATGGATGGTTGGGACAACTCGAAGGTTTCTTTGGCTTGGACGAGATTAGGTTGATCAAGATGGCTTCTTGTGATGGACTATAGGTTGGCAGGCTAGAGTCTTCATTGGATCGTGATGTTGCATATCTGAGATTGGGGGGATTTGCACAAGTAGTATTTGATCCAGGAGGATGAGTGCTTGTAGGATTGAGGTAATTTAGATTGTGTAGGCTCAGAGGGAGTCTAGCCTCATAGGGAGCAACCCTATGGAGGTTTGGGATCTTCAGGTTCAGATGTGACGAGGCAGAGGCACTATCGAGGTTGTTGGGTTCATTCTACAGGGTATGCTGCAGCAATGGATGCCAGATGGGCTAGTGTCGCCGATGGTGATGGTTACATCCTAGTCTGGGAAGTACCTTCCTCGCTAAGAGGGAGTGTTGATTTTTGTAGCTTGGGAGGTACTCCAAGCCTTGAGGATCGAGGGTTTGGATGAAGGAGCTCCACTAATGGCCTTGTGGGCTTGAAACCCAAGTTTGGTGTTTTGCACCCATCGATGTTGGGGATAAAACTATGGAGAGATTTCAACATGTGATGGGTGAAGATGATAGTACTCGTCGAGACGAATCCGACACATCGAAAATCATCCGATTCCAAGTTATGGTTGAAGAGAAATGAACTTTTAAAGTTAAGATGGGTAAATTTGTTTAGCTGGGTAGGTCAAATTGAGGTTAAAGTAGTGGCCAAAGACAATTTCGTTGGAGCCACTTGATGCCTATAAATATAGGTCAATTGTGAGGCATCTAGACACATCCAAGAAGCATCTTTCATAATCTACACATCAAGGAAGGCTGTGCGAGTGCAGACAACTCAAGTGCGGGCAGCGTGAGTGCAGGAACGCGCAAGTGAGGGCTGAGCATGTAGCAGACTGCACCAGGGTGATGCAGAAGCTGAGCAAGGCTAGGTATGTATTGTGTTGATGTGTTAAGGTTGAATTCATGCTAGTGGATGGTGTCTTAGGAGAGGACAGTTTGGAAGTCTGTTAGCAGCCATATGGAGGGGTTTCCTAGGTGTTGGATGCCCTAACTAGGAGTAGATGCTACAACAAGGATTGGTCACTCGTGGTCTGTTGGAGGGCAGTGTGAGAGTGGACCAAGTGTGGATAGTGGATTGGGCATTTATGGTCTATTGGAGGGCAGTGTGATAGTGTCCAAGTTGGTACTCGGTGTGCACCATCTTCAGGGACTTAGGTGGTTGCTAGAGTGGTAGTTGTTGAGCTCATGGGTCTGATCAACCAGGAGTAGTTTGTGTAGCCCTATACTTGTGTGTGGAGAGGGACATCTACAATAGATGATGGGCAGTCCTCCTAGCGCGTTTTCATTGTGGGAGATGAACATCTTGCATTGAGAGGGGGCAACCCTCTATGCCCTATGTTAGTCTTCATTAGAGCAACGCAGGAAGACTATAGTGCGCTGAAGTCCCTGAGTAGATGAGGAGCAGCAGTGGGCAGTTGAGAGTTGTTCACAAGGGGAGCTGTGAACAACTCGACATGAGTTTCGATGTGTTGTGCCCTTGATATACTAAGGCACAACTAGTGAGCAGATTGAATAGTCGAGGTTCAGTGGTCAGATGGACTTGGATCGTTGATAGAGGCAGTGCTACAGATCAGGAGCTGAAGGACTGGGCTGGTACAAGGTACGACCTAGAGGAGCTGAGAGAATCGACTGCATCAGCCAGATGGTCAGTGTATCTTGTATGGGTAGATTGGTTGTCGATGTACTGACACGAAGCCCTAGTTTTGTATTCTTGTACTAATGGATATTTGAGGGTCATTATCCCTGGTATGGGAGCCCTAGACTATTGTATTATATGTTGATTAATATAACGAAGTTGGGTTGCAAAATGTAAAAAGTTTCCATATTTTGTGCACTAGTAGATTTATTGTTGTTTATATTACGCTGTGCAAAGTAGTATTGTTGTGATTCTTGGTTTGGTGGCGTCAGGGATTTAAGAGTCTATCCCAGACACGAAGGTTGTGAAAAAACAACATTTGGGAGCATTTCGTAATGAAGAAATCATCAAACAAGTGGCAAGGAAGTGATGATCCCAATGAGATCGAATTCTTCCAGTTGTAATCAAGCTGGGCCAAGTGTATAATCCTAGTAAGTCGAGCTGCCCAAGTATCATTGCGCTGGCTGTGAGTGCCTCCTTGACTGGCAACATACTATCTCTGTTGGCTAGTATGTATCATATCCCTCTTTGCCATGTGTGAAGGAAGTGGAGTGGAGGGGAGGCAAGCTCCCACTTATCTCTCAATCAAAACACTAGTGTGACACCTTGCAACATGTGCCAACCAATGTTGCGTATTATCTCTGCTAGCTGGACCTGCGTACTAGCTGTATTAATCTAATTTGTGGATGTGTAGAATGGAGTGGAGTGGGTGGAGACAAACTCCACTAATTTCTCTTTTAACTGTTCTCAAATTGTCCCTCAAATCTACGTTGATTTTTTGAGGAGATTTTGACCTGCTAACAATGCAAATCAACCCTTTGACTGGAAGTTAGACCCTTTGACTAGAAGTTAACTCATGGAACATAGGATGCCAATTTTACTTGCCTTAGGTGGCTGCCCAATCATCATCAAATTTCCCTTTGACTGATCTTTACTTTGACTCATATTTTCCACCTCATTTCAACTCTTTTTTGACTTGTGGATTTTGAGGGTGTAGAAGTGATGTTCTGACCCCTTGTAATGTTCCTAAATAGGAATACAAGTGATATAAAGCATATAATTTGTGCAACAAAATATAAAAATGAAATACACATTAAACACCCATGGACATGCTGTAAATAAGGAATTGCAGAGCCATTTTATTACTTCTTTGAGGGAAAAAAATACAATGGATAATAGAATGGTGCACCTGGGCTTGTCTCAATGGACAAGCATGACCAAACCCAGGTGAGAAATGCCTGATTCGATGACTGCTCCAACTGTTGCACCAATTTGCACTGCGCTGCCCAGAAAACTGCCTTTTCTGCTAAGTTTGAATGGTTGGAAAGTCCACTTCATGTGCTCAGAAAATTATAAGCTTTTAACCTCAGACTCCTTGACATAAACCCAGAAAAACCCACGAAGGAAATTAGCTGGTTTAGACTTCTGCAATTCGACCCCCAAGGAGCCCAACTTCAGCTGCAACTGCAAAACTTGGCCTGCAGGAATTTGCCTTAAGTCCTCTCGGAAATAGTCCCAAAGTGTTGGGATGATCCCTACTATAAATCCCTTGACTTCCCAGATGGGCTTCTGGCCTGTAGCACTTGATCCTAAGCTCCACGAAAATGCTGGACTGGCCCTCTGTGCTGTCCCCAAGCCCAATAATTCGAACTGCTGGGATGTTGGCTCTAAATCTCACAAGAAATGCTGGCCTACTGCTCTCCCAATCCTCTAACTCTCCCGGCAAATGTCTAATCAATGATGGCTCCAACTCCTCCTGCGTATTCTCCAGCTAGCTAGAAATACACACTCCTTGTTTGTGGCTGAATGGTAGTGATGTAACACACTCTCGTTTCCCTTGAAATGCTTATGGAACTGCCTCCCTAGGGCAGGCACGGAAGGTCCCCCGAAGGAAAGGTTTAATCTCCCGCTTGAGAGATTTGTGGTTATAACAGTCGGTTGACTCAGCTAAATAGCAAAGCGAACAATCAATTAAATTCGATTTGCAAGATGTAATAAGGACTCCAAGTGAGAGCTTCCTCCTCCTTTTAACTCCTTGGGCCTTCCTTGCCTTATGTGGGCCCCTCCATTCAGTTATTTGACTTCCCTCCAAGCCATTCGAATGGCCCAGTTCGAATTCACATGTGGGTGGCCCCCACATTCCACTATCAGCCAAATAAAGTCGAATTTCCTCCTAAGTCCCTAAGTCGAAAGTGTTGGGTTCTTTTCCTTAGCCCAAAATTGTGCAAAATTTTGTAGCAACACCCTATTACAAATGTATTTGAGAAGGGACATGACACCCCCAAAGAGGGTCCTAGAAGAATATTGAGGTGGAGAGGATGAATTTTGAATACTCATACACCCCAAACATCTTTTGCCATCACTTATTTACATTTTACATACAATTTTATTAAAAAATCCTGTCCTGCAGGAAATTTTAATGATTAAAAAATCCTACCTTGACTTAGTCGAATTCTGCGACACTTTTGAGATGACCTAGCATGGTAATATACATCGACTCTAGACACCGGGATGGACCCAAGGCCTCGCCATCAAGTTGCATTCCAACTTTGGGGGTATCTATGAGTGATTAAACTCAGCTAGTTATTCGTCGTTAAAAAACACAAATAATTAGCTAAGTAAGAAAAACACTCTAGAGCGGATTCACTTGATGACAAGGTCCCAAGTTGCTTAGGCTTGTTACAAAGTTTTTTTTCATCATGGTGGCGACATTTTTACAATTACCCATAGGGTTGCGGAATTTGAGAACATAATGTAGAGAGAGGAGAGAGAAAAGGGCTAGAATGCCCTGTTGACTTCTGGAATTTTGAAAAAATGTGATGTGACTTGGTGTCTCGGGATATAGAGTCTTCCTAACATTTTCTAAGTGCAACTTAACACTCAACAAATACATTACAAGATGGATTGGTTGTTTGGTCTATTACCCACCACTAGTGGGTGACCCCATAGGAGAAATTTTCTCCTAGATTTTTCTTCAGTTGGCAGCCAACAACCCATAACAACCACCAATGTAGCCGATATTGTGCCAGATATCTCCTTTCCCTGAGCTAATCATATGTCCCCTTGCCCATCTGTCGAGATTATATGTTTGAAGGCAGGCCATCCAATCCTAAAGGTACGGCTTTTCATTATGCAATTGAGTGCTTATGCTTGTTTTCCTTGGGCACACTTGGGTATGGATTATTGGGTGACTTGGAAGGAGGAGAGGTTTTGACTGTAGCCTTGTTCCCTCATCTTAACTAGGGGGTTAATCCTCAATCCTAGTCCTGTGGGATCTCCTCTATTGGCTTACAGCTTTAGGATGGGCACTACTTGGGAATCCTCGATTTTGGTAGCGCAGTCCCGTTTTCCTGTTCAATATTTTTCACTCCCCGCTGCACATTACATGCCCTATTTCATCATCCTTCCCCTTTGGGTCCACATGACCACTGGGTCCCCAAGGCTGGTACTCCCCCACCCCTTATCCACATGTTTGGGTCGGGCCTGGAACAATGCCCCGGAGGTTGATGCCAAACATGAGCTCTATCCCTTATCATTATGGCCATCACCTTGGTTCCTAGGGCCCCTATGAGTGGCCCCTGCATCATTAAGGAACCCATGTATGTCCTAACCCTTGGTGGGTGATGAATTGCCCCACCTTAAGGGGGTTAATCATTGCTATATCATACACATCATGCTCTCATCCCCTAGAGCCTCGAACAGTAAAATAAAAGAAAAATCAATAAAAGGCAAAAGGCAAATGAAGAAGGGTGGAAAAACAAGGGTTGGGGTAAGTTATGTACCACGATTGCTCCCTCCTACATTCATAAACCCAAATATGTGGAGAACCCTTCACGATTACCACCCTTGAGCCCATGAGACCCCTTTGTCCCCATCTACCTTATCATTATCCACATCACACCTACCACTTGAAGGATGTACCTTGGACATGTCCTTCCCTTTAAGGGCTAGGAACACCTAATAGGGTTGATTATCAACCACTCCTACCTAGGGAGGCAACACGATTACATGCTCAAAGCCCCAAATTTGGAGGGTACTATGAAGTCTCATTTTTTCCCTTGACTAACAAGCTTATTCACTCAATTGCACTAATGAATTATTATGTCTGAAGTTGAGGAGACGCATTGGATCTTACACAAGATTGGTAGGTGGTTTCATCGAGTTAGGCAACTTAACTAGGGCCCATCGACACTTGTAGGGGAAGTGTTGAGAGCTATGGGTTTCCATCATGTGTTAGAGCATTTGTAACGCCAACACCTTCAACACCTTCAACAACTTGTTCATTGCCCCACATTATATGCGAGATGATGCACTTGGACCATCAGTGCCCCTAGCTGACTTAGTAGTATTTATAGGGTTTGGTAGATGATCCAAGGCCCATAGGAGGTTTGTCTCATCCTTGAGACATGAGAGGGCAAGCACCATCTTTTGTGCCCTCATTTGGAGTAGTATGCAGGTTTATTTTTCACGAGGAGACCCATGCAACCGCCACTTGTACCCCAGAGCCACTTTGGAGCACCGCGTGATGTTTTACTTGGAGATGAAGGGGCCACCCCATTTTCTATCATTCATGGCACCCTCACTCTGATTATGGCCCTTGAGGACTCAACGAGGCCCTCTAATGACCCTCCTACACCATCGTTTCATCATTTCAGATTCATTTTGGATGGCTTATTCTTCACTTTATGAGCTATTTGGTGGGTTTGTCACCAAAGATATGTTATTTTGCACATTAAAATAATTTTAGGGGCATATTAGGCTAGAGGATCATATAAATTTAGATCTCTCCCATTGAGAGATATCATCATCATCACACTTGGATCTATTTCTCTTGGACAATTTCGCACTTTTTCCTTGGATGTCTATTGGAGATATGATGCATTTCAATATTTTTGGGAGCTAAATTTGTTTTCTCTTGGAGCTATGTTCTTGATCTTGGATTGGATATATCTCTTGTCATCTTTTAAGTAAATCTATTGAAGACTTTTGTGCCCTAATTTATTGAAAATCACAGTAAAGATTGTTAGATTGTCAAATTGCACATGTTACTTATTGAATAACAAGTAGATGGATATTCCTAGTGAATTGAAACATGTTTTTCTTCCATAAAAGTCCATAGATCTTGGGTGGGTAATTATTGAAAAATAGGTCCTTGAGGAACGACTTAGCCAAATTTCGAATCACATAGACTCCATAGCCCAAGGGTAAGGCACTGGTCTAAGAAAATTTTGTGATCACCCTTACTTTCCTTCTCTTTTGCTCCTAAATTTTTCGGCCCCTCTCCTAGATACCTTAGCTAGGGCTGCTTGCAAATTGCATTAGAGGAGTGATCTTTCAAATCCGTCTCGATAGGTATCTATGCTAGTGTCCCCTCTAGTGGTCCTCTAGTTTTGGAGCAACTCCCACTATTGGTTTGTGAGAAAACTCAAGCCCTAGCTTTGACTTTGGAAGGTAATCTTCAACATCACAGGTTGAGAGGTCTTCTTGAGGGTCTTTTGCACATACAAGTTAAAGAAGTTAATATTTCTTAACCCTTTCTCTACCCTTGCTTGACCTAGTGATCACATTGTGATTGGAGGACTTCCTCCCACGATTACTGAAAAACCCTAGGTCTTGCTTGGATTTCTTTCTAGGTCTCTTTAGTGGAGCAACAACTCTATGTGAAGAAGAATCATCTTGCAAAGCCCCTTATTATTTTTTTTATTTTTATTTTATTTTATTTTTTCTCATTTTATAAGTTAGGTTGATTCATAATTATGCATATTTTATCAGTGATCAATTATCAATATTTTGTATACATGCCACTAATGCTATCATTCTCATGATGTGACTCTTAATTATGCATATTTCATCAGTGATCAATAATCAATATTTTGTATACTTGCCATTAATGCTATCTCTCTCATGATTCATTCTCTGCTAATGATGAACTTGAGTATGATTTGAAACATCAAAAAAGAAAATTCAGATGCAAGTAATTTTGAATCATTTGCCTCAATTAATAATTAAGGGATTAACGATACTTTAAAGGTTCTTGATGGAAAAGGACATGTCCAACTGAAAAGATGCAACTATTGATTAAAGGTATGGGGAAATACAAGTATAATGACCTCAACATTGTAATTTGTAATATAATCAATTACCATTCATATAATACATTGTATTCTTGTTTAGTTGAACTCAGGGATTGATGTAGAATAGTTGAACTCAGGGATCAACATAGAATGGCCATCTCAAATTGGCTGTTACGAACCTCCTTGGTTCATAATAACCGACACTGGTTTTGGTATTTTGTAAGATAGTCTTGAAAATTCTAACTTCAATTTGTATTGGCGGGGTGATCTATTGGTTGTAGTAAATAAACTCTTTTAACTTCTTTGGTTGGACCTGGAAGCATATTAGGAGCATTGGTGGCATATGCCACAAAGGTCTGACGCAATTGTTTTGAAATGGTGACGCTTCTTTTTGTCACTTGATTTCAAACGTCTCAATTTGACGCAACTCTTTGATTCATATTTAAGGTTCACTATTTTACTACGATTATATCTCTATCCCTTTTCTGCATACGTGTCGATACTATTATTATTCATTAGTCATTTCCTTCCACAGGTTGTTGGTAGAAGTATAAGATTATAAAATATCATCTTCTTGTTGATTTCTATTTTTCTAAAATTATGTCAATCTGATTATTTGCAGGGTAATTCCCTATCGTCAGCCTCAGCCAGAAGCTTACAGACTCTATTTGGAACTTCTTAACAGATATGCAATTTCATCTGCTTTGCTAGATGTGGCATCATCCCAAGAGAAGTGAGTATGCATTTTTAAATGTTTTCTCCTGCGATATCAATGATATTAAATCTATTTTAACATTGCATTGTTCTTAGAAATAGAAGAGTTAAAATTCATTTACATGTAAACCATAATATGATAATCTCTGTTTTGTTATTAATACTTCTAGAGAGGTTCTCTGTGGTAGGAGGTAAGATCCATTGCTTCTATTTATTAGGTAGGGTTAGTTGTTTTAATAAAAGTAAGTCATTAATAGAAAGAAGCAATGAGGCATGGTGCATTCTATAGAAGGATCAATGCATAAATTCTAATGAAATACTTGATGGGCATTTAAATCCCATCTGGCAAATAGCTTTTCAAGGCTCATAATAATAATTTAGTTTTTATCCTAGGACATATTTTCCTTTATTTTGGAGCAATCTTCCTAACCCCGTTCTAACTCTAGGAATGGATAACAATTTTGTGACTTTTAAAGAATCATTCAGTTTGCCTCTATTTTTTTTTGTTTAAGTGATGGCAGATTTTACACCTTGTATTGTATTGAGGTTGTACTCTCTGATTTTCATCACATTGATGGAGATTCACTGTTGGTTCCTTTGAGGTCTTTGGCTTGTGGGAGTCTCACTTCTCCTTGGTTGGATGAGTGTGCTTGCTTCTTGGTGGTCAGTCTTCTCACGTGTTTGCCTTGTTTATCACCCATTGGTTGCGTTTATGGATGGTAGTGGAGCATAGTATCTCATTATGGTGTGGTTTGGTATGTATGGGTATCTTGGATATGGATTATTGTTCTAGCACCCCAAGGGGTTAGATGATGGTGTTTGGATGTAGATGTGCCCTGATGTTTCCCAATGACTTGGTTTGTTGATATATAATATTGGTGTCGCTAGGAGGGGGTGTTCTACATGGTATTCATGTGTTGGATGTGTGATATGGAACAAATTTGATGAGTGAACCTTTGTTATGTGCCCTTCTCTTATGATGTTGCTATGTTGGAATGATTCATGTTGCCTTTGTGGGATTTTTTTAAGTGATATAACTTAATGATCTAATATTTGCTAGACATCACCTACTGGGGAATGTGTATCAGTATAATGATGTTAGTACCCTCATTGATGTTTTATTTCCTAAGTCTAAGTTAGAGTGGGGGGTTACTACATATGGTTTGATGTTGATCGAACCTTTTCGCTAAGGTTTGATGATGCCTTTTGATGTTATAATTTCTTGTTGGTGGTGCACCTTCTTATCTCCTAAATTCTCCTTGATGATAAAAACCCTAATGTCTAAGGCACAACACAAGAGGGAACTACTAGAATATGCTCATCACTATCACCTAAGTAACATATCCCCTTTACTTTAGGCCGACTCTCCTCTGGCTCAAAGGGGTATCCCAAGAGGATTACTAAAACAAAGCAATGAAGCACAAGGTGAAGTGAGAGTAGCTTTAGTAAAACAATGTTTTTGGTATTTTAGGATATAAAAGAGATGATGGGAGGAAATAGAGATTAATGCCAAATCCAACAAGGGTAATGGAGTCAAGGTGAATCTTGGGGGGGCTTGTCGAGTCAAGAAGAAAACTCCTCTTCAAAATGGGTCTATTTTATCTATGGATTAGGATGTGGATATAGGGCCAATGACTCTATTACTTCTTATCTTGTCAAGATGAAAATGAAGATTGAGACCTTAGAAGGAGAAGTTAGCACATTCATTGACAAATCAACTATAGCTTGATAAATGTAGTCAATACCCTTGGTAGGGTTCCTACTTGATGGACAAAGCAAGGAGTTAAATACATAGCAAACTAACAAAGGTAGGAGAATAGTTACCGTAAAATGGCTTCCTTCCAAATGGTAGACTTTAACCTTCAATGGATTGATCTTATTAGCTTTGTAGAAGACTTTAAAATTCACAATCGATATTTATGCACCAAATAGCAACCAAGAGAGAGGAGCTTCATGAATTGACACCAAAAATTTATGCATCCCACAAAGAAAGAGCCCTTACACATCACATATGTTCCAATAAAGACATGGCAAATAAGCTCCAAGGAGGGGAAACTCCAAAAATCCAACCATGAGTACAAATGAGGAAGTGTTACTCTTATATAGATTCTACCTCAACTTCCTTTACAATAAAGTAATAATATATCATTTGCTACATCCACGGGAAAATCTGGGCAGATCAACCCCAAAGGAAATCAAATCCTGCCGGCCAAACTAACAGGGCCTAACCCCAAGGGCCCCGATGAGAATTGACTCTATGACCTCCCAATCAGTGAGGTGCTTAGCAACGGGAACTTGACTAGTTGAGCTAAGGCTTGGGGCTAAATTATAATATATCATGTGAAAACGATCTAGCCTTGTAAATACTTTTTTCCTCTAAATAATTATTCAACAAAAAATAATGAAGTGGTCAAGGCCACATGTATAAGTCTCCAACTAATATATACCCAAGAGAGTGGGATCTTCCAATCAAAGAAGGGGTGAGATGAGTCAAAGGTACAATATCTAGCCTCCAGAGGGGTCCAAGTGGATAGATTCACAACCAACCTCTCAAAGTAGGCGACGAAAACCTCCTAGATCTCCTCTAAGGTGGATTTGTAGCCATCCAAGGTGAAATGTCCCAACAAACAATGAATAGAAGCTCCCAAGAGTGGAATACCTCAAATAGATGCATGAAAACATGGGCCATGTGTCCTCAAGAGCTAGGGTGCTCTACACCATGGGAATATCAATAATGAATTCCTCAAATAACCAAAATGCTCAAGCAAAACATGTGGGACTTTCCTCAAACAAGTGGTGTGGTCAAAATTGTGGCTAAAATTCTCCTATGGTAAATTTGAAAAACATAATTTTTTGTTGGAATTTATATTATGATAACATTCAAAAATACCACAACCGTTTTTGCATCTAATGGCATTGATCTGGTTGAAATCTGGGCACTCTGTTGAAATTCGACTGCTCTTAAAGCTAGGCCACCCACAAAATATGCAATGAATCGTAAATCAACGGTTTCATGTTGAAAAGTGTAACTAGGTTCGGTCTTCATAATGACATGCGTAATTATGATTTTATGTAATTGATGAAAAGAAGAAAAATAAAATTTTTGTAATGCTTGTCTCATGGGTTTCATGAGCAAGGAATTTTATTTTAGTGATGGTTCCCATTGTGAACCTTTAGGATTTGTCGTCTAGTCATAAAAGTCAATCTAAGTCTATGTCATGTATGAAGGACCCTTCTTGGGCATGTTACACTTTTGTATGTCATTAAGTGTATAGGAAGACCCTCCAAGGCCAAGCAAAGTCTCCTCCTCAAGTTGGCTTCAAGAAGGATAATTATATCTTCATCAAATGACACGTCAATCCAACTTACAGTCATGTCGGTTTATTAGGATGGCAAACAACTATAAATAGGGTAGTGCGGATTTAATTTGAAGACATAAATTTTTTAGACAGATTTTCGGTGAAGCATAAGTCTGAAACATAAGTGTGAAAAGGGTCAATGAAGATGCTCTTGCAACCAACAAAGTAAGGAAAAGGAACAACAAAATCTTTTGGAGTGATTTGGGACTGTTTTAGGACTGTTTCTTGTCACAAGTATGAAGAAAGGAGGCAACATATGTTGCAGAAAGAAATCGAGAAGAACCAAGGACTGCAAGATTACTTGTGAAGTCAAATCAGCAAGTCGAGTTGGAGAAGATAGCTATACAGTCCAAGCGAAGAAAGTTAAGGGAGTTGATCACCATATATCTCTCTCATGAGTGCTACAACTAGGGTTTCCAAGGAGGCCGAAATAAGGTGCAGGTCTGACGCAGAAGGAAGCCGAAGTTGAAGAGTAACCGAGAAGAAGAAAGGAGCAGAAGGATTGTTTGTGTATTGGTCTTGGAGTGGAAAATAGGTCAAGGGTCTTGGCCTTGTTATTCGTCAGTTGGAATCTCTATAAGAAGAATAATTTGTTTGGGTTTTCCTCTCAAGAGTAAGAGGTTTTGGCCTTGGCTGATAGCCTATATTCTGTGTCTCTTGTCTCTTTATGGTTTATGCATTGGTAGCTGTTTGATGAAGAAGAACAATAATAACCTAAGTAAAAGAAGATCCCAATCTAAAGAAGTAAAAACACTCACAAGCAATTATTAATAGAAGAGAAATCAATTAATTGCTATTCCCTAGATTTCTCAACATGGTATCGGAGCTAAGGTGACTAAGTCAAGGAAGGGCATCTTATCAAGGGACACTCAGGGATCAAATCTCGAGGAAGGCATCAAAGCAAAGATCATCTTTAAGACAAGATCTTCAAAGGAAACATTATAACCCTATATCGAAGGAGTCTACAAAGAAGTCTTGGGATCATCATCAAGAAAAGAAGGTCAAGTTGAAGAGATCTTTGAATCAAAGTCCTTACCATTGAAGAAGATAATCCAGAAAGCATTAAGACATCTTCATCAATCATCATCAAAGGGATCAAGTTGAAGATTTTATCTTCACTTGACAAGTAAGTACCATTTCTTCCATAATCTAATCTAGAAAAAATGACTTCATTCTGCAAGGAGATCTATAAGTTGGTTGGGTCATCGAACTCCCTTGCATGGAAAAGAAGGATAGATATAGTCCTTGAAGAAAATGAAGTTATTGATCATGTCAATGGAAAGGTCTCCAAACCATTCGAAGGACAAGCACTATCTGAATACATGGAAAGGGATCTAAGGGCTCAAGAGATTCTTATGGAGTCTGTCCAAGATCCACTCATTCTCTGTGTAGTAGACCTGGAGACATCTAAAGAGATGTATGATAAACTGGTAGAACTATTCTCTGAAAGTGCCATAAGAGAGATCATATCACTTAGATTTGATCTACACAAATTGAAGGTATCAAAGGATGAAGGGATATCCTCATGTCTCGCAAAAGCATCTCAAATAAGATCTCAACTTCAAGATTTAGGAGAGATAATATCATATTAAGAAATGATCTCCATTACTCTAAATGCACTAATTGATGAACAAGGTATCCTCGTATCAAATACCTACGAGGACAAGAAAGCTATCCCAGTCAACAACTTGTGGTCTCTATGCAAGTTAGAAGAAGATAGGTTGAGGGCAAAAAGTGTTGAGGAATCAAATGAGAAGATTCAAACATTTGTTGGAAGGAAAGGGAAATTTGGAAAATCTAGTCCTCGGAAAAGAAAGAACATAGCTAAGATTCAATGCTATGGATGTAAAGAATATGGGCATTATAGGAAAGATTGTCCCAAGTTAAAGAAGGGCAATAACAAGAGAGATAGAGAAGAAGCCCATATCACCGAAGAAGTGGAGGAAGTTGAAAAGAAGAAGTCCAAGAAAGTGGAAGGAAGAGATCTCCATTATTGAGATAGTCTTCCTCACATAGTATTATGTTGTAAGATATGGCTATCATGATTCACTAAGTAAAATAATGGGATGCATGAAGGCATCATAGAAGCATTGGAAGCAAGAGCTCGGGACATCATCATAGAGGAACATGCAAGATGGTTAGAATCTATGGAAGTCAAGGATATAGCTCTTGGGAATCTCATTAAAAACACAAGTGGCAAGGTCATCTAGTACAAGGTTCATCATACATTTGTCAAAAGGAAACATTTGCTGATGGGGATACTTCAGATCCTCAAGGTTCTCTGATGGAATCTTCATTGAAAGGTTCACTGATCATGAGGGGAAGCAAGTGTTTCATCAAGAATTCCAAATTTGTGGAATTCATGGGATGATGGTGAAGCTGCTGAAGGAAGTTTGGATTACCCAAAGAAAAAATGAGGTATGTATACATTTGATATTGTGGAAGTCATGTCATATGGTTGTAGATATCATGAACCAATGCTCTATCTTAAGAGCATGATCAAAAAAAAGGATCTCCTCCCTCGAAGGGATGCAAGAATGCATGGGTCACGCATTCACTATATGAAATGAACATAATATGCCCTCATATGAAGTATGAGGTGGTTGACTACAATTGAGGAACTCTGATTGGAAGCTCCCAGGAATGGAATGTGTGAAGAAAGGAAGGAAGAGATTGTGGAATATACAACCATGGTAAAGGCTATCAACATCCAAGAGACCAAGAAGATTTGACTAGGATATCTCCATGGAAGATATGAAGACTCTGATGTAGTTTGAAATGTATATATATCTTTGGGAGATGTGTCAATATGTATGCAGATGCTGATGCAAACAAGAAGATTGTTGAGAATTCAATAGTGAAATGGATATGTTAATTCTCTTTCTTGATAACTCTATGTGTTACCTTTTTACTTATTAGCCTTGTTCTTTATTATTCCAATGTGCAATACATTAAACAACTACCAAAACAATAAGAACGATGACATAGTATATAGGCTGCAAGCTAGGGCCAAAACCCCTCTTCTTGAGGGGAAAACCTGAAAATCTCTTCTTATCTTTCAGATCTTTCAATTGACGAATTCCATGACCTAAACTCAGACAAATACCCTCCAAGATCAAGTTTACCACGACCTCCACTTGCAACGTCTTCGACCTCCCAGTAGATCTGAAATTTTGCTCCCAGTAATTGTTGCAACTGTTGCTACTTCTTTAGGAGACTTTGATCTCTTTCTAATAGCCTTCCTCTTGACTTCGCTTGCCTTGACTTGAGTCATAGGGCTAGTAGGATGCCCTAAGAGACCTTTTCTTGCCTTCCTTTCTTCTGCTTCCAAAAATCGAACCCTAGAAGTTCCCAGCGCAGAAACCCTAACTTCGATTTTCGAGAAGAATAGAGAAGACCCAAATACTTTGACTTCTTCGACCTTTCGCACTCCTTTCTTCGACTTCTCTTCCTTCTACTTCTTTGCATGAGAGATGAGTGAGTGAGTGATCCAAATGGAGGACGAGTTCCCCTTATATAGAGGCTTCCTCAAGGGTGGACGGGGCTCTTCATGTAGGCCAACTTGACAACTCCTTAGGCCGACTTGATCTTGGAGGTATTTTGACATTTTCAAGACAATACATTTTTCTTTACAATTTACAATGTGCCCATAGGGTCTTCCATATATGACAATGACTCTTATACCTAGGACAAACCCTAGAAGCACTCAATGGGTGCTTAACCTATAAAATAAAAGAACTTGAGCATGAAGCCCATGTTTCAATAATAATAATAATTTCTTTTTCATTTTATATTTACAAGAATAGATTTCATACTAATGAAGACTGAATCTAGTTACACATTTTTCAACACTCCCTCTTAACTAGGGAGGTATTCATAAGAGGTACATCGTCATTCTCAATCTAAAGAGATCTCATAAGAAGAGTCAGATTGGTAACCCATATGTCTAGCATCATAATAACCAACATTGTCACATAACAAGGCCTTGACTAACAACTCTATCTCTCCACAAGATCAGAGCACAATGCTGGTGAGACCAATGATGTGCAAACACCATCATCTTTATCTCTCCAAGGTACATACCCCACCTGGGTGTTCACAGAGTATGACCTCCCATTGGACTATTCTTATCTTGGGCAACTAATCCTCAAAGAATATCGGTCCATGACTACTCTTGTCTTGAATGCCCTACCACATTCTCAAAGAGTATCGAATGCCAATGGTTACCCAATCCTCCATTCTTTCTTCCCAAGCGAAGACAAGAATGTCATGTCTATCTTTCCCTCTCAATTAGGGAGGACAAATCCACCAAACCAAGCCTGTCCCTTAAGTATACAAGCTTCTTGTTTGGAATTGGTTTCGTCAATATGTCAACTATCTGCTCATCAATGGAGATATACCATAGTTGCAACACACCATTTTGTACTAGCTCTCAAATATAGTGATACTTGTTGTTGATATGCTTTGTCTTCCCATGAAACATTGGGTCCTCAGACAAACAAATACAATTGGTGTTACCACAAAGTATCACTGTAGGGTTCATCGGTCCTTCAACAAGTCGGATATCAGTGTCCTTAACCATACTGCTTCTCTGCTTCCTTCACATGCTGCAACATATTCAACTTCAACACTACTTAAAGCAATGGTGTCTTTCTTTCTGCTCATCCATGAGACCATGGAGGATCCTAAACTGAAACATCCTCCTGTAGTGCTTCTTCCATCTTGTTCACTGCCTCCCCAGTCAGAATCTATATAACCAATCAATTGAACATAATTCCTTCTATCATATTTCAGGCAGTAGTTGATGGTTCCTCGCAGATATCTCAGAATACGTTTTGCTGCTACCCAATGATCATGCTTCGGCTCCACTTGGAATCGACCGAGTACATTTACTGCAAAACATATGTCCGGTCGAGTATTCACCAAGTACATTAATGAGCCAATGAGTTGCCTATATCTGGAAGGATCCACAGGGCTTGATTCAGAACTTCAGAACTTCTTAGTCTTTTCAAGTTTGTGATCATCGGAGTGGTCATAGCTTTACAGTCCATCATGTCGAACTTCTTTAGTATCTTGATCACATACTTTCCTTGACCTAAATAGACTCCATTTGGTCCCTGCCAGACTTCTAGTCTCAAATAGTAATGCATCAGCCCAAGATACTTCATGTCAAATTTTGCTGCCAGTTGCTTCTTACATTCTTCAATTCGACCTTCTACACTTGTCAAGAGAAGATCATCTACATATAGAAGAATAATTATAGGTTCATTGTTTACAACCTTAATAAAAAAGTTTGAGTTAGCAAAATTTTTTGTGAAGCCTAATCATTGTAGGTATGCATCCATTCTAGCATACCATGCCCTTGGTGCTTGCTTGAGGCCAGATAATGCTTTTTTCAATCCGCAATCATTTGCCTTCCTATCTTTGACTTCAAATCCTAAGGTTTATTCTATATAGACTTCTTCATCTATAGTGCCATTCAGAAACACAGTCTTGACATCCATTTGGTGGATTTTCCATCCCATCGATGCTGCGAGAGAGATTAGTGATCGAATTGTTGTATATCTTGCTGTTGGAGCAAATGTCTCTTCATAGTCGATGCCTTCAAGTTGAGAGAATCCTCTAGCCACAAATCTTGCTTTATACTTATCTATACTTACATCACTTGCATGCTTGATCTTATAGATCAACTTGGAAGTAACCACATATTTGTATTCGGGCCTAGGTATGATCTCCCAGACTCCATTTTTCATTATAGAATGATACTCTTCATTCATGGCATCCTTCCATTCTTGATGTTCTACAACCTTTTCAAAGGTGGATGGTTCTGCTTCTATTAATTTTGTCATGTATGTAGCATACCCAAAATATTTCTTGGGTCTCTTACTTTCTCTAAATGATCCTTGAGCTGCCCCATGACCTTCTGCATCAAGTAGTGGGGACTTCAACCAATTAGGTCTTTTCCTTGTTTTTGGAATGACCACGGGTTGAATAGGTTCACTAGGCCCTTCTTCCTCATGGTGAGATTCTTCTCCTTCTTTGTCAACTTCTTCCTCAAATATTGGAAGTTCTTCATCATCAAAATCTATAGAAAGTTCTTTTGATTTCTTGAATGCTATACTATCATCAAATATGATATCATGACTAACATCAATGTGATGTGCATCTTTCATATAGATTCTATAGGCTTTCGATGAGTTACTATACCCAACAAATATACCCTTCACACCGGAAGGATCCAACTTCTTTCTTTTGTCCTTTGGTATATGAATATACACAAGACAACCAAAGATTCAGAGATGATCTACAAATGGCTTCTTCCCAGTGAACACTTCTTTCAGAGTCTTGTTATCTAGAGATTTGTGAGGACATCGATTTTGAATGTAGACAACTGTCTTTGTTGCTTCACCCCACAAAAACTTAGGAAGATCTTGATCGTGTAACATTGCTTCTACACTTTCTTCAATGGATCTGTTCTTTCCTTCTGCGACTCCATTTTGTTCGAGATTGTATGGAACTATCAAGTCCCTCTTAATCCTAGACTCCTTACGAAATGCTATGATCTCTTTGGATGTATATTCTCCTCCATTATCAGATCTTAGTATCTTGATTCTTCTTTTTGTAAGGTTCTCCACTTCAACCTCGAATTCTTGAAATTTTGTAAATACTTCATTCTTGGTTTTCATTAAGTAAATCCGGGTCTTTCTTGAATGATCATCTATGAATGTGACATAGTATAGATGGCCTCCAAGTGATTTTGGAGTCATAGGGCCAAACACATCAAAGTGAATGAGATCCAATATTTCTTTTGATCGTGAAGCACTGCTTCCAAATGGTCTCTTGATATTTTTGCCCAATGCACATCCCTTGCAGACACCTTCATGATCCTCCTCTAGATTCAGTATTCCATCTGTTGACCACGTGTCAACGACCCATGGCAATACACCCCCTTTTTTCGCAAAAGGGATATCGCTTGATTGATGTGTCCGTGCCGTTTAGCCATCATCATCAACTTGATCATTATGTTATAATGTAAACTCTTTCTGCATGTATATGATGTAAATAATCTTAGCAAAACCATGTCATGTATATAACAACCTAGGTAAACCTACCTTTTTAGTGACGATCTCCATTCTGGGAGGTTTTTTGTTTCACCGATCCATTTTCGAATGGTCGACAGAGTTTTCCCCTCTAGTCTTACCCCAAAGATCGAATGGATTTTGTCGCTAGGATCTTAGGCGAGTCCTAGAGTTCTAGATCGAGTTTATGTAAAAGTGACTTAGGAATAATCTTAACTATTTGGTTAGGTTATTTTATTACAAATTGCTTTGTCTGCTGGATTATATTTGTGTCGCAGAAATTGGTGGTCTGTGAGAGTCTATTACAAATGGGTTTTTCCCCTTATGATGTAAAAAAATATGAAAATCATGATGTAAAGCATCCCGAGAGTTGGAAAAATAATTTATCCCCTCATAGGTTAATTGATTAAATTTTCTGGCCAAAAATTAATTAAAATCCTAAGCCAGAAATTTAATTAATTCTAGGTTCTAGGTAAATTTAAATTCTCCAAAGGCAAAATTCGTCGGTCCTAAAAAATTAAATTTCAAAAGGTCCCAGGACTAAGGTAAATTAATTATTTTGATAAATTTAATCTTCATCAACAGTCGAGATTGCTTTGACGAGGATCACTCGAACTAGCTGTTGGAGGATTTATCTTTAAATAGGAAGTCATTTGTCAGTTGATCTATCTGATCTCTCAGTCGTGTGCTTAGCAAGAAGCTCTTGTGTAATCTTTTTCTAGATAATAAAGAAAGACTTTAGGGTTAAATTCTGCCGGTGTTACTCTTCATGGGAATACTATAAGATGTTTTATTTTCATGCATAATTTTTTCTAAAGCAATTGATAATAGCTTCTAAAGAGTGATTTGAGTACAGGTATCTTGCTCAGTTGCTGGGATATGAATAATAATTTAAATTTTGAACGTAATAGCAGGTATCTCTATTTGTATGAATTTTATTATTATTTTCTCGCTCTATTTTTTATCGCTGGATTGAGTTTTGCAAGGAAATTTTGATTTAGATCCTCGGGCATTAAGGAAAGTTTTCAATTGAACCAACTAATTCTCGATCCGTATTTTCTGAAGAGCCCAGCTAAATTAACTCTGGGCCTAAGTCACCTGACATGGGGATTCGAGATTCGTAGGATTCAGGATTCGTGGTGTCGGATTCAGACACGTTGACCCCTCGGAACAGGACATGTAGGATTCGTTATATATTATTTTATTAA